>OU015503.1:43623298-43853298 GCA_907164885.2 Dolomedes plantarius | reverse complement strand
TTTTCTATGGCAGCTAATTATGGTTCCGAAGAAAAATCGCTATTTTTTGGTTGGCTTCAGAAAAGGGGGTGGGGGATTAAATAACTTTGGTTCTATAGAGTGTATTTAATCGGTTCTGAATAAAATAAGGCCGTTAAGCAGGGTGCCGGCTACAGAAGTTTCATTGTATTACATGTAGGTTGTTAGGGGTTACAAAGGCCATTAACTTTTGCTACACGAGGATTAATTAGACCGGGACCTACTACTTAAAGCCGATTCCGAACGGATACAGACGTCCATGCCAATAGTGGGACTCGAACTCACAGACTTTGTTATCGATGGCTAGCGCCCTAGCCATTCGGCCACGACCCAGCGCGGAAACACACACACATATATATATATATATATATATATGTGTGTGTGTGTGTGTGTGTGTGTGTGTGTGTGTGTGTGTGTGTGTGCATAATGTAAGCGTATTTTATTTGTGATTGTCAAAAGGCATATTTATTTATTATTATTACGTTAGAGAATGTCTACAGTGGAATGGCAACAGCTGTATGTATCGGATATATTATCTTTTAATTTGAAAAAAAAGAGATCTTTTAAATTGTTAAAGATGGCTTCACTCTCGATTCTCCCTAAGGGGCTTTTAGTATATTGCAAGAACACCTTCTATTCACATGTTATATAGAATGACTAGATTAATACCCGTACTTCGCTACGGATTACGTTCAAATTAAAGACAACGGTCAATGTATGCAATTAATGCCAAAACAATATATATATATATATATATATATATATAAATATATATATATATATATATATATATATATATATATATATATATATATATATATATATATATATATATATATATATATATATATATATATATATATATATTTGGGACGCTTTAGAGCGACATATAGCTGCTCTCAACACTCCTCCTAGGATCCTAGCCAAGCGTTCAACTGCTTTGCAAGAGAAATGGCTCTCACTTCCTACCCAACTCATAGACCGCATAATTGACAGCATCACACATCGCTGTATGTGCTGTATTACTTCTCGGGGGGGATCATATGCCATATTAAAGATACTTTTCCTATACCAAACTGACACATCCGATTTGTTCATTGTATTCATATGCTAGTTTCTATAGCACCATAATTGTCTGCCGATTTCTTTGTATGCTATTTTATACCTACCTATGTGTTGTATAATGTGTTTAAGTTTCATTAAATTTTATTCGTATGAGTAATCGCTATTTTTGTGACTTTTCCTTAATTTTTGATAACCAGTGTCTATAGATATTCGGAAAATGTAATGTTCTTTCGGATTGGTTTGGACTAGTCATAGTAGGACACTGGTTTCGAAGATCAGAGGTCGTATATTCGATTCCTACAGCTGGTAAGAGGTCTTTGCTAACTAAGATTTTAAGCTAATTTTCCCATTTAAACAAAGAGGAGTGTTTTATCTTAAGATAAATTAATCAGATATTTAAATCCATTTGTGTTGCTCGAAATTCACCAATCGGAAGTGATTATTACCTTTTATTTTATAGAGTAATTTCTATCTATTCATCAAAGCACGATTTTATTGATATAAGTATATTTTCATATGATATAAGTAATTCAAGCAAATTTCGATCCTGCACTGCAATGAAGGTTATTTTAAGGTAGTTTAATTAAATATTTCAATCGATTCGAGCTAACAATTTTACAAGAAAGGAAATAAATTATTCTTCATTATTTTGAGAAGAAACTGCGTTCACAATAAAGAATGCCTTTGTGATAACGTTTTTGGTTGACTTACTTTCTGTCAAAGATTTTTAACATTTTTCTTTTCTTTTTCTCTGGCTTAGATTCACATATAGCCACATTACACTTACAGTACATCAACCTTTTTTTGCCTTTATGTGCAATAGTTTTGCTATACACAAAAGATTTTTCCTCTAGTTAACAGATGGCGGTAGTACTGACTATCCTCAAAACTAATTCATGATAAAAAATTTGTAATATAATTAAAAATACCTATAACTCAGACGACCATCGCTCGATTTCAACAAAAGGTATTTTAGTCTGCTTCAGCTCCAAAGAGAAACGCCGTATTCTTACAAATATGGCTCTATTCTGCACCATTTTTGCTGATTTCGGTTACAGACAAACTAAAGAGTTTAAATACGATATAGATAGATTTTGAAAGAAAAATGATAAATGTTATAAAATTTCGGGACTTCAAAACCTCCTAAAAAAGTTACGGGTTGAACTACACCTCACAAGTCATAAACCTTGCGTAAGTGTCAAAGCTAAACGAGGAATTAATAGAAAAAAAATGCCTCCTTGGAGCACAAAATGCATTTTACGTAAGGAATTTCCATCATCTGAAAGTAATAGACTGAAAGCCCCTTAGAGAGAATCGAGAGAAAAGAGTATAATTTTAGAGAAGAAAACATTCTCGGACTGATTCAAATGCCAGAAGAAAACTTCTTGTGCAATCCTCTATGGACAAGTTGAATAGAGAAACTGACAACAAACTAATTGTAACCACAGTTGCTTATATGTGTGTGTGATAACAAACCACAATTAACACACGGGAGATATGATGGCCGTCGTTGATCCAGGCAATCACTTTCATTTAATCAGTAAGCATTACGAAGCATTATACAGTGATTTCCGCTTATAAGAATCACGTTTGTTATTCCTGTTTTTGATTCTTATAAGCGGTTGATTCTTATAGCCGAAATTTAGGATTTTGGACAGGCACACACACACACACACACACCTATATATACATATATTAGATAATTTACCATAAAATACTCTTTAATTTACGTTAATTATCTTTTATTAAAATTATTTTTTATAATTTTAAAAATACAACTTAATTTCTAGACCTACAACTAGATACACATAATTATAGTAAGAGAAGAAAAGAATCCAATATTTGTTGCAACATACTTGACAGTTTTAACATTTCAACTACAGGAAGGGAGTAAGAAAAAGTTTTCTATGACGTAATGAAGTTTTCAGGAGGCTGTTTATACCTCTTTTATTACTAATAGTCTCAGACGAAGATTCACCTTTTAGCTTACCTTTCGCGGTTTGATAACGTGCTGAATCTACTAATGTCACGTTTGCCTAAGTGATAGTGGACACTTCACCGAAGATTAATGTGTTTCAGGATCCAGGAAGCCGCAACCAGGATTTCGGTGGGAAAAAATAGTCCCTATTTTTGTTTGTCAGTGGAGAAAAGTGAAATCGGACCCGGATGGGTAAAGATGCCCCTGGGTGAAGCTAATAGGACAGTGTAGTGCTAAAGCGTTTAAGGAGAAACTATTATGTTATGTCTAACAAATAAAGGGATGAATTTTATGACTATATTCCATCCAATCTTATCAATCTTTCTTTAAAAAAAAAAGAAAGAAAGAAAGAACTTCGTGCCTTTTGAGGATTTAAGTGGCTATTTTTGAAAAATGAAAGGAAAGCGAAGAGTGGAAACTGATTCTTAAAACCGGTGGATTGATTCTTTAAAGCGAAAATTTTAACATGGAAATAATACATTTGTTTTTGTTTTCGCGATATTGATTCTTATAAACGGTTGATTCTTATAACCACTGATCACTATAAGCGGTGGTTACTGTATCTGTAGTGGCCATATTATTTGACCGGAAAAGAACATATCTGACAGTCTGCAGTAGCGACATGCAGGCCCTGATTTTCCATTAGGCCCGAGCCTAGGGGCTCCCGAATGTTGGGGGCCCCCAAAAAAATTTTATTTTAAAAGAAAAGAAAGAAAAAAATTCCCAATTCAGTTTCGTTTTATTTTACCTTTTTTAATAGCAATTTTTTTATATATCCTTTCAAATTTGATTGATTGGTTCATCATATGTATGTTATAGTGTATATAAGGGATTAAAAAGTTTTTCTGGTTGCAATGTATTGGTGCTTTAATGATGAAGTTAATATGTTGAATTGCTTTTTGTTATTTGATAACGTTCTAGGATTCTACGCTTCAATTAGCCAATTCTTGGTAAAATGGTACTTTCACAATGATTCATGATTACTTTTTTTGTGGGTCAATTTTGCGAATTTTACGCCCACATCAGCGTTAGGGGGGCCCCATCCCGAGTTGTGCCTATAGTCCAGAATTTTCTAAATCGTGCCCTGGCTACATGCCAAGGGAGTTAGGAGTGAAGAGAAGAGCCGTGGCCTCACATATCAATGGAGATGGGGCGTCCACAACAGGACGGGGCGCGGAGACAGCAGCTGCTTACATGACAGAGTTAAGAGTAAAGAGAGAGAAGACTTCCGTTCAAGCTGTTATCAAATGGCTGTTTCTGATCTTGCCACCAGGGGGCCGAAATTACTTATTATTTAATTGGACAAATTATTCTCGTGGAATTCATGTGTCCATGTCGTGGTTCTCGAGGATCAACTAATTGCTAGATCATGGTCTTTAATCATCTCTGAATCCCGGTCGCGTTACTGTGTTCTGTTAGAGAGTTGGAGTTTAAAAATAACTTTATACACTGCTGGCCACCCAAATTGCAACACCAAGAAAGACAAGAGATATCACAACAAAATTTATTTTGTAGATAACATGTTGACCAAGTATCAAATAATTAAATTTATAGACTTCTGTGAAGTGTGGTTCCTGCCAAAATCAGTAGCCAGAGTAGCCGCCATTGTTGGAGATCACCGCTGCCACACGCCTCGGCATTAATTCAAAGAGACTTTGGATGAGTTCTTGGGGTACAGCAGACCAAGCAGCTTCCACACGTTGCAAAAGTTGATCTGCTGTGGCAGCTGGAGATGTAATCTAGGTCAATCGCAGAGCATTCATGGACCACATGTTTTCTATCGGCGAAAGATCCGGAGAGCGAGGCGGCCAGGGAAGCAATTCAATCTGGCGATTGACGAAGAACCGTTGGACAATGCGTGCCACGTGTGGTCGCACATTATCCTGTTGAAATATGGCTGTGGGCAAGCCCTGAAAGTAAGGAAGGACAACTGGCTCCAACACCTCGGAGATGTAGCGCTGGCTGTTTAAAGTACCGGCAATGCGTACTAGAGGTGTGCGAGAGTGATATCCAATACCGCCCCATACCATAATACCCGGTGCAGGACCAGTGTGACGGTGCATAACGCAGCTGTTCAGCATCCTCTCTTCACGGTGTCTCCAGACTCGAATGCGACCATCGTGGTGTTGCAGACAGAAGCGTGACTCGTCAGTAAAGACAATTTCATTCCATTCTTCCGTCCACATCCTTCTGCCATCGCACCATTGGCGGCGGAGACGTCTGTGGTTCTGCGTCAAGGGTAGACAAAGCAATGGACGTCTTGCGGACAGACCACTCTGCTGTAAACGGCGTCGAATGGTACGCGCAGACACTGGATGATGCGTTACAGACTGCATGTTCTGTGCTATGGTTCGTGATGTGATTGAGTGATCCGTCACTGCCATGCGCACAATTTGCCTGTCATCACGTGAAGTGGTGCGCTGAGGTGGATGCGATCGAACACGCCGGTCCGTCGTACCCTCCTGCATCCAACGATCACATATCCGCATTACAGTTGTTTGGTTTCGTCCAACACGACTACCGATTTCCCTGAAAGATAATCCACAATCTCGGTAGGCCACTATCCTTCCTCTGTCGAACTCGGATACTTGATCAAAAGATGATCGCTGTTTTCGACAAGACATAATTGATCGTTTTTTTGAAAAAACCACAAGAAAAACACAATTGCCGAACTTGAAATCGTCGAAATCTCCAAGCCTTAAATAGCGCTTTGAAGTGGCACCACAGGCGCGCGTGATGTGCGTCTGCGCTGAAATTCTAATCATTTGCATATCTTACCTCCGCTAATACATGTTGTAAATTTCATGTAATTTGCATGTTTCCTTCAGGGTGTTGCATTTACAGTGGCCAGCAGTGTATATCATCAAGTGACTGCGCAATGGTCAGCACGTGCATTAAGTAGTAGTATAGATGGTCAATTAGTTTATTTCTAGGTCGCAATTTGGAAAAGGGGTTGTGCTTTATTAAAAAGAGAATATGCTTTACAAGTAATTTATAAAGATGAATTTTTCGTTATATATATATATGTGTGTGTGTGTGTGTGTGTGTGTGTGTGTGTGTGTGTAAGTAAGTAAGTAATTACTGACATGTAGGGGTTCAACACGACAACTCCAGAAAGCGAGTCATGTGATCCACGCATGTTTAATAGCGTTTCCTGTCTTCCCTTAATTACAGGTATCTCAGAAACCTCCCTCAGAGATAAGTGTGCTTTATCAGCAGGCGTCTACACGAAAAAAATATCCCAAAAAATCTCTGCGTTTCGTTTGCCAGTTATCATTCTTCTCCCACAGACAATAATAGTCGGAGATTAGCTTTCATTCTCGTTCGAGCCTTTCACAAAGCGGTGTCATCTTCGCCATCAAGTTTTCGAATCGAGGTCACGGGTACTATCCTTCTCTTTTTCCTGTTGCCACCATCAGATACAATGTCAGTAATTGAACGGCTTACAAGGCGGAGCAATTTAGAACTCGTTTTATAGGCTAGACATTATGTAATAGAACGATTTTAATGAATGGACAGAACGACAGGGGCGTATTAAGAACATACGACCTGATATACGCCAGGAAAAAAAATTTAATAATTTCTTATTTAATGAGCAATGGCATTTGGACGGGTTGTCAATGCATACTAGAAATTCACATGTTAATATGATTCATTGTTTAAAAATGTCTTATTTCTTTGTAATCGAGACTCGGACAATTCATTTATATAGATTTCATTTGATTCTTCATACATTTGGAATTAGTTAAAATTGAAAAACAAAAATTCCTTTGACCATTAATCTTGCTGAAAAAACTGCAAATTTTAAAGACAATAGGGAAAGAGAAAGCAATAAAACTTAAGGTTAATAGCTTTAGTAAGTAAGAATAAGTTGGTTAATACTGATGTATTACGATGTTTAGTCTAGATCCTGATTACTCATGTTTATAGATAGCATATACTAGAAAAGGGTATTTGAAAAACAAACATGAAGTATCTTTACAACTAGGTGTATTGAATAATTACCTTAAATGTAGATAATTCTTTGAACAATTTATATTTTTTAAAAAAAATTAGGAAAGAATTTCAGTTTTACTCAAAGAATGAGTACCAAATGAGAGAGTTTTTGAGGAATTTGCAAGTGGCTGCAATAGTATAGTTGAAACACAGTCGAACCCCGTTATAACGAACTCAAGGAACCAAATGTTTTGTTCGCTATAACCGGTGGTTCGCTATATCCGAACCGTTAAGAAAAATGTTACAGTTCACAAAATCTATAACTCATTAGTTGCTATGCATATTCAATAATGATGTATTAAAAATGATAAAATCGATTACAAATGATCATTTATGAACTAAAATGACTAAAATCGATTACATTAAAGTGACAAAATACTAATTAAATTAACTAAAAATGAAGACAAATGGAAATAAATTCATTTTAACTTCAATTGTTGGTCACTGTTTTGATACAGAAATAATCGGTAATCTTCTGCTGACGTGATGCCGATTTCAAAATCATTTTATGAATTTCTTTGTCCAATACATCAATGACTCCAACACTCTTTCTTCCACTGTTTGTGTAGACAAAAACTTATTAATTACACGCATCGCTGTTGTAGCATCTGAGATGGTGGGGATTTCGTCATTCATGTGCTCCTCTTCATCATCAGATGCAGAAACTTCGATTTCAGAATGATTCATTGTAATTTCTTCCACAGTATCTTCATCAGTCGGATTTTCACATGTAATGACTTCATAATCACATTTCAAACAATTGCATGTCACAATCTGAGAATGAAGAAATTTTGTGATTTTCTGTCTACATCGAGATAGGTATATCTTCATCACCTTCTTCTTCAACATTCTTTGCTTCTTCAACATTCGTTATATGTGAACATTCTTAAAAAGTTTAAAAGTTAAAAAAAATTCAGTTGTCGACTGAAAAAAAATGTTTGTTATAGCCGATTCTTAAGATTTCGGAGGTTCGCTATAAAAGGATAAATTATCATTAAATACAATAGGAAAACGGCGGGACCAAAATTTTCGTTCGTTATATCCGGGAGTTCGTTATATACCGGGTTCGCTGCAACGTGGTTCAACTGTATTATTGGACAGTGTTTAGTTGGACAGGCTGTGCATGAAAAGTAAAAAGATGTTTCACACATTAACTTGCCAATAACATATTATCACCTTAATTCCAGAGAGAATGTTATTTCTATTTTTACCATGTTTTTATTAACTTGCTTTCTTGTTTGTGTGTTTGTGTGTTTGTCAAGTACAAATCTTGCAATTGATTTTTAACTAACTTCCCGACTAGCTAGACATTTGAAACTTTTAGAATAACTCAGAACACGATGACAATGCATTTTTTAAATACTTTTAGCCATCTTTAAGCAGAATTAAATTAATTTTCAGTTATTTTCAGTTAATTTTTTTTTGTAAACTGGTGCAGCCATCTATTGGCCGGAACGGGAACGAAAAGTTATATGCAAATTAACTTTCAATTAACTTCATTTTCTTGCAAGTTGATGGGATAATTCAAAAAATTTTAAAAAAGTATTTATTAATACATAAAATTGTCAAGTTTACATGATTCAACAGAAAATTTAAAAACATGGTATATAAAAAGTTCTTTTCATCTTGTAATTATTTTTTTATCAATCTACATGACAAATCGTTAAAATATAGACTGAGACTCCTTTCGCACAATGAATTTTTTTTATATTTATACGGCGTATTCGCATCAGTTATTCTGAAATCGTTAAAAAGTGATGTCTTTGCAAATTTAAACGATTGTTATAGGTTGTCATTTGGTAGAAAATGAATGTCAAACTACAAGCACTAATCGCTTTCTTGTTACATCAGTATCAGTAGAAAGAGCATAAGACTAAATCTGATTTAGGAAAAATCAGGTATAGAACTTTAAGAAGCTTTGTTTAAAACTCAAAGCTGCTTATGACGGTGCATCAGTTGACATCGCAGATCTCCCATCCAAGTGTTAATCCATAGGAATTTTCCTCTCATTATTTTTCTAATCACTGATTCTAAACCTATCTTATTTACGTATGAAGGAAAATCTATACTTATATATAAAGAGAGAACGATTTTGTACGTGGAGGGTAATCTCCAGAACCACGGCACCTATTTGAAAAGTTCTTTCACTGTTTGAAAGGTACATTATTCCAGATGGACATAGGCTATATATTATGTATATCTGATCAGTATAAATAAAGTTAGGTGCTTAATCCTAACAATCTCCATTGTTACCGCTACTGTCCTCTACCGCTTTTTGTGCCGAAGTCTTCAACGATCCTTAACGCGGTGCATCGCGGTGGGCTTCTGTTCTGACGTTAGCGGTTCGAATCTAGCCGTTCTCCGGCACGCCTTTTTCTTTTAAAAAATTAACTTTAATTATTAACTAACGTAATATTAATTTAAAGTATTATTAAGGTTATTTTTAAGGTAAAAAAAGATTTACAATTTATTGGCTATCAACTGAATATTTATTGGTATAATATTTTGTTGAACCCGGACAAAGTCGGGACGGGCCGCTAGTTTTAAATAAAGAACGCGTAGTTTTCAAAATTATAAAATTTTCTACAGTTATTTTTTGATAAGGCTTTAAATTATCAATGCCTACGCCAAAAGAAATTAAAGTTGTTTATTGAAAAAAAATTCAAACGTGGGGGGTAATTTGTCTTTAGGACATAGACCCATTCACACTGCAAATTTATTGATTATTTCCTTATGCGAGCAACATACAGGTGTTGAAAAGAAAAGACAAAACCTTTGTGCTCGAGGAATAAACAGGAAATCCAACGTAAATGAAGCACAAATAGCAATAAGGTGCAATTTTGCATACGGCCGTTTCGAAGCTGCAAAGGAGCTTCTTCATCAGTGCAAAGAACTTAGTGACTAGACATGTGCTTGCAAAATTGCACCTTATTGCTATTTGTGCTTCATTTACGTTGGATTTCCAGTTTATTAACATACAGGTGAACCAACACTGCTCCCAACGAGGTGACAGCACAGAAACATCCATATCTTATCTGCGATTCGAACCCGTGACCACTTCTTGGAAACTCGAGACGCTAATCAAAAAACAATGCGAACGGCAGAAAACAATCAGAATAAAATAAAAGGATTTTTGACACACACGTGCACTGAATTTAAAAATCTATTTTCGAAAGCAGCTATCAAAATTCAAAAATATGCATTTGCTAATTTCTGATTCAAAAATACTGATAGGAAAATTTCTAGTATCTAAACATCGGCAATAAAGATTTCGGCAGCTGATCCGTTGCCTTAAGTCTGCCGTCTACTAACCCTACTGGATTCGCTCACCTCAATGTTAACCTATGGAGAAAATGTGTCTACTCTTGACATCTACATAAATGCTGATAATCCAATATAAAAGGGCATTTTCAGATAGCCTCAACTTTTCTGCACCTTGCAACTGGATTCATTTTATAAATTTCGCCCACCAAAGGAATTGAGGAGCATTTAAACCACACTAGACCATTTTTTTTTCCTGAATAATTTATGGAGCTGCAAATAACTTAAAAGGTTAATCAACCTGAATGGAATGGACTGTAGAAACTTCAAAGAACGACGCAATTCCCGTGAATTAGAGTTATTTCTTCGAATAGCGAAGCAGCCGACTGAAATCGCTAAGTTCCATCAAACACTGGCTTTTTAACGCACCGCGCGTGCTCACATTCGTTGTATAGCACGTTGCCACAAACCAAGGTTAAGTAATACAGATTACAAATAAAAGTTGTAGTTGACTGAAAGCGATATTTCAATGACGTCACAAATCGCAAACAAGATGTTGCGAGTATTAGTACGTGTCATAGCCAAAAACAATTTAAATATAAAATATTATTTGCATTTTAGGAAAAACGAAAAATGCCACAAGGTGTAAAATTTCTTTCTCTATTTCGGAGTACAATTTAAAAAAAACTCTCAATCCAAGTCGGCAAACCTTAGACACATTTTCAGAATAGGTTAACATTGAGGTGAGCGAATCCAATAGGGTTAGTACACAGCAGCCTTAAAATGAACATTTATGAAAGAAAATCACTTACCAAAATTCATTTCTCAATTATATATACTTTATTAAACCGTTATCATATATTAGCAATTATAAATTTATTTTTAAGTTAGCTGAACAAAAATTTGAAGTCAATGCTATAAAATATTTGTTCTGGCCTACTGCCTCAATAATTTGAAAAGAACTTGACCGCTCCATGAATAAGTTATGCCACAGTATAATACATCGCTTAAAAGTTAGTGCAGTAAAATATCGAAACAGATCGCCGGAGACAACCTCGAAGGAGGAGAAGAGTGTTGTATTGTCAAGGAAAGAAAATCCAGAAAACAACGTGAATCCCTACTTTGACTTCAGATTCCGAGGTTGGTAAAACAGTTCTTTATCGATATCCCTTAGAATTGGTTCCATTGATATCTTACATTTTTAATGTGTTCGTGGAATTTTACGAAAGGACAAACGTGACAATTGTGTTAATTTCACGTGAAGGATTTTCTTTTCAAGCAAGTGGAAGATAACTCAAGGCATTTTCGATTCGCAAAGAATACGACAGGAAATAAAACATAAGAAAAACTAACTTGTCGACCGCTAAAAAAAATTAGGCAATTATTCTAATGTATATTTTAGTGGCATATAATGTTTCGGGCAATAGCATTAAATGAAGGTTTATGGAATTCTGGTGACATTTGTATTTCGTGAGGCCGTTAGCCAAAGTTTGTAGAAGGATTTTTATCGATAAATTTGCCAGTTTATTACATTTTTTATTTATCAACCACATATTTTTTTAAATCTTCGTCTGTCTCCTATAACTGTTCTTTAATGATCATACAATATTTTAAAAATTATACCTCGGTTATATCGTTTATCTTACTTCTCTGAATATGAAAATCTATGTACATTTCTTTTCTAGAACAATCGTTCATACAGGAAACACTAAATTAATAAACATGATGAGTAGATATCTGTTGCTAAATGGTACGTAAAGCAGATAAGATAAATACAAAGTGAAACTTTAAGAAATTGCCAGAATAAATCTGAAATAAAATGTTTGTCGTTGTCTTAACTAAGTACGCTTACATAAACATTATATAAATAAAAAAAAAGTTTAAAATTATGTTTAAGGGGAATAAGATAACTATAAATGTACAGAAAATTCTCGTTTAGAATTATGATAAAGAGTTATTCTTTTTCACTTTTTTTTAATCGTAGATGTAGATTTGTGTTCAGTTTTTTAAAACTCCTTCTGTGATAAAGAAAATATGAATTGTAAATTTCCTTAACTGTCTGTAGATCAATATGATAATCTCAAAAAAATGGCCTTTAAATTTGGATGGCATTTTAACCTTAAAGTGTAAGTAATCACTACTTTATTTTCCAATATCACGAAAGGGAAACAGTTGCTTATTACTGTAATATCTTGACCCAAACTTACCTTATTTCCTTGCATGAATGATGTTGTGCAAAATAAAATCTATAATCATCGAAACTACCTTGATTGCATTTTAATAACTGGCCATAAGTCTATTGGAATAGAATACGCCATGGCCTTGATTTAGACAGACGATAAGTTTTCTTCTCCGACGTCATACATTACAAGACAAAAGAATGCTGCCATCCGAAAGAAGCAATATTGATCAAGGTCGAGGGTAAGGATGTCACTCTCAACAAAAGAAACATGTTTCTATTATTCAGGGGAATGGTAGGCATTCTTGTTTAAGCATTATGTGTTAATAATCTTAAAATTATCAGTCGTCTCATTATCCGGATTGTTTTAAAGATTTGAAAGAAAATTATTAGAGAATGAGTGGCATCAATAATAAGTAACCAGAGCAAAACCTTGTATTACAAGAGAATAAAAGAAAAAAAGAAAAAGAAAAAAACAATGTTTTATATGAATTTGTGTTTATTTATTTTCTGAAAAATAGTAATGAAAATTTTATAAATAGTTGATCTGAATTAAATTATTCAATTTTATTCATTTCTCGATATAAAACGTCAATACACATTATTACTATCTGTGATGAAAAAGATCATAATCAATGCCGTTTTTCTTTGATTAATACTTGTAAAAAAAAATTTCTGGTAAAGAAGTTATAACACACAACAAAATAAACAGCTACCAATGAGAACAAATGCTTGAAATTTAATAAATTAACACAATTTTGACCGTTACCGAGTCAACTCGTGTCTTTACACGCAAATGTTGAAGACCATTTAGGATAAAGGAAAGTCATATTGGAGAAATTTTTGATCAACTGATCATTGCTGTACTTGAAAACTACCTTTACAATGACCTGAATGAGCTTCAGGCAAATCATTATATTTTATCACTTTAAATGTTAATCGCAGACCCCTATAAAATATAAATAGATATCAGAAAATAAAAATGCCGTGCTTTATTCCAAACTTTTAGTCTTTGCCGGTGACTTACGTATATATTTAAATCTAATTGCTAGTCAACAATGCCTTAATATTATAACTTTAAATATTTTTTTTGCTCAATGACAAAATTGATTTCGTTAGTGCGTTTATCACTGCATTAAATAAGTTTCGTAAAAAAAATCGTGATATAGAGAATATGGATATAGCTGAAAAATTCAATAATTAAGTAATTTATACTAAAAAATCAGAAGAAGGTGGAGTTTCAATTAATTATTTTTATTTTATAATCCTTTTAAATGTGTCTGTCTCTCAGCAAAAATAGACTCTAAATATTTAGCTTTAAGATATTTTACTTGATCGCAGTTATTGGCAGTTAAACATTTATTATAAACTTTCATGTTCAACAATATATTAATCAAGGATACCTGAATTTCCAAAATTACTACAGAATTTCAAAGAAAAAAAATATTAGTCCCGTATAACTTCATAAATGCATCATTAAGATCGTTAAATAAACAGAAATTGATGACATAATATATTAGGGGTAAAAAATTTGTTTTTAATCTATATTTTTAAAATGCATTTAGTGATAATGCGTTTAAAATAATGTCGTTCATTCACTGTTCACTGTCATAATTATATTCAGAAAATCACGAAAAGTAATTTTGTTCCGCAATTAAAATATAACCTGATCACAGTGATATTTGATCAATTTCATATAAAATTTTCAAAAGAAATTTTACGTATTGTAATTATAAACAGCTAAAATAGATTGCATTTTATACTATTTAAAGTTCTGCAGTCTAGTCTCCACGAATTTCTAATCTAGTCGCAAAATGAAAATAAGAACAAAAAATCTTCCCAAAAAATTAGGTAATTATTTATTGTATAACCCATTTCCTTAAATTAAAATAAAACAAAAATAAACATTATTTTTTACTTACGCCATAAACTAAAATTCTTGGCATTATAGATAAATACAATTTTTTCATTAATATTTAGTGGCAAATGTTTTGTGGTTCGTGTATTATTCAAACCAGGATAATACCTAGATAACCAGTTCTGGAAAAATGTTAGAACGAAAACCCGGTTCTGAATTCTTAGACAGATTCTGCAATTCCTATCGTTCACGCTGAGTGTTAGAATTAGCGCCAAAAATCTACCACAGGCTGCGCCACGACAACTGCAGCACTCTTAGTTCGAAGTCCTGAACTAAGCAATTGCAACTTCCAGTGTCCAGTAACTGATCTGCGATTTCATGTTCAAAAATTAAGAAAATCAAACATCATCGTGCTTAGTATTTTTCTTTTTAAAATAAAATACGTTCCTTTCATATTTGTTTCGTGGTTGGCTGAAACTTTTTTATTATTATTTTATGTGGCATGTACTTGTCTCAACGACATTGTCGACCAAACTCGCAAAGTCTTGGTCGCTGCTTTATTAAAGGAGTTCCATTAAGGTAAACTACCATGGATCCCTATGAGGGTAGAATATGAAACGTAGCCTTACTCGGGATTTGAACCCAAGCCCACTGCGTGGAATCTCACAACGCTAATCAGCTATATAGGAGCACCATTAAGTTAAACTAGCATGTATCCCTACGAGGGTATAGCATAAAACGAAGCCTTACTTGGGATTTGAATCCAAGCCCCCTGCGTTGAAGCTCACGACGCTAACTAGCTATTATAGGATCACCATTAAGGTAAACTAGCAAGGATCCCTGCGAGGGTATAACATTTAGCCTTACTTGTGATTTGAACCCAAGCCCGCTGCGTGGAAGCTCCCGACGCTAACGACTATACCATGTGAGAGGGCGTCTAGGTGAAAATAAAGCTATTTTCCATTCCCCCACCCCCCCATTTTATGTTTTAAATATTTTTCTTTTTTCGGTCTGATAGGCGAAGAAGTGAATGGTCATCGCAATAATGAATTAAGGACGGACAATAGTTATAGAAATGCTACATGTTGGATTTCAGGTACCTGGCTCGATTTAGGGGGATAATAGCCGTCTGACGGATAACAGAATCAAATTCATTTATTTATTTTGATGATGTATTACGTCATTTAACGACTGGACCGTTTTTTCATGATTGGGAATATTTAAAAACATACAATATGTTCCAGTTCCCATCAGAAAGCTGTTGAGTAATCATATACTAGTAAAGAGGTAAATTTAATATTATTCACTCAGTATTAAATTTTGTATGAAAACAAGGTAACCTTGAAAAAAAGAGAAAAAAAATTCATTTATTGATCTGTAGGCAAATTGTAAAACATGGTAATAAACATTATTTTGTGTAGTGAACTCCCTTTAATATATCGTCTAATACCTGAATTTTCCGTAGCTGTTTGACTTGCTTCACACGTATTTAGTATTTCAATCGATGCTTTATTTCCACCCTTTTTTTAATTGAACCTGCAGTTTGAAGAAGAGAACAAGCGCCAAAAAATTAAAATTCGTTTTCTTTTTTGCGCCTTACTGTTATTTACATGTAGGCGCTCCTTGTAAGCCATAAAAGGCACTGGAATAGTGGTTGAATGTAAAGCATCTTATTTAAAAGTTTAGTAAAGAAAAATAATAAATAAGAAAGTTTTTTTAAAGTTGTTTTTTTTAAATTTCTCACAAAAACAGTTTTTGGATTTGTTCTCTTCTTCAAACTGCCGATTCAATTAGAATGTTTTCGTAATGAAGAGATTTGAATTAAGGCAACTTTATACTAACACTATTAGATTCGCTCACCTCAATGTTGATCTAGTGAGAAAATGTGTCTACTATTTACAGCTCCACAAATGCTGATAATCCAATAAAAATTATATTTTTAGATAGCCTGAACTTTTCTGCTTCTTGCAATAGGATTCATTTTATAAATGAGTCCATCAAAAGAATTTGGGAGCGTTTAAGCCCGTCTGCACACGGAGCAACTCAAAAGAAACTGATAACCGACTCAAATCACAAACCAGTCCGTGATGAGTCGCAACCTATGTAATTGAATGGAGCCACGCGCACGGCGCAACTGGTTACAAACCTGTCCGACGGGTCTACTGGTTACAAACCAGTAGGATTAGTACACACCAGCCTGGAGATTAGGAATCTGTAAACAATTTGTACAATATGTTGAAATTTTTACATTAATTCCATCCCTTTTATCTGAAATATTTTATATTTCTAACATAAATCTTTGACTTGTGATTTTACTTTGAGGTTTCTTTATCCCAATCTAAAAATAACAACTAGTTTAAAAGCAAAACTCCATTTATTATTAGAATATTCTCTTTCAACAGCTTGTTGAAGATGATGGGGAAAACTAACCATAACATTTATTTTTCCGAGCTAAATTTAGAAACTGCCATCAAAACTGACGGAACATAGAATCCTCACTAGGATAAGATGGGAGAAACTATCCAGAGAGAAAGTAAGGAAACTTCACAATTTTTTTTTTTAACTACTACTTTGACTTGCGGTAGAAACGCAATGATTTCCCAACTTTCCTCCACTCTTCTTTCTGTGCATCCACCAAAGTGGAGCAGCAAAAATAGCAATAGAGATGATTTTACTAGAGGGCAGACGATAGCCATATAATGTCAGTTTTATTGTTCGTTAAGCATCTGGAAATGTGCTGGCTCTCATCATCTAAAGCACAAAAACATGGAAATAAAAATGAACAAGAGACCCATTTCTCTGGAGTTAAGGACTTGGTAAATATCCCATCACTTACTTTTACTTCTTTCACATTTCTTTTTTCTCTCTCTCCCTATTTTTGTGTCTAATTTAAGTGCGTATTTTTATAAATCAAATTTTCTGCTCTCTGATTTCTTTTTCCCTTGTTATACTTGTAAGTTGAATGCGTTCTGTTGCGGGTATTTTAACGTAGGATTACGTTCCTCCATAACGGTCCTCCGGAAAGCAAAATTCCAGATGTCGTGCTTCGTGAGATATAATTTTGGCAAAACGCCAAACCCAGTCTGTATCGCTTGAGCAAGTAGTAAACAGTTAAACAAAAAAGTACCAAAATGCGTCAAAATTTTGACATACATATATGTATATATATACATACGTACATATATATAGATACCTATATGCGTAACACATACATACATATATACATACAAAAGAGGTAAGCAACGATAAGTATTACTACCTTAATAACCCGTGATAGTTCCGTTAGAAGAAAATACCGGAAAAAATATTGATTAGTTTCGCATGGGCATGCGCACGTGTCTGGTCGCTTAGTTTTCGGCATTTTGAGCTACCACTAAGTTCTTTGCACTGATGAAGAAGCTCCTCTGTAGCTTCGAAACGGCCGTATACAAAATTGCACCTTACTGCTATTTGTGCTTTATTTACGTTGGATTTCCTGATTATTCCTCGAGCACAAAGGTTTTGTCTTTTCTTTTCAAAACGGAACAGTAGTAAAACGTTCTGCGATCGCTACAGAGATCTCTTAGTTACGCGTCGACATTCAAATACTTTAGAATAAAGAATAAGTTTCCTAAACACGATAAGATATTAAATAGGAAATTTGGTTTTGGTCATGGGCTCTTTTTCTTACTTAAATTTTTTTTTTTCAAAATAGAAGTTATTGACCTTAAAGATAATATCGTCTGTTGAAAGAATAAAGTTGATTTCACTAAATTCTTCTTAAAGTACTGAAACCACAAATGGATCAGATCCATGCGGAAAAGGTTAAACCTAGTTTTAAAAGCTAACGAAACATTATTTATATAATCTAAGGCAGTGCTCCTATCGCCGCGGACCGGTCAATGTTTGAAAATTTTACCACGGCCCGCTGAAGTAGGACGTTGATTGTTTATATTTTTACCATGTTTTTATTAACTTGCTTTCTTGTTTGTTTGTGTGTGTGTGTTTGTCCCTTAAAATCTTGCAATCGATTTTTAACTAACTTCCCGACTAGCTAGACATTTGAAACTTTTAGAATAGCTCAGAACACGATGACAATGTATTTTTTTAATACTTTTAAATATCTTTAAGCAGATTTGAATTCAGTTTCAGTTAATTTTGTTTTGTAGACTGGTGCAGCCATCTATCGGCTGGGATGGGAACGAAAAGTTAAACGCAAGTTAACTTCCAATTAACTTCATTTTCTTTCAAGGTGATGGGATAATTCATCAAAAAATTTTTAAAAAGTATTTATTAATACATAGAATTGTCAAGTTTATATGATACAACAGAAAATTTAAAAACATGGTATATAAAAAGTTATTTTTATCTTGTAATTATTGATTGTTTTGATTTAATAATTGATGTTATTATAATTTTGATGTATAAATGACGTTACGTTTATTTATTGTTCAATAAAAAGCTCGTTTTATTTATTTATTTGTTTCTTCTTTTTTTCTTTCTTTCAGGAAAGCGCATTTATTTTCAATTTTATGACTGCAATTTCAATTCATAATCTTGAAATGTTTAATAAACAATAAACTAATTTAAAATAGTTATAAGATTTCTTCTGTTACAAAGGTATAAATTAGCACAAACCCGAGAGAAATACACCACAGTAAATAAAATGGAAATAATTTAAGGTCCCTTGGGCGGCCCGGTACCATTTGATCCACTGACAGGTACCGGTCTGCGACCGGGGGGTTGGGGACCACCGATCTAAGGGATAAGACTATCATTTTTATTTGACCGAAAAGTAAGCTTTGCCATATTTCGTACTTTACTCCTCTATGTAATAACAATTTATAATCGACTCAATCCCTATTTTGTGAATTGTAAATAAAGAGTCTACACTACGTACAGACTTAGTATGAAATGCAAAAGCACTTAATTTGTGTGTGTATTCGTCCCAAATTATTAATTCGGAATATATTTATGAATGCTCGATTACTTTAATGAGTTACTGTAAATAGAATGGTTACCGCTGTCTTTAACATTTCTATCAGCCTATAATCGCTGACTTTACAGCCGATGAAAGACGGTTAGAATACAATGTATGTGAGTAAATTGCAATATTCCATGCACAGTCAAATGACGATCTTTAAAGTCAATTATGCGTCCGTTGAAAAATTTACAAAATTTAATCGGTATGGACCTAAAAATCATTTTTAAATAGTTTTTCTTGAGTAATTAAGTCAGTTATCTGAAATACTGTGATATTCTCTCTTCAGTGCACAGGAAAAAGTTATTTTTTTAGTTTGGTTATATGTCAAGCTTTTCGTTCGAAACGTCAGTGTGGACACAGTTTAGAAATAAACATTTTAAAAACCATAAATCTTAAAATCCGGAATTTTTATTTAATTTATCTAGAATTTCTTTAACTTTACACGTTAGTATATTTCATTTCAATAACTATATTATCTATATATATAAAACAGTTCCGCAACTGACTGACTCACTGACAGATAAAGCACAGACTAAACCGCTGCAGCGGCCCTTTAAGTCCAGCGCGCTGGACCTAAAGGGCTGAAATTTGCATGGCGATTCTTCTTATAGTGTAGGGGTACACTAAGACAGACTTTTGAAACATTCTTCTTAGATTTTTTAAATTAAATTTTTAAGCTGTTTTTGTAATATTCTTTAAAGTTTGCATTTAAAATAATAATCCGAGGGTTATAAAATTTATCTCGCGAGAAAGATCGTGAAAATTCCTTTAAAATGAAATCTTTTTTGAATCTTTACCTCTATTTTCTGATTTTCGGTGAATTTTTAAAGATTAATTTTTCGAATTTAATTTATTAAATGCTGATCACGGGGTTTCTTTTCTTTTTTGTGATACTTTAAACTAATTTTGCGTCACGTGCATAACAACGAAATAGACAAAAAAAAAATTCTTGCTAATGCGGCAGACGATTGGACATTATCCAAAAACATATTAAAATACAGTAAATGAAATTTTCTTCAAACTGTATTATACACTGAAGTACCGCTGAATTAGGGATAACAAAGCCTATGCAAATTCTGTAGCGCTACGCATCATGTATGCGCAAGTGAGGGCGCTGTGGTAACTGCATATATAGCGCGTACTGTGGTTGTTCTGAATTAGTTGTTGGAATTGCCAGTATGGGTAAACTGCCTGATTTAGACGCCTTCGATCGCGGACAAATCGTAGGTGCGCGACGCATGGGCCATTCAGTTTCCGAAATCGTCAGACAGCTAGGATTTTCAAGGTCGACAGTGTCAAGAATATACCAAGAATACATGGATGGTGGAAAAAAAACTAGCGATCGGGCAAACTGCAAAGGACAATTAGCCTTGACAGTGCGTGGTGAGAGACGGCTCAGGCGTATTGCACGTAGCCAGCGAAGCCAAACATTAGCTCAAATTGCCACCCAGTTTAATGACGGTGCCAGTCGTACAGTCAGTAAACGGACTGTGCAACGCTCGCTTCACCGTATGGGTTTCGGGAGCCGTCGACCTACGAGAGTACCATTGCTCTATACTCGCCATCGGGCTGCGCGTCTTGCCTGGGCAAGAGATCACAGAGACTGGAGTGTAGAGGACTGGAAACGAGTAGCATGGAGTGATGAGTCTCAATTCCGACTACTTAACGCCGACGGGAGGCTGAGAATATGGCGTCAGGCTCATGAAGCCATGGATCCTGCATGCCTGGCTGGAACTGTACAAGGGCATGATGGCTCAATCATGGTCTGGGGTGTTTTTTCGTGGCACAGTTTGGGATCTTTGGTGCGTGTACCAACCTCCCTCAATGCAATTCGGTACGTAGAGTTGCTGGGTGATCACCTCCATCCGTTTATGCTATTCTGTTATCCGCACGGTAATGGAGTTTTCCCAGCAAGACAACTGTACCTCTCACAAGTCCCGGTTGGCTACTGGCTGGTTGGATGAGCATTCCTCTGACTTCTCTGTCATGAATTGGCCACCTAGAAGCCCAGACTTAAATCCTATTGAGCATCTTTGGGATGTTTTGGAACAAGGCGTGAAAGGCCATCACACAGCACCAAAGAACCTTACTGAATTATGGACAGCTTTAGCCAATATTTGGCAAGCCATTCCCGTGGAACGTTTCCAGAAACTTGTTGAATCTATGCATCGTCGTGTGACAGCCGTTATCAAGGCCAGAGGAGGCCCAACTCGTTACTAGGTAGGTATCCCTAATTCAGTGGCACTTCAGTGTATTAACTGTATTATATTCTTTAGTATATTCTATTAGATTTAATTTGAATATTTTCTTCTACATTATTTTGTCTCTAAATATATCCTTTACGATTTTTTTATAAATTTATATATATATATATATATATATATATATATATATATATATATATATGGCGTTAATTGCATGCATTGACTTTGTATTTAATTTGAATACCCGTGTACTCCGTAGCGAAGCACAGGTATTCAGCTAGTAAAACATATATTTATTTATAATGTGCTAAGATATTTGTAAATGAGGAAATTTACCGCTGAACGAAGCGATCCTTTCATTTTAGACAATTTGGCTCGTTTGACTCAAAGTTCTCAAATGTGTAACGGCAAATTATTAAAATTCTTAATATATTTGGGAATTAGGATCCTATATACTAACTCTATTGGATTCGCTCACCTCAATGTTAACCTATGGAGAAAATGTGTCCAAGAATTGCCGACTTGCATTGAAAGATTTTTTTTTAAATTGTACTCCATAACAGAGAAAGAAATTTTACATCTTGGCATTTAAAAAAATATATGAATAACATTTTAAAATATAAATTATTCGGGGGTGAAATCTGGTATAGTGTGTTTTAAATGCCCCTCAATTCCTTTGGTGGACGAAATTTATAAAACGAATCGTGTTGCGAGATGAAGAAAAGTTCAGGCTATCTGAAAATACCATTTATATTAAACTAGTAAGACAAAACAGTTCTACAGTAAGACAAAACAATTTATTAAATAAAATTCAAAGACCTTTCTTACTGAGCATTACAAAATGCTATAAAACAGTTTCATCGTATGCATTGGCTGTACTGGCAGGATATATGCCTTTAGATCTCAGAGCTGAAATTGACTACAAAATGTTTGAAATATATTACAAGGAACAAGGAATGGAAGTTATGGATATAAAATTTAGTAAAAATAATTGCGAATTGGCGAACAGGCCTATAAAACGTGAGACTGACTTATGGACAATAAACTGGACATTTGATTTTATCCCAATTACTGATATTAATTATTACACGGATGACTCCCGCATGAATGGAAAAACTGGGGCAGGTATTAATAAATATATTAAGGATTTAAAAGTATTGGAAATAAAACAAAGGCTATCTGATAATGCGAGTTCCTTTAGTGCTGAACTGTATGCAGTACAACTGGCTATTGAAGATGCTATTGGACAAGGTCATAAAGCAATTGATATGTATTCAGACTCACGTAGTTCTTTACAAGCGTTAAATACACTTAGTTTTAAAAGTGAGATGGTGGATAACATCAAAAAATTAGTTCAAACTTCGGGACTCAATGTCGCACTACATTGGATAAAAGCGCATATTGGGATTGATAAAAATGAAGCAGTTGATCAGACTGCAAAAGAAGCAACTAAATTAGAAGGAATAAATAAAGAAATTAGATGGACTAGAAACCAAGTAAAAGCAAAATTATTTCAAATGGCGGAACACGTCTGGCAAGATAGGTGGAACAATACAACTGCTGGAACTAGAGTAAGAGAAATTTTTCCTCAAGTTAAAACTGACAGGCTAAGTGCAGATTTTTACATAAACCAAGCAATCACAGGCCGGTCGTTTGGTAGTTATAAAAGCAGGTTTCACGGAAAAAATAGCACTTGCTCTTGTGGTGCTGAACAATCGGTGGAGCACTGTATAATAGTATGCAGTCAATTTAATAATATACGCAGAGGCTTACCTACAAACATTGATATCTGGAATAAGAATAGGTTTTATAATGATTATTATTGTAGAGGAGCCATAGGAAAAATAGTTATGGCCCTTATGACTGCTCATTTTCCGATTACATAGTTATTCTATTTCGTTGTGTTTTACACAATTAGCACAAGTTCCCCCCCCCCTTTTTTTCGCATAACTGAAAGGTTGGGTCGTTTATATTTGTATCTTATATTAAACTAGTCCGGTCGTCAGTTTGAACAAGGCGTATAAGCGAAGCTGTGGTCGCTGTAATTTCCGAATACTTATATTAAACTAGCTGAATACCTGTGCTTCGCTATGGAGTGCATTCAAATTAAATACAACAGTCAATGTATGCAATTAATACCCCAAAAAATTATTTATAATAAATACAACGGTCAATGTATGCAATTAATGCAAAAAAAAAACAAAAAAATATATTTATAAAAAAAAAAATCATAAACGGATATTTTATAGACAAAATAATATAGAAGAAAATATTCAAATTAAATACAACGGTCATTGTATGCAATTAATTTGTATGTTTAATATCCATAAAACATACTAATTTGAATTAAATTCTTAAAACAATTCCATCTCAATTGGTCTAGTGGTTAGATTATATCTTTTACCGTATTTTAATATTTTTTTGTCAATTTATTTCGTTGTTATGCACATGACACAAAATTAATTTAAAGTATCAGAAAAAGAAAAGAAACCACGTGATCAGCATTTAATAAATTAAATTCTAAAAATTAATCTTTAAAAATTCACCAAAAATCAGAAAATGGAGGTAGAGATTCGAAAGAGGAGAATTCATTTTAAAGGAATTTTTATAGTCTTTCTCGGGATATAAATTTTATAACCCTCAGATTATCATTTTAAATGCAAACTTTAAAGCATTAAATGTTACAAAAACAGCTTAAAAATTCAATTTTAAAAAATCTAATAAGAATTTTTCAAAAATCTTTCTTAGTGCACCCCTACACTATAAGAAGAATCGCCATGCAAAATTTCAGCCGTTTAGGTCCAGCGGTTTGGTCTGTGCGTTATCTGTCATCAGTCAATCAGTCATTCAGTCAGTTACGGAACTATTTAAAATATATAGATTATCGGCATTTATGTAGCTGTCAATAGTAGACACATTTTCTCCATAGGTTAACGTTGAGGTGAGCGAATTCAATAGGGTTAGTACACATCAGCCTTAAGGAAGTCAAAGTTATAATGGGACTTTTTTTAACATATGCATTAAATATTAAATTTTGTTTATTATTTATCCTAATATTTATATCTAGGAAATTAATATAAAGAAATTTGCTCTACGAGAGAAAAGACTGATATAAACGGGCTACTATTTTATTATTAATTTTATTAATTATTAGCATTCAACAATATAACGATGTGTTACTCTTATTATTATTTTCGTTGTTACACGTACAGGAATACGAGTAAAACTTGGTCCCCCTTGAGGACCTCTCAAATTATTTGAGTATAGTTACAGAATTTTAGTAAATATTAGTGATCTATTAAATTTATTAACACACAAGTTATGCAGAAAATGGCTATATTGTTTTAATAATTTTTTTCGGAGATTCAGCTTTTATATATTTATGCTTTTATATAAACCTTAGAAATCATAAAAACCTAAGTGAATTAATATTTAGTATTTTAGTGATTTTCCAATTAAATTCATAACTATATTTAAAAATCCGTTTATTCAAATCAATAGGGTATGCTTAAGAAATTAGGTGAAGACGTGAAAAATTACTAAGAGTGCTATGGAGGAACTAAAATATATTTCGGACCATAATACGCACCGGGCAATAAGACGCACCTTAAATTTATGGGAAGATTTTTTTAAAAATATTTTGTATTTTGTTACGTATATAAAGATATTTTCAATTTCTAACTTAATAAAGATAAAAAATATATTTAATATATATAACTAGATGTATTACCCGGCTTCGGTCGGGATTCAGTTTCTGTTATTATTTTTTTCAATGATTAGCCTCATGTTATGATGTTCTACAGTTTTCGCTAAAATTCTTTAGCGGTAGCAAATAGCATTAGTTTGTTGTCGGTGCTGTCGTTGTTCATCGCTTTCCTCTCTTTTCGATGTTGAAGCTCGAAGACAATCATATATTCGACGCGTTAAAAGTTTCTTCATCAGTCTCACTGCTTCGGATCACTACAATTCGAATTCTGTTACCTTCGAGCTCTTGGGAATGTTTTTTCTTCAAATTCTTGTTTGCGTCTAACTGCATTTTGAATTCTGTTGGCTTTGCGCTCTTCTGTTTTTTTTTTCATCACATTCTTCATGTCTCAACAATCTTTGACATTTTCCCCTTACTTCTGTAGGATTAAAAGTTGCTCTCCTCTTTTTGGGCATTTTAAAGCATTAATTTACAGCTAGTCAATAACGTTTGAATGGATTTATTATTATAGAAAAAGAATCAATAATGTTTGAATGGATTGAGATCACATTCAATATTAAAACACAGCAAATCTGGTAATTATTATAGAAAAAGTATATACACGTATTTCATGCTCGGAATTCTTTCTCAAAACTAAATCATCTGCTATGTTTCAATGTCACTTCAGTTATATAAATCATCGCGTCAAGGCTAAACGCACGTGTTTCTAGCTAAGTCAACGTGTCCTGCAGTATATTTGAGTTTGAACAGGTAGCTTGGGATAGTTTCAATTCATGAAATGGATAGATAACACATTCATTGAAAATGAATGACTTTCCATCCTTAAATTTTCATTTTTAAAAAGAAACATTCTGGGTTGCCACGTACATGAAAATAATATATCAAATTCATTCTTGCATGCGCCAATATATGAATTAATCACGTTTTTAATTCATGTCTATTTATTTTTACGGAAATGTTATAACTTAATTGGCAACAATGAAATGTTACAATGGCTTTGAACAAAAATATGCGGGGAAATTTGGCGATTTTCAATATCCGTTGATATTTCTAACATAATTCGGGAATGGAACGTCGTAGCGGAATAAAAATAGTCTATAACCATCGCGCAAGTTCAAGCAATAAGTTGACCAAGTTTCATCGCAATCGGATGAACGGCACGGCAGCGCATAAAATACGAACAAACAAACAAACAAACATTCATTTTTATATATAGAGATAAATATATGTAATATATATATAATGAAATATTCATTTTATTTTAATGTTACCCTCGGACCATGAGACGCACCCCAATTTTAAGTCGATATTTTTATGTAAAAAGGTGCGTCTTATGGTCCGAAGAATACGGTTTTATCACAGCATTTTTTTCATGCACATCATGGCTCAGCTTTATGCATCATTATGAATTAAAATTACTTATCTGCTATGTACAGTATAACCGTTTATTGTATTGTGTAAGGGTCGAAAAATTGAATTGCATTATTCGTTATGCGTAGATTAATCCCTTTTTTTTCTTAGACAATTTCTTTATTCAGCTAGCTAAGAAAATTTGTTTTTAAGTTTATAGAGTTCATTTTAAGTCTTTGATATGGACTATCCTTAAATTGATAATCAGTTATCTTTGTAAATTTGTTTTTAAGTTTATCGAGTTAATTTTATGTCTTCGATATGGACTATCCTAAATTAATAATCAGTTAGCTAAGTAAATTTGTTTTTAAGTTTATAGAGTTAATTTTAAGCTTTTGATATGGACTATCTTAAATTAATAATCAGTCAGTTAAGTAATGTGTTTTTCTGTTTATAGAGTTAATTCAAATTTTATATATTAAGTTTACATGATATTTTTATCTAATATTAAGTTTATGTAATTTTCAATTTGTATATATTAAGTCTTTCATATGGACTATCCTAAATTGCCAAATTCGATACAACAGGATAAACCTCAATTTGTTTTTTATTTTTTGTTTTTTCACACGCGAAAACTAACCTATTACTTTGTTAAATAAAATAAATTCATTCGGTACTACAGTGGAATCTCAATCTATCGTTTTTCAAGGGACCGATTGAAATGAACGATAAATGCGGGAAAAAGATAGATGCGGAAACATAACAAAGCAATATGATCGTTGGGACTGGATAAAATGAACGACACATACGGAAAAACGATGGATCCGAAAACGATCGATCGAGATTCCACTGTATTATGTTAAGAAGAATTAATTTTAACCACGCGCTTGTTTACTTTTTAAGACACATTTCCTTCCAAACACAACTTTTTCTTGAAATCATAATATATCCTTCCATCCACGAGATCTCCTGGCATTGAAGTTTTGATACGATGTTATCTTTCGAGTTCACTGAACCACTGACCTTGATACAGTGGAGAACAGCCGTCTAGTGTGGTTGAAGCAGAATTCTATTCCTCCCTCCTACATTTCGATACCAAGTAAAATATGGAGAAAACAATATGATGGCCCAAATCTGCCCTTGTAACACGGGTTGCATTCTTTCTTCCATGTCTCGCTGGATAGGAATACATCCGTGCCGGTATCTATAGAGCAACAGAATGGTGTTCGGACAATAGAAAACGCGAGTTTTTATATACCCTTTTCTTTTGTTCTGGATAATGAGACTTTTTAAAAAGTAGATTTATAAAAATATTCGTACCTTTTGTTTATTATTGCACTTTGTCAAGAACCGTATTTTCAAAAGTCATGAAAATTTAATGAATAAGATTCGAATAAATCAGCGATTCTCAACCTTTTTATGTTTGCAGCACTCTTTGAGAATCATATTTGAGTATCATATCTTTTCATTGCTAATTTTTAATAATTTTCCCCAAATTCTAGCAATTCTTTAAAAATTCTAGTATTTAATTTTAATTTTTCAATGTCCTGGGAAGTTTTTGAATTAGGGGAAAATTTCTTGAAAAATTCAAATTTTTTTTCTTTTGGATTTCTGGATCTTTATGATTTATTTCGGTAGATGAGAGGAAAACACTTTGAACTACATAAATTTTAAATTTATTTCTCCTGGGATTTTGTTGATACTCCATCAGTTATATTACCTATATGTTCATATATATTAGTTTGGTAATTTTTTTTTTATTTTCAGATTTTTTTATATTTCGATATTTACTGATATTTGAGGCCAGACAGAAAACAAAATTGCAATAACTTGAAATCTTTTATAAAGTGAAGTAAAGAAGCTTTTCGAAACCCGATATCTAAGTGCCGTCTAAAAGATGTCAAGGAAATGTTGAAGTTTTCCTGCAAATTCTAGATTTATCACTGAAGGTACTTTAATACATACCAAGTTATATTTTTCAAGAGTAAGGAAATTAAATAAACCGAAATTGATGACATAATTGTTAAAGCTATTTTGCTCGCCAAGAGATGGCGCTGTGAGCACTGAAAATGTAAAAGACAGTAGATGTAGTAAGATCGCAAAAGCATAGGGGTCATGTTCTAACGTTATGATAATAAAGTGTCATTTTATTATTAAATGAGTCTCCTAATTTAAAAGGGTCGCCCGTTTATGCGACAAGGTAGGTCAAGGTTCAAGAGGAAATGGACATTTATGACCAAAAGGTGTTTAAATTGGAAGACAACATAATATATAAGGGGTGAAAAATTTGTCTCAAACATTTCGCGTATGTTGAGAGCGAGTAAGTCGAAATTTACCAGGAAATGCGCCTGTGTGCCCCAACGCTGCTGGATTCATGTAAGCTTTTCGTCCATGATCGTGTGGATAATTATCAGAAACATTAATGACTAATATCGAAATAAAATACATTTTTCAATCCTTTCCAGTGAAATACTTGTTATTTAAATATGAAAATGGTACACACATATATAATATTATTATACAGTGTTTTACAACATATTATTATAAAATACTAACATTGTACATACATAATTATGTAATTTAAAATAATCTGATAATCTGCAGATGTTCAGGGGGCAATGAAGTATTTGTTCAAGGATGTTTCTACACTCGGAGCTTTCTTTTTCTCGTCGTATCGATATCATGCTAAAGTAGTCCGCGAAAAACTGAATATTGCAACCGCGTATCTGCGAATCCGCGTAACTCGAGGACTTAAGGCCTGTTCACATTGCAGTCCGTTAGCGTAAGCGTAAAAGTATTGAAATATATTTAACCAATGGCAAACCTCCAAACGATTAGCAACTAAATTTTTAAGTCCTATGATTGGTTTGTTTCCGTCTCAGCGCCAACTTTCCTTTTACGCTTACGCTAACGGACTGCTGTGTGAACAAGCCCTTACTGTATAATATATTATATATACACTGCTGGACACTGTAAATGCAACACCCTGAAGGAAACATGCAAATAACATGAAATTTACAACATGCATTAGCGGAGGTGAGATATGCAAATGATTAGAATTTCAGCGCAGACGCACATCACGCGCGCCTGTGGCGCCACTTCAAAGCGCTATTTAAGGCTTGGAGATTTCGACGATTTCAAGTTCGGCAATTGTGTTTTTCTTGTGGTTTTTTCAAAAAAACGATCAATTATGCCTCGTCGAAAACAGCGATCATCTTTTGATCAAGTATCCGAGTTCGACAGAGGAAGGATAGTGGCCTACCGAGATTGTGGATTATCTTTCAGGGAAATCGGTAGTCGTGTTGGACGAAACCAAACAACTGTAATGCGGATATGTGATCGTTGGATGCAGGAGGGTACGACGGACCGGCGTGTTCGATCGCATCCACCTCAGCGCACCACTTCACGTGATGACAGGCAAATTGTGCGCATGGCAGTGACGGATCGCTCAGTCACATCACGAACCATAGCACAGCACATGCAGTCTGTAACGCATCATCCAGTGTCTGCGCGTACCATTCTACGCCGTTTACAGCAGAGTGGTCTGTCCGCAAGACGTCCATTGCTTTGTCTACCCTTGACGCAGAACCACAGACGTCTCCGCCGCCAATGGTGCGATGACAGAAGGATGTGGACGGCAGAATGGAATGAAATTGTCTTTACTGACGAGTCACGCTTCTGTCTGCAACACCACGATGGTCGCATTCGAGTCTGGAGACACCGTGAAGAGAGGATGCTGAACAGCTGCGTTATGCACCGCCACACTGGTCCTGCACCGGGTATTATGGTATGGGGCGGTATTGGATATCACTCTCGCACACCTCTAGTACGCATTGCCGGTACTTTAAACAGCCAGCGCTACATCTCCGAGGTGTTGGAGCCAGTTGCCCTTCCTTACCTTCAGGGCTTGCCCACAGCCATGTTTCAACAGGATAATGCGCGACCACACGTGGCACGCATTGTCCAACGGTTCTTCGTCAATCGCCAGATTGAATTGCTTCCCTGGCCGCCTCGCTCTCCGGATCTTTCGCCGATAGAAAACATGTGGTCCATGGTTGCTCTACGATTGACCCAGATTCCATCCCCAGCTGCCACAGCAGATCAACTTTGGCAACGTGTGGAAGCTGCTTGGTCTGCTGTACCCCAAGAACTCATCCAAAGTATATTTGAATCAATGCCGAGGCGTGTGGCAGCGGTGATCTCCAACAATGGCGGCTACTCTGGCTACTGATTTCGGCAGTAACCACACTTCACAGAAGTCTATAAATTTAATCATTTGATACTTGGTCAACATGTTATCTACAAAATAAATTTTTTGTGATATCTCTTGTCTTTCTTGGTGTTGCAATTTGGGTGGCCAGCAGTGTATATATATGTGTGTGTGTGTGTGTGTGTGTGATAGAAGTATCCCTCCATAAAACTCTACTTATCCAAATGAAATCCAAAGGCTATTTATATTTCCCAAAGTTTGGATCTAAGTAATCGCTAAATGAGAAAACTAACAGTATGTAATATTTTGAGATCTATTACGAAAGTAGACTAATCACTTTATCATTCAACTACAAATTAGCATATTAAAATACATCTAAAGGATGTCTATGAGGTGCTAAATTTAGCGGATATATGAGGCATATAAAACGCAAGATATTCAACAGCCTAATATTCAGATATCGATCAGTTATGATTGATTGATTGATTGAGAGCTCTACGGTCATCTTTTGCTACGCGAAGGTTAATTAGACCGGGATATAAACGCGAAAAAGCAATTCAAATGTTAATTAAATGCCCTGTGAACGTTACCTGAAGACGTATTGAGCATATTTAGGCCATGAGGGTCATTAGATTCAGTAGTCAAAAATATGAAACAAACAGCGATCATAGGAATGATAGTTTCGTATACTTTTAACTATCTGATTGCTTTTAACTGTTTAACTGTTTAATGGAACTTTCACTATATAAAAGAGATTAAACATGTTTAGAACAACAGTTGCAAGCACTACGTTAGGTTTTATCAGCGTTACGGTGCTATTGTTATCACTATGAGAGATTATTATTTTTATTTTTTCCTTTTTCAAGGGGCCCACCCCACGCTATTGAGTTATTAGTTCTGTGTGCTTTGAATTAGCGATTTAAGAGAGAAGAGAAATATGAGAAGAGAATTTAAGAGAGAAGAGAAATATGAGGTGGAAATTATACCCACCTCAAAGCAGGATTCTGAGGACACAAAGAAGAAAATTAAGATGAAGATAAAACCCGAGGAATTGGGTATTTGTATTAAAAGACCTGTAGAAAGGCAGGTAAAGGTGGTATCATTGTGGGAGTTGATACGGAGAAGGAGCTTGAAACGTTCTTAAGAGGGTTTAATGACATAATTGAATTAAGCTGTGATTATGAAACTAAAATACCGAAAAAGTAAGATCCGGATATTGCAATATTCGATGTCGAAGAGGAGTATAAAAGTGAAGAGTTTATAAAAATCTTAAAGAGGCAAAATGAGGAAGTTAGAGAAATGAACAAAAACGTGGTGACGAGCTTTAAAACGAAAAGAGGACACAATTGGGTTCTCCGTTTGAAAGGAGCTGACTATAATAAGATAGTGAAAGTGAGAAGATTCAAGATTGGCTGGATGCAGCATGCTTGGAAGGACTACTTGAAACCTGCGATACGTTACAAGTGCTGGAGTATAGGGCATGTGGCGAAACACTGTAAAAACGAAAGGAAATGTAAAGTTTGTGCTGAGAAAGAGCATGGAGAGAGGCCATGTAAGAGGGGAACTACCTGTGGAAGTTGCGAGAGACACTAAAAAAGAACGGGACTGAATATGGAAGTTGACCATCTGCCGACGGACGTCGGTTGCTGCAGTTATAAAGCCGCTGTAAAAGGCTTATAGCCTCCACGGACAATGGACAGTCGCGGACCTAGCGCTGGGTAGGCCTGATCTCATCTGTTGGCGAAAATTATTGTTTGTAACGAACTTTGCGAGGTTATCTAGTATTGTTTCCTGCACGAGTAGTGCAGAAGTATTATTGTCGGCTGCGCTGACACGAATGGTGTCAAAGTTTAAAATATTGTTGATTGCTTATGATAAGGTTCTCTTTTGTTTTCTGTTCGATTTGAACAGCTGTCTTTATGAGATGCAATATTGTTTGTAATTCTAGTTGAATTAATAAAGTGACCACCCGGTTGGAGGATGGGTCTGGATATTTCGCGGTGTGGTGGTTGCCCTTCTACGGGTAACTATTGGGGAAAGGATTCCATGGTTTGGTTCCTGGATGTTCTGATTTGTAATCCGAGGAGAGGATAGTGACGTTAGCTGAACTAGCAATGAGATGAAGGACTTGGCCCTGATGGACACGAGGGCTTGGATAGTGCCGAGGAACTGGACTAGTGGCTTAGAATTTCAGCCTTTCATCATTGTAGCTCTAAAATCTGAAAAGTAAAAATGTCAAATTTACTTAGCCGTGCTTCGCCCGTCTAGCCGGTCGGTTTAGGGACCCGCTCCCTTCAGCAATCATGGAATAGCAGTAATCAAATAATCAAAGCTAAAATCAAAGCTTAACACAATTATATCACAGAAATATTCCAAATAGAGAGTACAACGGTAATCCGTATACTGGGAATTAACCCAGTAAAAAAAGGATTAATGAAAAAAAGAAAACAAAAGGAGTAATATTACAAAATTAACTTTAAATATCACCAAATAACTACAAAATTCACTGCAAAAAATATCCAATAATAACACAATTTCCTTAGAAAATACAAAATAAACAAAAAGTGAAAACAGTAAAAAAAGCACAATAATTGATGTATAATAAATAGTTTTTTATTTGGGGCTGTTTTGATAAGGAAAGGAATGACAAATCGGGGAAAATTTTCATATTAGAACATAAAATTGCGTGTATTATTTTTGTATTTTAAAATTTTCTCTTAGAATGTAGGCCATTTTGAAGATAACTGTCATACGTATCATGTGTGAGAAGGAAATTAAAATAGTAGCATCAAGATTTTGTGCAGAGTGATAGGCGTTTTAGCTAAATTTCAGATTAATATTCTACGTTCGGAGTCAATTTAAAAAAAATAATTAAAGGTTATTTTGGTCTTTTATGGTAAAATAGCACTCGAAAATAAAAAAAGAACAAAAACTTACCTGTAAATAGCATACTTTGGTCAATTTGAAGTAATTTTTATTGAAATTTAGCTAAAACGCCTATCACTTTGCACAAAATCCTATTGCTACTATTTTAATTACCTTCTCACACATGATACATATGACAGTTATCTTCAAAATGACCTACAATCTAAGAGAAAATTTGTAAATGAAAAAATAATACCTGCAATTTTATGTTCTAATATGAAAATATTCCCCGATTCGTCATTCTTTTCCTTATAAAAACAGCCCAAAATAAAAAAAACTACAATTATATCACAGAAATATTGCAAAGAGTTGTAGACAGGAGCATAAAAAGAAAGAATATTCAAATAAAGTAACTAAATTAAACAAAAAATGACAGATAGGAAAATTAGAAAATTAACTAAATGCAAAATAGAAAAGTAAATAAAACATAATTATATTTCACTGGCCTTCAAAAATATCCAATAACAACACAATTTCCTTAGCAAATACAAAATAAACAAAAAGTGAACAATAATTGGTGTATAATAAATAGTTTTTTATTTGGGGCTGTTTTTATAAGGAAAGGAATCGCGAATCGGGGAAAATTTTCATATTGAAACATAAAATTGCGTGTATTATTTTTGCATTTTAAAATTTTCTCTTAGATTGTAGGTCATTTAGAAGATAACTGTCATATGTAACATGTGTGAGAGGGAAATTAAAATATTAGCTTTAGGATTTTGTGCAGAGTGATAGGTGTTTTAGCTAAATTTCATAAAAAATTACTTCAAATTGATCAATTTATAAAAAAGGTATGCTATTTACAGGTAAGTTTTTGTTTCTTTTTTTTATTTTTAAGTGTATTTTAGCATAAAAGACCACAAAAACCTTAACAAAATTATTCTTTCTCAAAGCTAAACACAAACATAATCAAAGCTAAACACAAACATAATCAAAGCTAAACACAAACATAATTAACAATTGTTTTAAAACACCCCTGGTAAACATTGTTAAGTTTCGAAGTATTAGAATGATAATAAAAAATATTCCAGAGTTTCAGACAGAAGCATAAAAAGAAAGAATATGCAAAAAAGTAACTAAATTAAACAAAAATTGACAGAATACAGAAAAAGTGAACACCGGCAAAAGTAAATAAAACGTTTCCTTGTGCGCATGCGCAGTTCTTATGAATGATTGATACCAACGCCTAGAGATGAAATATTATTTAAAAACTGTATTTACTTATAATTATTTTAAAGCTTCCAAACTTATCTTAGAATTGTCTTAAGGCTTTAAAACATAAGTATACGAAGTTTCAACCAGATTCGTCAAGAAATGTAGATTTGTATACGTTACATACATACATAGAGACACTTTGCTTTATTTATATAGATTTAATGGGAAAAAAATACATCGGAAAAAAACTTGATCAAAAGGTCTGTTTGTTTACGTTTTTAACGTAAACAAACGAAATTTAAAAAATAATATAATGAAAAACTGTTTTACTGTGAAGAAGATTTAATCAATTCAAGATGTCTAATTAAATTTTTCTTACATTAAGGGCAATGAATGAATCAAGTGAATGAATGACTCAATCGTTGTTTACAACCCAAGGGGAGAATTTGCCGTTCTTCCTACCGCGTTTGAAGAACCGCGTAGAAAATTTGTGTTGAAGTATCATTCTTTAAAATTCAATTAAAAATTGAAATTTTAAGATAGAGACTTGAAATGAGGTTTATATGAATGAGAAAGCTTTCATCTTCCAGATGATGTAAATATTTTCTTTGTAAGATAAAAACTCGAAGAGCATCGACCGTAGATCCTCAAAAGTGCGTAAATTTCTCGAAAAAGTGGATTTAATATTTTGATGAAAATATTAGTCTGTTTTAAATTATTTTTAAACAAATGAGGTCTTGTTTGAAGGAGAAATGTCTGTAGTCTTATATTGTAAAAAAATCAAAATTCTATTCATCATTTTTTGTCGAGATATCGTAATCTGAAGTTAAAAAAACATAAAATATCCCACAAAACATAAAATAAAAAATTTTCTAGATTAAAATTTAAAATTCGGGCTTCGAGGTGCACTTTCCCACAGTCTGTACTACCCGTGTGCCAAATTTCATGGCTGTAAGTTTCATAGCTTCGTCTGGAGGCCGCACACACGCACACACACACGCAAACATTCGCTTTAATTAATATAGATTTGTTTGTTTGTTTTCGAACGTGGAGGCACTTGTCACTAGACATTCGCCTGTAGGTACACCGCGAGACTGCTGGCCATTCATTTAAAGGGGCACCGTATAGGTGGCCAGCACTACCCCCTACAAGCCGGTCCCGTAATTTTGATCCGAGTCAAGTGACGAGGCCGGTATACTTGACTCGCAACTGGGAGTAAATTTAAGAACATGGAGGACATTGCATCCATGACAGATTTTTAGTGCACCAGCCGCCATTAGTGGACACGACGGGCATCGAACCAGTGACGTTCAGATCACTTGCTTGTTGCCTTTGCCAACTGAGCCATCGCGACCTTTTTACTTATATGTAAACGCTTTCAAACTATCTTACGCTTTGAAACTTCGGTGTAGACAGAAATGTCAATTCTATTCTCTCCTCACATTCCATTTCTTCTTCTTCCTTTTGATCCGTAATCCTTTCACGTTCTATGTTGCAAATTTACTAACTTTGTTATATACTTTTCGCATTTTCTTTTCTTTCCCCATACCATTGTCTAAAAGGAACATACTCTTCCTAATTCACATCTGTTGATACAGTCTCTTTTTTTTTTTTTCGAATAAAGGCTGCAATTTGTTTTACTCTTCATCTTTGTTAGAATCCGTTGCACTAACCACGATACTTTTTAAACTTAAAATCTGGGAAGGGGGGGGGAGATCTTTTTTTATAACATTATGAAATAATAATAAAAGCTATTTATAACGCGGATTAAACTCCGTTGACATGCTCTGTGTCCGTTCAGAGGTTCTATACCAGTGTAAAAGACCGTTAAAATTATGTCCATGTGGAACACAAATTTATGTTTATGTGGAACACTAATGTTATGTGGAACACTTATGTTTATGTGGAACATTAATGTTTATGTGGAACACAAATTTAATGTTTTTGAAGCAAATATTGGCGTTATAAAAGAAAATTTAGAAGAAAAATTTGATAAAGTTGAAAACAAATTTGAAAATTTGGCAACAAATTTGAAAATATGGAGGAAAACTTTGATAAAGTTGACAACAAATTTGAAAATTTGGAGGAAAAATTTGGCAACAAATTTGAAACTATGGAAGAGAAATTTGGCGATATAAAAGAAAATTTAGATGGAAAATTTACCGACGTTCCAAGGAAAGTACAGATTTTAGAACAGAAATTATCAAATACTTATGTTACTGAAGATTCTAACTGTATATCTGTCACCTCCCGACCAGCCATTAAGCTATCAACCTATGATGGAAAATCTTGGCAAGTTTACAAAATCATATTCTTGATGGTGGCGGTCGCCAGAGGATGGGACTCTGTAACAAAAGCGTGTCAATTGGCTACATCTCTGCGAGCTGAAGCTGAGAGCGGATATTTTACAGATGATCCCAAAAAAGCAGCGATTAGACTTTGGAACACTTTCAAGTGCTTTGGAGTTACGCTTTGGCGACAAGTGTTTGAAAGACTATAGCCGGCTCCAGCTCAAATCTCGCCAACAGAAGCCAAATGACTCACTACAAGAACTTGCAACAGACGTCGAAAGGCTCTCCCATCTCGCTTGGTCATATTGTCCTGAGGAAGTACGGGAAAATTTTGCTTTAGATTATTTTATCGATGGAGTTCGTGACTTTGAAATACAGAAGACACTTCGAATGGCGGATGTTAAAGATCTGAAGTCCACCTTAGTCTATGCCATGAAGTTTGAAGCAGCCCAACAGGCTTCACAAAAAGCTCGCCATTGTATTACGGTTTCGAACGTTACCGAATCTCTCGAACGTTCTTTTGAATATTTTATGGAAGGAATAGACGAGTTGACAAAACAGGTCAGTGCTTTAAGATCTGTTAAGGCTGACAGACGACAAGTCATAAAATGCTGGAGTTGCGGCGGCGAAGGCCACACCGAAGAAACTGCCAAGTACGCCAAGACTCGGGAGCGAAGAACACTCCCAAGAAACAGGGGATTGCAGGCGTCCTATCACGAAAATCCTGCTCTGGAAGCTGCCATTGTTGTTACAGAGTGGAAAAGAAATCCGATGTTATAAATCCCGTAGCAAGACAAACTACAGCCTCCACTTCACTAGAGCCAGATCCATGGAGGAATGACGAGGTTCGAAAAGATCAACTGGAAGATCCTGAACTAAAGCTCATAGCTGCTCATGAAACTACTGGCTATACACCATCCCAAATGCTTTCCGGTCGTGACCTCCGTCTGCCATGTGATCTCCAGTCCGAACGCCCTCCAGACACGCCTTCATCGCCTGAAGAGTACAACAATGAACTCGAGGCCCGTTTTGAAGACGTCCATAACTTCGCCCGTGAACGGAGCAACATCGCGACGGAGAAGATAAAGAGCCGGTACGACACGAAAGCAACAAGACATGAATTCCATGAAGGTGACAAGGTATGGTTTTGGAACCCGTTTCGACGTAAAGAACTTTCTCCCAAATTACAGTCGTCTTGGGATGGTCAGTATACAGTCCTAAAAAGACTGAATGTTGTCGTGGTTCGTATAAGAAAATCGTTTAATTCTAAGCCTAGAATAGTGCATAATGATAGGCTAGCTCTTTACTATGGCCATAGTTAATAGATTAAAGAAATGTACAGACCATGGTCGTTCTCTTTTTGTATATAACATTTTATTTAGTGTAAATAATCCTTAAGTTTTTTTTTAATGTTGTTTAAAGTAATTAGATGTTCCTTGTACATATTTATTAGTTTTACGAAGTATGCATTTGTCTGTATGCGTGTTAATTTTGTATTAATTTTAGCTGTGATTTTATAGTTCAGTTTTCTATTATGTATTGTAAACAAGGCTTCCTGCGTTCAAGGATTCCTTAGAGCTGTACTGCGAGGGACGTACAGTGCTAGAGGAAGGAGCAATGATACGAATTTTACGAGTCTGTGGTAATCTCGCCAAATATGAGAGTTATCGCCAAATTGGCGATGGATTTGGGGACTTATTTTGGTCGCCAAATTTGGTGATATGGTGCCAAATGGTTGCCAACCTTCTAGACATTTCTAGAAGCCACTGAAAATTTCTAGCTGTCCGGCCGATAGAGGGCGCTTAAATGTTCGGAAGTCTATAAATATACCTGACATTGGCATTTTAACTCAGTGTTCTTTTCTGCTGCGTATTGAATGTATTAAAAGTGCGTTAGGCGTATATTGTATTGAAGACTCTGTTATCCTGACATGTGTTTTTAGAGTTTTCTGTTGTATAGAAGACTTGTTACGTGTTTTCTGTTAGTATTTGTGTATGCGCCTCAAGAATTTACAGAATAATACATTTTACTTTGTATGCACTTTCTGAAGAGAATTTATTCAATCCCATCGAACCCAGAAAACGGAACAATCTATACATATTGTTAAAATCAAATGTTTAGAATTGTGTGGAGTCGTGGCCCACAGCAACCAAGAATCTCGATGAAGCATTCTTATCGTATACACGAGGACGGAGACTTAATTTAAAATATATACAAGTCTTTATTAAGACCTCCTGACTTATATATTACAATATATACAATTCTTACAAACTAGGTACATCGTAGTACATTTGCTAGCAAAAAGCAATAGTTATCTTAAAAACAATGTCTCTGCCTCAGAGAGCAACAGCTCGCTCGTCAGTCGAAAAAGGTTTGCACCTCTCTTCTCCGAGAAACCGCTTTTTATCTCTCCTCTAATTCATCCAGAAGGATCTGGGAAATTCTATTTCTCGAAGCTTCTATCGGAATTTTCCACCATCAGCGTTAGCGGTTTCCCCATCTGTCTTGCCGGAGGGAGCGTCTTTTCTACCCTTCTAAACTGGACGGCCTGTTGATATCAATGTAAATTGACCAGACGTTCCGCTTTTCGCGGGACAGTCCCAATTTTTAACAATTTTTCCCGCGTCCCGCGGCGTTTTAAAAAAGTCCCAATTTTTGGAAAGAATGCACGACAAGTTAGGGAACGGCGGGAGAACGGGAAGGGAATATACGTTTTCGGCGGCTATGTGGCTATTTAGCCAGGATATGAGTTTTATATTATTTTTGTTAATATTATAATGTTAAGCTTTAATAATAACAAATAACTGTAATATTTCCGAAAATGATCTTTTTAATGAGGCATCATTATTAAAAAGATATATTGATAAGGAAAAGGTTAAATCTTGGGCATCAGCAAAAATCACAATAGAGAACAAATGGTTAGAAATATTTCATCATTTTGAAACAAACCATGTTGCATACAATAATGCACTAAAAATTGTGGAATTCGCGCTGTCCTAACCAGGAATTACTGTTGCTACTTAACGCGTTTTTTCTACGGTAAATAAAGTGTGGACACCAGAAAAATCACAATTAAGTGTTGAGACTTTGAAAGCCATTTTATATGTGAAATATAATTTAACAAATTCTTGTGAAAACTTTCATGACCTTTTAAACAACGACAGCAATCTACTAAAAAAAAAAATTCACTCAAATGAGACATATGCCAAAGAATAAAATAATACTATGCATAATTTTTTTATTTATTATATTTGTAAATTGTACTTATGTTGAAATTTAAAAAAATATATTACAATACTATTTTTGCGTTCTATGAAAGTTTTTATTGCTCCATATAGACTAAATTTTTAATCAAGAACCCCCCCCCCCTGTCAATGTGTCCCGCTTTACCAACGTTAAAAATCTGGTCACCTTATATCAATCGGACCCTAATTGGAAACTTGGAACCTAAATGATGCCCAACCGTCCTCTTGCTTCTACCTCAGCCATGTGTTCCAGATTGGTGAGAATCGGACTTCCTGTCCTTAATTTTTTTCTGCCGAAAGCTCTTCTGAAAAAGTTCACAGACAAGACCACACACATACATACTATATAAAATATATGATTCCTTCACGTTAACATCTTTACTTATATAAAAGCCTAGAGTAGAAAAATGCAGGTAACCATTCCGGGATGGACCAAGTCGGGAACATCTTAACATTGCGACGCCATTTTCTGAAATTTTTCTTGAAAAATAATACCACAAAAGTTACATATTTTGAAAGCCCTTTAAAAAATATGAAAATTTCAAGTGTTAAAGTATTGAAATATATTTAACCAATGACAAACCTCAAAACGATTAGAAACGAAATTTTTAAACCCTATGATTGGTTTATTTTCGTCTCAACGTCAACTTTCCTTTAACGCCCCGCTACCAGACTGCTATGTGAACAGGCCCTTATTCCTGTACGAAATCACATTCCTCAATTATTGTGGTAGGGCATTTTTTGCTCCTTTATCGATTTCAGGACGTGCAGAGAGATAAAATTCACTAGTTTAAGAGATATTAATATTAGTTTTTCCGTCCTGTGGGAGAATAATATGAGCTGCCATTGGGGAGATGCCCAACATGGGGACCGTGACGTTATCACTTCGAGCACGTATGTGAACCGAACATAGTCATGTCACGCTCAGATGAAAATTGCAATGAGTTAATACCTTTATGAAATTTTCAAGGAAGTTTCTTAATTTCGGGTAAAAAGGGCCTAATCTTGAGGTCATTATCAATTTCTTTCAATTTTGTAAGTTGGAGGTTATTTGACATGCTCAATTTATTTATTTTCTCTCGCAGCAATTGGCAACAGCGCTCTAAATTCCTTTTAAAGTGAAAAGCGGTCGGCTTTTAATAGAAGTTTACGCACGTGTGGTGTCTTGTAACATATATTAGTGAAGATATTGATCCATCAGTCTGAAAAATAATCCAATTGTTAAAAGAATTTTTATTTTTAAATTAGATTTGAAATGTTCGACGATAGTATATTAGATAAAAGTGAACATCAGCAGAATAGTTTGGGAATTCCAGCAGCATTATTTCTTGTAAGATGAAAGCGAATACTTTATGTTAGTTCAGTCTCACCCGAGTTTTATTTAGTTATTAAAAGTGGGAAAAATTGAGGCTGCAAATTTAAACGTTCATGGTTTTATACTGTCTAAAATATTAATTTCTGTGCTCTAAACTTCTGTAAATTTCGTAAATCAGCTTTTAAGTCAAAAACAGAAAAATATTCTTGTTTTTCATACTTCATCCACCCAAAATAAATAAACAAAATAATTGAAAATGTCAATTTAATATATTTTTCGTGGAAATTTAATTTTATTATTATGATTTTATTTATAGACATAAGCATGGTGTGACAGAAATGGGGCTCTTTGCGCGATACGCGCTTTATATCGTTATTCTTTTGGTTCTAAAGTTGAAAATTTTTCTAACTTTGTTCCATTTTATATTTTGAAAGCAGTTAATTAATTTTTTCAGCCTATTTGATTAGTTTATTTTTTTTAAGTATCATAGGTACATCCTAATTAATTATTAAGCCAAAATGAATTTTTGTTAAGTCATATGTTTGTTTTAAATAACGGACATTTGCCAGTACAAGCTTCTTCATGTAAGGATTAATTTTCATTCTGTGTGGTAATTTAAAAATCCTTTGAAAAATAAAATATTAAGAGTGAATAAAAGATACCTGTGGTTTTAGTTATGTATTTAAAATGGAGGATGAAATGTGGCCATGCAGTAATCAGGGTATATCCTTTTATAAAGAATGAATCGCAGGACTTTTCTTGGTGGGGAGGAGGGGGTTGTAAGTATGTAAAATGCTAAAAACTTGATGCATATATAAATTACTAATATCAAGATCAGGATCATTGATTTTGCTGCTTTATTTACTTTTAAGTAAGTTACTGTGGTGAATAACTATAATTAGGAACTATTGTTGATATTACCACTAATAATTCTATCTAAACAGTTTAATTAATCTTAATTAAGGAGGGTATATATGATTGGAGAATTAGATAGTATTTTGTACTTGACTGATCTGTTTTCAAGAAGTCATGAATACAATTTATATAATCTTTAGACTTTTTAAAGCAACAAATAGCATTTACAATGATTTTATTTTATAAAATACAAAAAATACTTTCATTTTAAGTGTCATTTAGGTCTTGAAAATATTTAGCATATTCCTACTAGGTACTGACCTAGTATAACCAAAGGAAATGTTTAAGTATTCCCTCTGAAATGCTGTGATTAAATGAAACTTTTTACTGTTATATAGGGTTATAAAGGGTTTTTATATAACAGGTTGAAGGTTTAATTTTGCTAATTACAGGAAAATATGTTCTTGTCAGTTAAAAGTTCATGCCATAGAAAAATATTTTTTATATAGTGAAAGAATTTAACACTCAAGAACTCCCTACCCTTATTACAGCAGGAGAGTTATATTATTGAAAATCAATTGTTTATAAGCTTATAATGGGAAAACTTTCATCGGTGCCAAATGACCATTAGACAGCTTTAATAAACTATAATCTTTTTTTCTTTTTTTTTTTAATAATTTACTGTTTTTGGCTTTTTTTATATAAAACTTTAAAGTATTCATGTAGTTTTAAAGTTTATTTCACTTTACTGAATGTCTGTTTATTTTTTAGGAAGATGTTGATACTTATATGAAAGATGATGAGAACAGGGAAAATGCAGAGTTAGTTTTAACAAGACTAGATGAGCAATTTGGCAAATACAAATTCATGGAAGTAAATCTTTTTAGGAAGAAAAAAATGTAAATTTCTCTACTAAAAGAATTTGTTTAATAATAATTTATCTGTTTTACTCTGTATTTTAAAAATTAGAATCTTATTAATTTATCACTTTGGATAATTTTAATATGTTCCCTTCTCTTAGTTGTGATGCATGTTTTAGTTATTTTGCTGGTCACCTCACTTTTGCTTTTTTTTTTCTTTTTAAATTTAAAAACAATTTTATATATAATCGTGATTTCAGGTCTTATATTTGCTGATCAATCAAGGATAATTTATGCTATGCTATGTTATGTTATAATGATGGCCAGGACAAAAGAATATGATGCCCTAAATAACAGAAATGAAACATGCCCAACCCCTATCCACTGCACAGATATTTTTTTAAGGGCAAATATTGGCTATTGTTAATAAGTTTATAAAATTATTTATTTTAATTCTTTGTAATTTTTTTTTAAATCTTCAAATTAAAATTAAATATACAAATTCAATTTGTCTAGATAAACCTGCAAAATTTTTTCTTTGTTCTGTATGAAAGCATTGCTCTATTAAACATTAATTAACATGAAATTTTTAAATCAAATGATAACTTTGTAGCCATAAAGTTATTTACAATTAATTCATGGTGAACCAATGGCATAAAAAATATAAAGTTTCTTAAAATTCTACAATTTAAAAATGTGTCATCTGTTCAGGATTTGTACTGTATGTTCAAATTATTAAACTTTTAATGTAATTAAATTTTAAATGGGAAAAATAGATACATATACAATATTGTTGACTGGTGATTCGTGCAAATTTTATTTTGACTTAAAGTTAAAAGACAAAATAAGTTTAAAAATAAAATTATGTATGCAATTCAAAATATTTTTCACCTTTATCACTTCTAGTCACTAATATTTTGATTCCCCTTAACAGTTACTGCTGTATGTTTCTGCTTTTAATTTTAATTATTTGTAATTTTTTAACTGTCAGTAAGACCTATGCTTACTGACAGATCTAGTTATTTAGCTTTTAAACAAAGTGAACATACTAACCATATACAAAATTTTGAAGGAAAAAAAATAAGACTAGTGTACTTTTATAATATTAAACAAATTGTATTTCAGTTTGAACAAGCAAGTTCCTGATCTCAAAGCTTCTCTCGATATGCTTAAATTATTAAAGTCAAAGAAGGTAAGTAAATTTTTTATGAATTTTGAATTTGTAATCTTCCAAAAAGGTTAATTAATGTTGCTCTTGAATTTGCTTTTATTTTATTCTCTTATTCTCCTCTCCAGTCAAAATTTATTTTGCTTTTATATTGTCATAGAAGATTTGTTCGTACTTTTTCTTTAGCAGGATGCAAGTGATAAATTGCCAAATATGGTTCACATGTCGCATTTTTCAGGGTTTTTTGTTTAACTAATTCTTGTGATTAATGTACGCAAATGGATAAAATGCAGACTAATCATAAATTTTATTCATTAAGTAAATAATTAACCAGGAGGCCAAAAATCTTTAATGTCTTTCAAAATTTCTTCAAACGTATCCTTTTTTGCTGTCACCACAGAAATTCAGCTAGGTGCGATTGCAAATGGTGGCATACCGTTCCTCGATGTTTCTTATTCCGCCATTTGGAACTTTCCCACAATTTCAACCTTTTGTGTGCATCTACAAAATGGATTTTGCAATTTACTTTTTAAAGTGTTGCCATCCATCTACTTCTAATTTTCTAATTTATGCTTTCCACAAATCTAAGTAAATGATAGATCCTTCATTTAAGTTGTTCATAATTGATTCTATTATTACTGACATTGAATGGTTAGGTACTTGTACAAGAAAGCATTCATTCGTTTGTCTACAGATACCACCAAATATCCACTGTTGCTCTAACTGTAAGCTAGGTTTTTTTTGTTTAGTGAACAAGCTTTCATCCACCTCAATGATCATGTTTGGATCACCTATTTTGAGCTAGGTTGTTCTTTCTTTACTTTTTGTTTGTTTGTTTCATTTGATGGAAGTCATTTCTTCACTTCAGGGATAGATGAACCTGAGAGTTGTAATAAAAGGCAGTAGAGATGTTTCAAACCATGTACCGCAACGAATACCTCTTTTGCAGCAACATGAAGATTTGTTGTATAGCCATTTAATAACATCATTAAAATACAGTTTCAATTGATAGTTATTGTCATAAGTCTTCTTTAATGGCAAAATCCCCTTTTCTCAAAAAAAAAAAAAAAAGAAAAGAAAATTAGCTCCTGATATAGGCTGGTCCCAAATTTTCATCATTAAAATTTGAATTTTGCCAATATTCTGTATGTAATAGTGCTACAATGTTTCTTCAAAATTTAGCATATCTAGTATCTATTCAGCTATATTCCTAGGGTTGCCATGGTCACATGCTTTCATTCTTGCAGGCCAAATGTGTCCCTCTAAAGGAAAAGTATCAATTAATGTTGCTCTTGAATTTGTTTTTATTTTGTTTTTTGATTCTCCTCTCCTGTCAAATTTTATTTTGCTTTTATATTGTCATAGAAGATTTGTTTATTGTAATGTCTCTGTGTGGATCAATATAGATTTGTGTAAGTCTTTTATATTTATTTATTCATCTCTGTCTCTTTGTGGGTGAAATATACTTGATAGGATTTCTGTAACATGTTATAAAGCTTTCCTTGAAGGAAAAATTTTTACATTTTTTTTTCATATTTGATAATGCTGCTTAATTTCAAAATGCAGTGCCTTGCACCTATAAGAAATAGACAAAATTGTCAAGCAGCAATAAGGCTAGGGTTAACAAGTTGCTTAATTTTTGATAACCCATAATATTTTGTTTAGACAGTTGAATTTCATTAGACTTAATTTCACATTTTCGTTTGCCTGATGTTCCGTAACTGACAAGGGTTTTTAATTACTTTCATGTGTTTGATTGAGGTGGCCACATATGCCCATAAATTTGAGTTTTCTATTGAACTAAGCGAGTATAATTATTTCATCTGTCTTCTATAATATCCATTCTCTGACACCAACACCTCGCCCCCAATTAGCATCACCTATGAAATTAGGTATCAGCATTGACCCAGTGCCGACATATGTATATGATCATTGGTAATCATGGAGGGATCACAGATTCTTCATACTCCAGAAATTAACCAGCTATGTCTACTATAACTGAATATTTTCATGTTAATAATATGAATTATTCTATGGAATAATATTAAATCCTTTTTACCTTTACCTGCTTTTCATCATGGCTGAGGAATTAATTACCATAACCTATGAATAGTGAGCTGTTTAAATATGAGGTATATTTAAGTTCTAAGATATATATATATACAGATGCATTTTTTCCATTTTCGGATCCATTTTTTTCCGTATGTGTTGTTCATTTTATCCAGTCCCAATGATCATATTGCTTTATGTTTCCGCATCTATCTTTTTCCCGCATTTATCGTTCATTTCAGTCGGTCCCTTGAAAAACGATAGATCGAGATTCCACTGTATATATATATATATATATATATATATATATATATATATATATATTCTTCTTGAGAATGGGAGCTGGTAGAAACTTGGGATAGTTTTTAAATGAAGTGGGGGGGGGGGGGGGGGGTTCTTTAAGGTTTTGAAGGATAAATGACAGCACATCCGATTCATAGAATGCTCATGGCATCATCTGCCAGTAACAGCATTTTAGGCACTCATAAACAAATGAAGTAGCCATGAACATGCATCAACTGATTGGCCCTTCCATGAACAATTATCCAGTGGTCTCAAAATACTCCGAAAGAAGCTGACAAAGTGACTGTGCAGTTGTGGCGTTGACATAATCTCCTACTAACCATACACATTTTTCACTATGTTGTGATGTGACAGTTTCAGCTTCTTAGTTAGGGTGTGTAATCAGGGGGGGGGGGGGGGATTGGAAACCATAGAACTTGAATGCACTTTGTTTATATGAAATCTTATTCTTATGTAATTAGTTTCTATGCAAATCATTTTCTGTACCTGTGATGACTTACTGGTAGTCAGTCTAAATACTGCAGCTACTTTGACTAAAGGAGACCTAAGCACCAAAGTGTTTCAAAATAATGTCTGAATGAATATTGATTCAGCTGCCTTTGGGTATTTTCAAAATGTCATCTTTCACACAGACTTTAGGACTTATCCATCTTTACTGAGAAACTTCCACTGATGTATTGATAATGTTCTTAACCCCGTGCTTCATTACATTCTTGCTTATGAGGACTAATTTGTTGGTTTAGAGCTATTTGGCCATCTTATGCTACATGAGAGCTTAACAGAACACAATTTACTACTAAAAGTCAATGTCAAAGGTCTACAAACACTCAACCATACTACATGATTCAAACCTGCAAACTCTGGTACCAAAAATCAGCATTTTGCCATCATCTAGCTCCTACTTATTAGCCTAGGTTGAGATATTTAAATGTTCAAATTGTTTTTGTTCCAACTTAATTACTCATTAAGACAAAATCTGTAGCAACTTCTACAAACTTCCTATTGCAATTTATTGAGGCTGTACATAGTACTTTTTCATAAACAATACTTTTTCATTTCCAGATTTTTATCAGTTTGCTTTAAGCAAACTTTTCAGCACCTTTTTCATAACTGTTTTCTGTAGAGCAAAAAAGGCTATTGTACTGTTTCCTGTAATGTTTTTTTTCAGCCTAGAATATAATATTCTGTCATTATGTAGAGCAATTTTTTTTATGGATTTGCTTTTATTATACAGATATACTTTAGTATTTGGATTAAAAAAGAAAAAGTTATCTAATTTTAGTGTTATAGACTTGAATTTATAGCTTCTGTATTAAAATAGGATTTATGAGATATGCATAGAAATTCTAAGATTTTGTCAGAGTTCTATAAACATTTAATTCCTTATTAAATGAACTATTAAAATATTGGATGGAATGTTATTAAAAATTTAACTTACATTAAGAATTACTTCTCAAATTACATGGTTTACTTTGTCCTGGTTATATATTAAGATTGGTAAATGATACGTTATTGAAAATTCAGCTGTAGACTGATGGAATCTATGTATTTACTCGGGGGCTCGAGGTGGCCTAGCGGTAGCGTGTCGAGCTTTCTGAGCTAAGGGTGCTCGGATCAAATCCGGACAAGGGCTGTTGAATACCTCTGTGTCTAGGCCGGGTATGGGCACATTAAATCCATAGACTGGAAGGTCCCTCTATGAGGTCAGAGAGGGTGGGAGAGGGTATAATCCCCCTCCCCCCCCCCAGTGGTGGCTCCAAGCCAGAGATTTTTGGGGGGCAACATAGGCTCTTGGTTATATATATATATATATATGTATGTATGTATGTGTATATATATATATATATATATATATATATATATATATATATAAAAGAAATAAACATCTTCTCATTTTAAACTCATTTGGTATTAGGTCTACAATTATGTAATTTTAAGCTATGAAAAAAAAAATGCCATGCCTTTTTTGGGGGGTGTCCTCCCTTACCCCCACCCCGCAAATGCTGTCCCTGGTTGTGCTTGGTCAAAATTGTGGTGGCACCAGGCTACATCGGTCTCGGACCCTTGTGGTGCCATTAGAATCCGAAGCTGCTCCCTTCAGCCCACTAGCCTATATGGACCTGGTCTGGAATAAATTCCAAAAAGGGGGCATTAGAAACAACAACATGTATTTAATCATTAATTTCTTATTAAGTAGGAGATGATAAAAGAGAAGGGATGCAAAAAGTATTGTACCAGTATTTTTAATATTTTACAGGCGAAAGAAGAAGCCATGGATACTCAATTCATGATGTGTGATGATTTGTATCTGAGAGCACAAGTCCCACCAACAGACAAAATTGGCTTATGGCTTGGAGTAAGTACCTTTGTTGTAGAATCATGCTTGTTATTGACTTGTCTAAACTGATTCAAATGTAACAGACATGTATCCCATATATATTCACACAATAGTCATATGCAGATATCACAGTTTTTGACTATTTCAATTTTCATATTTGTTTGCTGTCACCTATAGAGGGTGCCGGTGTCGGCATCACTTTCAGTGCTGTTCGAGGGGGTCACTGTTGCAGGCGACGGACATTTAACACTTCCACTTTGCAGTTCAATTAATATAACCGTACTTGCATGTCAGGCCTAACAGTTTTATACTTTATTTTTTAATAAAGCTTATGCTCCTGTTATCAAACTTGTATATTTCATCGATGAGAGTATACAGTATGTGTGTATATATCTGTGTTTTTGCAAATTCTACCTCTGTTGATGTATCTCATAATTTTTTGTCATCTTAACAATTTTGCTAACAATCATAATTCATAAGTGCTTCACATGCTGATAAAATTGTTACACGAACTAATATATTTTATGGGCAAATTACCAGAGAAGCTAGTGCTTTTTCTGTAGGAGAATTTTTAATTATAAAATAAACTATTTAATAATAATTTTTTACCTTTAGAATTATAAAATACAAATCATATATAATGGTACATTCAAACAAATTTGGGAAAACATGAGGGCTTCTCATACTGCATAGTGCTCAGATTCACAAGCTCTCTCATAGTGGCTTTGGTTCAAATATCATCTAAGGCATGGACATACCTGTGCTGTTTCCCAATAGGAAGTAGTATTGGTTTGTCTGTATGTGGCATCTATAATAAAGTAACTAGTAAAATCATGTTGTAGATGAACAAATATTCTCTGTACAAAATGCCTACTTTGTTCGGAAAAGAGAGAAAAAAGTTGAAAAGTATGAAAGATGCTTAGGAAAAATTAAGTCATAGATAACTGAAGATTAAAAATTTCACTATTGTATCATTTGTATTACATATCTTACTTGTGCCCCTTTTTGTACTAAAACTGCTGAAGTACGTGAGAATTTTTTTGTAATGTTTAGTGTGAACTTTATTGAATTTAGAATGCTGAACTTGATTGTTGAGTTATATGGAGGTAGTGTGGCATAACATCCTAAAATGGAAAACTGAAATACTTCAAGTGGGAATCTGCATGTCATTTGTACCATGATAGGAACAGCTGATTAGATAAAAACAATATTCAAACAGAACAGCATTAAACTGTTATTGGTAAGTGATTTATACATATCTTATAGAGAATACATATATAGAGAAGGGTGACATAGAGCCCCTTGGAATGATCTTTTTTTGTTGCTCTTGTTATTACTATACCTGATTTATATAGTGATGTATTTTTGAATTCTTATTTATTACAATTTGAACATTTTAAAAGCTTTATGAGTAATTAAACCTCTTGCTACCTATAGTGTTACTAATTATTGATAGGTATAAAGAATTGTAGGTAATTTCAATATTGGTCCAAAATCAACGAGGTTTTTTAGAAAACTTTCTGAAGTATTTTAATCCGTTTGTATTTTTTTATAATTTTAAGGAATATAATTTATTATTTGTTGCTCTTTTAGAAGTAACTTCATTATATTCATCAAAAATTGCTTTTGATGACACTTTTAGTCAGTTTGACATTTTCGAAACCATTTTCCATGTTTTTTGAGAGTTTAAAGTGACTGGGGGGAAATTTCTGAGTTAGCAGCATTGTTCTGAAACTAACAATTAGTCATTACATTATAAATGGTTAGTTGGTTAAGAGTGCTGCTATGTGTGTTATCATTTGCTGTATGAAGGTTAGTTATACCAGGATTGGCAGTTTAAATGTGATTCCAGATGGCTGTAAACATAGTCTACAACAGAACTCTTATCCATTGATTTTAGTTATGAATGCCAGCACCTTAGGCCTTTTTCAATCATTCAGCTATTGCTCTTATGAATTATAGGCAAACAGATTTATTTTTTGTATTATGCTAAGTGTTCACTTGAGAAAAATTTGACTAATCTCAAGAGAAGGTCTTGAGATTAGTCTCGGGGTGTTCACGCTCTCGAGACAGTTTCGTGAGACTTCACAGTCACTGCAGTCTCATGACCAGGAACATTTCATGTCAACTTGAGAGTCAACTCGCAGTCAGTTGTGTGATTTGATCGCAATTTATCTTTCTTTTCTTTCCAAATAGATTGTGTCAGGGTCTAGCTTTTATAATTGTGTATAAAATTGTGAAAAAAAAGGAAGGAGCTTGTTCAACACTTGTAAATGACTTGTGGTTGGAAGATGCACAACAGTTCAGAAATTTTATTCAGATGTCTGCAGTGCAATTTGAACTGCTTCTAAATTTAGTAAAATGCCAGATTGTCAAGCAAGATACAAAATTACATGATGCAATTCCTGTTTCTGACAGATTAATGGTCACATTTTGTTTTCTGGCTTCAGATAAGCATATTCAAGTGAAGATTCAAGTACAGTAGAGTCCTGCTATATATTTTAGTTATTTTTTTTCTCTTTTATGAATACATCTTTTCCTTCAGCTTAATTTTATTATCAGTCCTACAAACTGCATACGTAGATCAAAGTTTTTGATCTAACAAAATAGGGTTAAAAAAACAAAACAACTTTGTGACTGCACAGTAAAACTCAAAATTTCTTTATTATACAGCACCACAAAACATAGCTGTAACAGACTCACAAATAAACGAATAATACACTAAAAGTACCAACTAACGACTGAAGGGAAGGAAACAAAAGAAAATGACCATCACAGTTTTTAAATTTTGTTGCAAATTCTTCGAACATGCTCTTGTTTTTATTGCGTTTCCTGTATAATTTATGTTTTACGTTCCATAAAAACTAATTAAGGTGTGCAATTTGTAGAGAATTTAATGTAGTTTTTGAAGTATCCAAGCTTTTTGTAATTACAAGCATAGTTTTTGAGTTACAGGCAAAAAAAACTAATGAGAAAACTGGGTTTTCCACAAAGTAGGAAATTTTGGGGGTTTTTTTTTTCAGTGTGCTTTAGCGGCCAAACCATTCAACCAAAAAAATATATTTGAGGGGTGCCTTTTTGTAGGAAATTTAATGTACTTTATTTTTCTATACTGAGGTCTACCTCGAAAAGTGCATAGTTTTATGTTATTTTGACAAAAAACTGAAAGAAGGTCGAAATTTTTGAGATTTTTTTTGCGATTTTTCATTGCTACTTCCCACAAATATAGCTTCACAAAGTTGAAATTCGGATTCAGCACCCCAAAAAACATATAGAACGAGTGAGAAAAAAATTTCTATTATTTTTTCCCTGAAACAGGCACCCATGGAGACGATTTGACTGGACTAAACTCCAACACTTCATCAGTTCACTCTCTTTTATCTGGTATAACCTTCTTTTTGCTCATGTTGAAAAATACTGATTTATATTTATGGTGAAATAAAAATAAAGTTTAAATTAAAAGAATGAAATCAAGTCTCAGCTCTGACAAAAATCTTCCAACAATGATGGAAGACTGCAGACTAAGTCACGAAAGCAGGAATGAGCATGTCCACTTGTGACAGATGCAATCTCTGATACTTGCACCTGCTTGTCTCCGAGGCTGCTCTCAGGCCCTTATCCATTTGTGAGTCTACTCTCGAAACTGTTTTGTCACAGGTGGACACTTAGCGTTATATAAATAAAAAGAAATCATGTTTAGTCAATCATGTTTCTTTTTTTCTTTTCCTTTTTTCATCAAACAGGAACAAATATTTACATAAATGTGTTACATAAATGTGTAAAAAATTTACAAATGTGTCCAAATTTACATAAATGTGTTTTTTTACAAAAACTCACAATTGAATTATAAAATTAAAATAGTTTAAAAGCAACTTCAGTGTTTTGCTGCATCTATGTGCATTTAAAGAATAATGTGACTCATATCAGATCATTTATTAAAGAGATGATTGAGTTAGGCAAGCACAGTAAGTAGACAAAAAACAGTCTTTTGAGCTTGGAATAGTTTATGATTTTTAGGAATTATTGAGTTATCAGGTCAAAAAAAGTTTCAAGGTACCTTTATAAAGTAAAAGAAAAGTTTTTCAAGATCTTGAATGTGCATAGCATTCAAATTTTCCAAAAACTAAAAGCAATTTTGAACATTTTCTTTAGCTGGTCTGGATTAGATTAGTATCAGTAGATTAGTATTTTGAAGAAAAAAGTTTTTATCTGATTGAAATTACTTTTCAAAAATGTCAGAGATCATTTAAATCTTAATGAACTAATATATATATATATTTATACACAGTAGCATCTCAATTGATCGTTTTCCGAATCACCGTTTTCCCATATGTGTTGTTTATTTCACCCATCCCGATGATCATATTGCTTTATGTTCCTGCATTTATCGTTCAGTTCAGTCTGTCCCTTGAAAAACGATAGATCGAGATTCCACTGTATATATATTTTATTCCACCTATTAAAATTTTCTAAGAATTCCTTTTTTGGGCTTCAGTATTACTCTGTTCTGTAATAAAAACTTTTTTTTTTTTAAATGGCTCATCAGTATTTTTTTCCTTTTAATTGTGTTTGGAGTTATTTTTTGTTAATTTGGTTTTGCACTTTTCCATTGTTGTATTTTCAAGATGTCAAGCAATCTTTTTGCATTATTCTATACCTATTTATTGCTTTTAAAACATGAAGTGTGTACAGCTTATCATGGGAAAAGAGTATGCAGTATTTTACCTGTCTGCAAGCACAACTTTAATTAATAAATAAATAAATAAATATTTGATTTAATTTTATTTTGGTTGAAAGACAAACTTTAAAACCTCTTTTTTTAAGTTGTTCACATTTATCAGATTCTAACATTGTCAAAAATGAAAATTTTATTGTAGGGGCATTACCTTTTATTTCTTCTCATTATTTTTCTAATTTTATTTACTTGTTTCATAGGCAAATGTTATGTTAGAGTATGAATTAGAAGATGCTGAAGAACTATTAACCAAGAACTTGAAATCTGCCATAAAGAACCTTTCCCAGATTGAAGTTGATTTAGATTTTCTTAGAGAACAGTTAACAACTATAGAAGTTGGTATCCTTTTAGGAGTTATTAGAATAATTGTAGAATTTTGTCTTTTATCATTTTCGCTTGGTGTATCTGTATTCTAAGTTATCATTATTTAGAGGTATTATTCATAACTGACAAAATTATTTATAAACAGACAAGGTTATTATACTAGGAAGAACACTGATTAAATACCCAGTTAATCAATAAAACTATCTTGCATGGTGGTATAGAGGTGAATAGTTAATCTTGCCATTTTCATGGATGAACAATAGCAGTAGAATAGGTTGAAGGGTCAAATTGTCACTAAACTAGCAACAAGTTTGATTTAAATATATGTTACTCCTGTATCTGCTGCTAATTGTTAAGAAGTATCATGATAAACCTAGAAAATAAAACAGTTTTAAATCATGAACTAGATGGCCCTTTGACTTGTAATACATAAGGCTAGAAAGTTCTGAATTTGATAGTATTAGCAAGGTACCCATCAACTTTTATAATACTTACTACTAAGTTTTAAAATGCATCTGGAAGCAAAGGCAACAATATCTCTTTGTAGAGAGCTGTAAGAAATGGGTTTTCTTAGCTGAAGTATTTGCATTAATCTAGCATTAACAAGAAAATTCATATGGATTAGCTTGGCACCAATAAAGCTTAGCACTGATAGATTCAATGTCTCAGGTGAGACATGACAATGCACCTGATGGTGAGGTTATGCTAACAGACTTTTTTCTTTTCAGGGTTTGATCATCTGTAAGATGTAATTGGCAGTACGTGGGGCAATCCCCTCTGGGACAGATAGTTCTGCCTAAGCATGATCTTTTCAAACACAGATCAAATTTTGTACATTTCTGTTTGCCCAAAATATGCAAGCTAAGTAGATATCACACAATGTTTGGCTTATTATTGCTAACTTTCCATTAAAATGCAGTTCTGTGAAGTATACAGTTCCAGGGAATATAGAGCAATCCTACTACCAACTATCCAGTGTTGGCAAAAAGACCACATCTCCTAGGAAATAGCCTGAGATATTACCATATGGGATAATAGATAGCAGTAGGTGATTACACTGACTAAAGCCCCCCCCCCCCCCCCCCGTTTTTTTTTATTTTTTTAAGCATTGACTTCACACTGCTATGGATTTATGCACATCATTTGATTAGCCACAGAATGCTATTCCCTCAATATCTGTTTCTGATCTCATTAATGTTCCTGCACAAAGGGATTGATAGATAGATTGTGGATGACCCTGTCCTGACCTAACAAAAAGTATCCATGGGAAGATCACCAATGTCAAACTCCGGACAAAAGCCAGAAAAATAAACAGAGAGAAACTCAAGAAGAATTGCCTCCAGGCCGCCATACTGACAAACCACTAAAGGGTGGGTGCAATACCCCAAAACAGCTACACATGAATTAAATGCCCAAGGTATCAATAAACAGAAATTTAAGCTGACCAAAAAGCTTCAGTAACAAAATTAGAATTAAGTACAATTCAGATCGGCTGAGTAAACAAAAGGGAACTCATGAAATAATAAAAGTTGACACCAAAACTTTGCGTGAGAACATAACCAGTTAAACAGTTAACTGGAGTGACTAGCCTAAAGGCAAGTAAACAGAATAGCAATATTTTACTATAAATACAGCATAAACCAGCTCTCAACAATCAAGATCCAGTGAATACTTTTAGAGAGAATGGTACAACTTATCTAAAGCACTGTGCATGATGTGAATAATGGTCTCTCAATATAGAACATAATCCTGCAAACCATACAATACATGGTAGAAAGGGAAAATTTGTATAGACATTATAACCACAATCTTGTGGAAAGCCTTCCCAGTAGAAAGGAGTTTGTCATAAATAGAAGATGAACCACTGCATTGTTAATTCACCATCTCTGTGTCTAACAATACTTTAATGCAGACTGTTTATACCTTAATTATGTTTGAATAGATGTAAAGTAACAGTTGAATCATGAAATAAAACATCTGCCAAATTCCCCCCTCCCTCCCCTCTTATCTCTCTCCCTTTTTTTTTTCTTTTTTTTTTTTTTGGAAGGAGGGGCAATTATTATCAGTTTTGAAGAAACTGATTCACTCATTTCAGCTTAAATTTTTTTTTCACTATAAACTTATTTGCAATTTAAATATTAGTGTACCTTCTTATATGACCTATATGAGTAGTGATTTTGGCATGAATATGTGTACTGATTGTTGCATTTCTAAGAATTGATACATTCTCTGCATCAATTCCCCCAATTTCACATGTGTGCAATTTCCAGCTTATTCAATGGGTATCTCTATAAGGAATATGAGTTTTCAGCATATACTTTTATTTCTTCTTTCCACCACACTGTTGTAGTCTTCATAAATTCATAATGAATCTAGTTGATTAAAAATGGTATTTTCGGGTATTAATTTGTTCTTCAAGGATCCTCATGTGACCATGTTTTTTCCCTCAGCACAGGAAAATCATTACTAGTGTAATTTGTTTATAATGTCTATACTAATTTTCCCTTTCTACCATGTATAAGTATTGTATAGTTTGCAGGATTATGGTCTATACTGTGGTGTAATCTTGTAGATCATTGTTCACATCATGCCACTAAATAGTACTTTAGATATGTTGAACCATTCTCTCTAAATGTATTCACTGGGTCTTGATTTTTGGGAGTTTGTTTATGCGGTATTTATAGTAAAGTATTGCAATTCTGTTTACTTGCCAGAAAATAACTAATTGGATAACTAATTTTTAACTAATTGGATTGGCCAGCCACTCCAATTAGTTAATTGTTTAACTGGTTATGTTCTCATGGCCAGTTAAAACATGGTTCTAAAATGGTTGATCTTAAAAATAAAACTAGAGCTCTAAATATAGCTTCAAACAGTAAAGTTCCAAAACATTGAATGCCATTAGATGCTAGTGACAAATATTTATTAAATCTGTGTCTTGAGGGATGGTGTCACCAATGCTCCATGCATAGATATAACAATTATAGGAAGTGCTACCCCATTTTTCTATTTTAAATGAGGAAGCATTCCATATAAAAGCTGTACACATACAGTAGTCCATCATGGTATGCTAAAATAGTTAGCATACTGGTGACATTCTGCCAGATCTTCTGGGGACCGTTTTATAAGTTAGGTCTGCTTGTGACCACATATATCCCTAGATAAGTTTGGATGTTACGAGTGTCCTGCATCCTATTTATTCAAACAAATTCAGTATAAATCGGACATCCTCATATGTTGGTTACAGCCGTTCTAGAGTGTGTGAAAAGAAGCTAGCAAATTACAGAATGTATAGCTGGTGATTGTTAAGGCTGCTGTGTACTAACCCTATTTGATTCTCTCACCTCAATGTTAACCTATGGAGAAAATTTGTCCAAGGATTGCCAAATTGGATTGAAAGATTTTTTTTTTAAATTATACTCATAATAGAGAAAGAAATTTTACACCTTGGGACTTTTTGTTTTTTAATGCAAATAATCTTTTCAAATTTAAATTATTCAGGAGAAATATCTGGTCTAGTGTGTTTTAAACGCTCATAAGTTCCTTTGGTGGACACAATTTATAAAATTAATCCTGTTGCAAGGTACAGTAAAGTTCAGGCTATCTGAAAATGCCATTTTTATTGGATTATTAGCATTTATGTAATTGTGAATAGTAGACAAATTTTCTCCATAGATTAACATTGAGGTGAGCGAATCAAATAGGGTTGTTACACAGCAGCCTTAATGTTGTGTTAACAATATTATACATATGAGAATGTTTGACTGTTGCAGTGCTTTACTACAGTACTTATCTACTTGAGATATTTTTGCAGGGGTAGGCATATAACAGACTGATATGCTCTGTTGCACACATGCTTAAATCATATTTCATATTCATATATCAGAAAAATATTAACTAATGTAAGAAGGTGTCTGATATTTCAAATGTGTAGAGTCACGTGTATTTATTTCATTTAATAAATGCTTATAAGACACAAAATTTCTAGACATACCAAAACCGACCGCAAGATATCTAAAAATTCTGTTTAAAAATTATAGTCATCTTCTGCTTACTAAATTGAAACATTTTATGATTTAAGTTCAGTGATCCAAGACTTGTATAAAATAACATTTATTTTAAAATTCATTATTTTCATCTGTAAATCAAAATCCAGTTTTATTCTTCAGTTTTAAAATGTTCAGTTGAGAAATATATATATTAGTTTATAGTAACTGTTTCTAATTTTATTGGTGAAATTCACTTATTTCCATTAAAGTTTTATGCCTATGTACTTGCTTTGGGACTTGCTATATATCCTTAACTTCTTCAGATATGGCAAGAGTTTATAACTGGGATGTTAAACGGCGGGCAAGGGAAGGAAATTAATTGCAATCTTTGTTATAATAAAAATAAGATCAGTCTTTTATATTGATTTTTAAATGCACAGATTTAAGAGATTCTACAACTGTGTATCAGAAATGTGCAATTTATAAGAAGATTTGTTATTTATCATTGTTTTCATATTTGTTTTAAAATTTTGTTTATTTTCAGTGTAAATAAAATTCTGTAATGGGTATTTTGTTGTTTACACTTCTTCATGTAGCAAATGGTTGATTGTTAATTTAAGCATTAATAAACTCAATTAAGGTTTCAGATGGAAAAGACTATTCCAGAATAATTTTCCCCTTTCCATAAACCCTAGAGTTTTGATAGGAAACAGTAAAAGAGAAATAAAAGTGGACATATTTCATCCCATATAAACGTATCCCACATAGAGATTTAAAAAGAAAGCATTTTTATCTCTTTCCCTAGAAGAAAAAAGCTATACATTCTATCTTATGTAAACGTATTAAATTTAAGTTTAATCACTGAGCAGACTATAAGAGTTGCTTGCTTCAACAATTTCTGTAAATGTTCATATTTTGCAAAGTTGGAACTCCCGAGTACTCACAATCATATCCCCAGTGACCAGCCGAACGAGGGGAGCTGTCCTCAAAAAACAAATGGATACCCTCAGTAACAGAGTGGTACGTGAAAATCAGAGGCTTGCTGGGTCCAATCTCAGACCTGACCTTCTCGAATGAGACGGTCATGCCCTACTTCTAGATATAACTGTACCGTTCGAGAATGGAAGTGATGCGTTTGCGATTGCCCGTCGCACCAAGGAAGAAAAGTATCAAGAGTTGACGGAAGCTCTGCACGCTAGGTACAAGACTGCAATTCGGTGCAATCATCATTAGCTGACTGGGTACCTGGGACAATGATAACGACAAGATCATAGCCCGTCTGTGCTCGAAGTACGCTAGGTTAATGAGAAAATCATCGTGTCGGACACCCTCCGTGCATCGAGGGACATCTTCATGGAGCACCAGACAGGACTGCGACTGAAGCCTTCCTCTAGGAACGACAGAAGCTGCGGCCCTATCTGGCATTGTCCGCGCTGCACACAATGACGCAGACGGAACCCCATCTTCCCAAGAGGATCAAAGTCCTAGTCCGGCTAGGTCTTCGTGAAAAAAAACCCACTCAAAAGAAGTCTAATAAAAACTTTTTTTTCCCAATGCGGAGGCACTTGTCAAACATTCGCCTATACTACGCCGCAATTTTTACTGCCCATTTTATTGTGCGGGCACCATATAGGCGGACAACATTACCCCTAGTAAGGGACGAAACGAATGGAGGCATTTTTCGTGGCGCGACGCCAGGATTCAATCTGAGCACCCTCAGCACCGAAAACCAGCGCGCTGTACCATTGGGCCGCCACAAGCCCGAATAAAAACTACAGACACACATCTTTCACCAACCCCATTTGAAGCGTCTGGATCCTAGCCTCCGAGCGCCTAGGAATCATCTGGGAGCTACACAATGATACCTCGGTCTCCCTCTTTTTCAACGACACGGCCATTTTAGACCGACGTAAGGTGTTCAGAACGATCCGGGAAGCAATTAAAAACAAGTTCAGTGCTGACCTGAAAGGACTGGAGCACCACGGGAAAACCTTCCCTGCCTTCTCGATCGCTAAGGCATCCTCCCACTTTTACCGTACGGGAGCTTTCTGCCGCTTCGCCGACTGGCGATGTATCCATCGTGCATACCTTGGGCTCGTGCCGCTGAATGCTTACCAATAGGGGATCCCTAATTCTGATCTTGGGTGTCGCCGTTGTGGCCAAGTAAAGGAGACGCTTCCTCGTGTCATTAACCACACTCTTTGTGTGATTGATTCGCCGAGAGCAAACGCGTGATTCCACCGCTGCGCCATAGCGCGTTTTTCCCCCTCTTCCGAGGATCCTATGGAACTGCAAGCTGATGAAGGACCACCAAACCCATTCCTGTACCTTCCACTCCAGAGACTGATGTAAATCGCCTCTCCGATACAGATAAAGAAGTTCTACAAGGACTGATCGAAGACACCCTACCTTCATGAAAGCATCGAAAAAATTCACCCGAGGGCTTATGAATACTTCAGGATTGGTAACCATGGGAACCATCTTAGTGAGTACTATATCCAACTCGCTAATAAAACTAACCTTCCTATTCTTACTAACCCGAAGAAAAAGGGCCAAAATAAGTAATAACTCTGACTATCCAGCTCTCACAACACTTAAAGCCAAGTCAGCGGCTAATGCCACTGAATTCATCACCCCAGCAGCCAGATTAACGGCCAAAGCACCAATCAATTTGGCCCATATCCCTGCGCCAACACCTACGCACAATATAGTGCGCTTCCTGAAGCGAACTTAAATGCTCCCGGTACCTGTAATCCTCGGATTACTGTTGCAGCAAGTAAAATCAAACATTTCACAATTTTAAGAACAGAAAAATTATAGGGATATTTTGCCCATTGCTAATGGGATCTCGTCCCACACTATTCAACATCGGCGGCGAACAAATTCCTCACGTTGAGGATGGGGACCAGACGAGATTCCTCGAAAAGTCATTCAGATTCTCAACCGTGCCCGACTCAAACTGCATTGTTGATTTCAAGCAAGCAGCCGAAGGCTTTAGGACGTCAAGCCTTGCAACAGATGCCCTAACGATGTGGTTCTTTATGCAGCGGACATCCAGTCATTCTCTGAGATTTGAGGTCAATTCCTACAAGTACTTTAACAAACTTTAAAGTTTTTGTTCGTATAATAGGACCTCTACCTTCGTTTTAAACTGGGCAAGTAACCAACGTTTAAAGCTTGACAGTCCACTTAATTATGTGTGGATACGTGATTTTATTGATTTTAACGTAGAGATATCTATATCTTTTTAGTTGTCTCACTCCTAGTACTTCGTTTGGACATGTTGATTTCTGGGAGGATTTGTTGGCTCGTATTACCCAACATGATCATCATCCGGAACTACTCAGGCAAATGGCTCTTGAAATCATTAATGCTATTCCTGACCATGCCTTGGTAATCTGTGTAGATGATAGCCGATCGGATATGGGTAGAGCTGGGAGTGGCATCTATTTTAACACTTTGGAGAGTGATATTAGAAGCAGCTTTAGAAATGATGACCATAGTTCCGTCTTTAGATCGGAATCGCTATCTGTAGCGCTCTCCATCATGCACTCTGTTCTGATAGGAACAGTGTTTGGATCCTGGCGGACAGCAGAAACTCCCTTTAGTATTTAAAAAATTGGCCAGAGATTGTGGATAGGGCGGGTGAAAATATTATTTCCAAGTTGGCAAGGCTTGGTCAGAGGAGATATATGTGTCTCCAGTGGATACCGTCTCATGTCGGTGTGCCCGGAAACGAGATCGCTGATGAGCTGGCTAGAAAGGGTTGTTACTACCCTGACCCCCAGTTCTTCCGTCTTGTGTCCTTCGGAAATTCATTCCCATCGCAAAATTAAAATAAATTCATCTTGGTGTACTCCCCCTGTTCACCACTGGTAGGAAAGGGCCCAGGCCTCTGTCTGCGGTGCTAGAGTTCTAGATCCCTCCAGACGGCCATGGCGCGACTTAGAAGCGAACTGCTACTTAGTGGGAAATTCGTGGAGGGGGAGAAATTCTTTTATGTTTGTCCTTGTTCCCTTCCTACTTCTGCTGATCTCCCAGAATGTATAAGCATCTCTTTGAGACAGCTGTCGGTTGAACAGGATTTTGTCTGTGATTCCCTTTTGCGACAGGGTCTTTTGAAACTTGGTTTAGGTTTTCCTACACCAAGGGGATTGGAAACAACAACAACGCATAGGTGGTGCAGCATCTACCGACGGAAGATCACAAAAGGTGTCGCCCGACACAGGTGCTTCGAAGGAGAATGCCCCTTTGACCCACAAGGGGAAGAAGCAGATTTTTATTACAAATGCCACTGGTACGACTTCGCTTGCCCATCCAACATTGGGATAAGAAATCGCGCACGCGTTCACAAGCGCAAGGATGCGCAGAGGAAACTCGACGCCATCCGGCAAAACTACCGCAAACCTGGTGCCCCCACTCTCGAAGAGAGAATCGCTCCCAGGGCCAAGCCAAAGCAACACCACTTCAAGCGACCAAAACTCTCCATCTCCGTCCCAGATAACTGGCGACATTAGTTTTGATGAAGTAGAAGCCATCGGATCTCAACCAACCGATGGCGCAATGACGGAGATGAATCTCCCCGCGCACCCGACGCGCCCTCTCCATTGGCTGAATTTACCACCTAATTTCGGGTTGTACATCCCTGACATTGCTGCTGCCTGGTCCCATTTCGCGGACCTTCTCGAAGAGTACATAGCCTTTGCACAGAAGCATGCCCGTCTCTCGGGACACTCCAGCTATCAGAAGTAACAATCCAAAAGATCATTGCTTCATTCAAAAGCTATACAGACGGAACCGGAGGAACGCGGTACGGCAGATGCTCGGAATGAACGGCCAGAGGTGCCAAATACTAGCCACAGAGATTGCAAATCTCTTCAGCTAACCCAACGACGTCGTCCCAGACTGCTTCCTGCGTTCATCTCCTACGCCAGAACCACCCCCAGACCCATGACCTCACCTGAAGTAGTATGGGTCAAACTGTCTAAATCAGGAAACAGCGCCCAGACGTGACCGACTGACATACCAACACTGGAAGTCGGTCGACCCTGAGACTCGCTCCTTGGTCACCAGTTTCAACATCTGTCTTAAGGCAGGGAGAGTCCCTGAAGCGTGAAAATCTTCACGAACCAACCTAATCCCCAAGGTCGATCAACCGACATGCCTGTCGGACTGGAGGCCGATTGCGCTTGGCTGCACCATCACAGAAACCTTCACTGGTTGCCTTGTCAATCGGTTCAACACTTGGATTGAAGAACACTCCCTCCTCAGTCCCAATCAGAATGGTTTCTTAAAATACCATGGGGCCTTTGAAAATAATTATATTGTGATAATGTGGCCACAGCACGTCGTAAAAATAATGACATAAGTTTTGTAACACAAGACACCAGCGATTCTAGGTTAAATTAACGTCCTTTATTGGGCTACTAAACTATGTACATTATTATTTACAAGTAATAACGCTTGGTAGATGGGTACCTTACACGTGCAAACAAATCTCGCTAGGCTCATAGCTAAGTCACAGCTCCCAAGCCTCCAGCCAAAAATCTCGAAAAGTCGTCTCTGGTCCCCTGGTCTCTCTCTGCCCCGATCCGAGTCGGAGATCCCTTTTTAAAAGCTTCGCGCTTCTCGTGACAATCTGTCAGCCTCCTGACGTCATCTCCTTCAGGCTGTTTTCCCCCGGCAGAAACGGTACCTCAAAGGCGGTTCCTTTTGTCGGCCGAGGGTCTCTTTCAACTGGACATCTACCACGCCTCTTGATGGACGGTCTTGTTAACGATGCGTTTCCAATCTACCTAACCGTAATTGGAGCTGAAAGGTTGCATCGGTCCCTCATCGGGTCTTTGTTAGCCTGAAAAATGCACAATTCTCTTGAACAGAAAAATATTATTAACATGTCTTTCCTTGGAGATCCTCTGCCGCCAAGACAGCCGAACTCCTTTATGTCACCCTCAGACAGTTTGCCTTTTCAATATTGTTCTCCGAATAACACATGAGGAATGGAGGCAATTACGTCTACCTCACACACAAACCGTTTAACCTTTCTGCCCAATTCACAGAATAGCAAGGAAGGAGTGGAGGCATGTGTCGACAAAGGTTGCCGACCTCACAATATACTTAACCAGAAAATACAAAGCGCTAGAGTTCGGCAAGTAGAGCTCTGTCTTGCATAGCTCTCCAATGCCTTCGGGGCCGTTCCCACGAGTCAGTCTTCTCTTCTGTTGCTGAGGCAGGAATTGGGGACGCCTTTTTATACATAATACGTTACCTGTACACCGGCACGTCCACCTGCTTCCTTACAGCGGCCGATATTTCTGATCCAGTCCCGGTCGAATGCGGAGTTAGACAGGGTTGCCTTTTATTTAACTTTGCAATCGATCCGGTTCTGCGAGCCATACAGGAGGACGACGACGACACCAACTTCAAGGTCTTGGCCTTCGCCGATGACCTCTTTCTCATCGCTGACTCTCCACAAGAACTACAAGACAGCATTGATATCTCCAGCTTTGTAGCTTGACAGGTTGGGCTAGAAATGAATCCCAGAAAGTGTACCACCTTTGCCCAATGCCGATGGGATCTCTCCCCATGACATTCAACATCAACGGGGAATCCGTCCCTCATCTTGAGGATGGGGACTGTAGCAGTGTAGGCTACAGTTTTTGAAACTTAAACAGGTGCAAGATGGGCACAAAGAATAGGAGAAGATATGTTCCAAACAGCGGATAAATGGTGTACAGATGCAGTTTACGATTTGCTTATGTCAGAAAGGGAGACGAGAATTGACGTGTGAAAGGGGAACGGTCGAAAATTGATTGCAAGGACCGGCGGCCAGCTGCAGTTAATGATCTGGACAGGCAGAAATAGGAAACGAAGGGGTCCGAAATTTGATGTTAGTTAAGGATGAGTTAAGACTTTACGAGCTTCACTGCGTTAGGAGGTCGGCAGGGGGTCGGAATAGAAGCGTGTGAATATATGGGCGTGAGAATTCTCCAGAAAGGTGCAACAACTGACGCCCCCTTCAATTTTGAGTGGAGGAGTTATTATAAAAAAAGAGTTGGAGCCAATAAAGGGTATCCATATTTACCCATTGGTCAGGAGATGGCCACCAATGGAAGGCCTAGAATGAAGTGGGGGAGTTACTATCTTTTTACTATAAGTAAAAAGATAGAGATGGCTGAGAAAAAGAGAGAGAGATAGAGTTGAAAATCAGAGAGGCAGATTAAGTGTAGAATCCGAGAGGAGAAGTCGGAGTCAAAAAAAAAAGCGGAAAGGGCCGCAGACGACGAGTAAAGATAGAGGTGTAAGCCCTCACGTGCCAATGAATGTTACGCCTGCAGATTGAAGGATCGCTTGAGCCGAAAAGCCTTCCGCGCCGATCTAAACTAAATGCGCCCACCTAATGACCCCGGAGCGAAGTCGATCTGACGACCAGCCGATAGCTTAGCCCTAGAAGGAGATACCTGTCCAGGAGACCAGAACTCTCCCATGCCGCACTCCTTCGTCGAGCGAGCGCCCGCTACCAAGGTTGTAGCGTCCCGGAGCCCCGTATGCATAGATGATAGTCCTTGTGCAGTGCACTACACAGCAATGATTGCAAAGGGGTTCTGTGCGGACGGGAAAACCGAATCGTGTAAACAAAGCTTTCGGTTGACACCGAAACGATCATAAAACCGAATCCGTATCGTGTGAACGAAGCCTAAGACCCGACCTTGTGATCACACAAGGCGACAAGCTGTGAACCTTGACGACGAAATCTCGTTCGAAAACGGCAAACTCGCCTTCGAACAACCCTCTAACAGAAATACAAACATGTGTGTAGAGAAATATTATGTCAAGAGATGGCGCTGCAAGCCCATCGTTCGATTTTATTCTCAAATGTTTGGAATTTAGAATTCGCTTCTCTTTTCGTTGCTAGAGTGATGAATCAGTTGTAGTTTTCTTTGAAGGGAATTAAGATCCCATAATATGTCTATTCTGTTGAATTTAGATAACTTTAGAGGCTTTCCAGCCTGTTATCATCTTCTTGTAAATATGTAAACATTGAATCTATTAAAAATCATGCAAAAATGATTTAAGCTTTTCATCACTTTCGTTTTGAAGTTTTTCTCACTCCTTAGTTTAGTTTCTAGTAGAACATAGTAGTTAAATTTATTCATGTGAGGATGGAAACAGTCATCTTCGGTGCCTTAGGAAGTTGGGACCCAAGGAATGACCGGGTACTAAAAACCATCTACTCTAAAACGTACCTTGGCCTCATGAAGAAGCTCTGTGTATCTGACGTAATCCGTGTTTCAAGAGATATCTACGTCGAGCACTTCACTGGGGTCCGTCAATCAACAGGGTCGAGATGCAACACCAAACCCCGCCCTGATGTCGCCTCTCCACCTTCTCTCTCACCCGCAGCCTTCAGCAATTACCTGAAGGCTGAAGCAGAAGGCACTGCAGACATCGAAGTCTGAGGGGGGGGGGGGGGAAACTCCACACACACCAAATAAAAGAACTTTCACACACAACCTTCTCAATTTACCCATTCTCTCGGGTTTTTCTTTTTATTACTTTTTTGTTTTCTATACGCGTTAGTTTGTTGTAGGCTAATTTTAGCTTTTTTTTCTTTCTTTCGAATCTTTGCTTTTTTAAAATTTCTTTTTTAACACTTTCCTATGTTTGATTTGTATATTTATATATACAGGTTGTCCCAACACGACCGCATAAACTTTGCACAGCTAGATTCCTCGTTGGGAGTACATAAAAACTGCCCAAAGAAGCGTTCCTGTACGATCCATAGTTTACGAGAAAAATACGAAAAACAAAGTATGACGTCACTGCCGGTGCAAGAAAAAAACACTTTATTGGACATATCAACAACAATATTTGCATATCTTTCCAGACGATAATGTTTAAAACGCTCGCCGCGCATATCGCGTCATGCATACGCGCGCGCCATGGAATGACGTTAAGCCGCCGTTGAACTGGTATTTAAAAGCCTGCATCTTGCAGCTACCGGTAGTCTTCGTATGGTGGCCATGTACTCCATTCGTGACTACTGCGATATGTACTTGATGTACGGCCGATGTAATGGAAATGCCTTACAAACTACTAGGGAGTATGCCCGTCGATATCCGTCCCGCCGTCCTCCCGATGTCAACGTCATCCGTAGGCTGGACGACAGACTGCGAAATACGGGAAGCGTCTTGCCAACAGCCAATCTTCACGATACTGGAAGACCGCGGAGAGCCTGACGGTAGCACAGGCGGATGCAATACTGCAGCGCGTAGAAGAGACGCCCGAGGTAAGCACACGCGCATTAGCCCGTGAGATGACTTCGAGTAAAAGTACTGTGCACAGGCTTTTTCGGTCTGAGAGGCTACACCCATTTCGGTACACAACCGTGCAAGGTCTGAAACCAGATGACTTTCAGAAACGCGTGGCCTTCTGTGAATGGCTGTTGCAGCAACAGAACACAGATAATGGTTTCATTGCACTTATCCTGTGGACTGATGAATCATGTTTCACTCGTGATGGGGTATTCAACCATCACAACAGCCATATGTGGTCCCAGGTCAATCCGCATGCAATCCGGCCGCAGAAACATCAGGAACGTTGGTCTCTTAGCGTGTGGGCCGGCATACTCGGGGATCGCCTGCTTGGACCATATCTGTTGCCTGAACGGCTCTCGGGACAGTCGTACTTGTTGTTTCTCAATGAGGTCTTAACCGAGTTCCTCGATGACATACCATTAGCGACAATACAGGGACTTTGGTTCCAGCATGATGGGGCTCCGGCGCATTTCTGTGCTCCTGTACGTGGTTGGCTGGATATGGAATACCCCGGCCGCTGGATCGGACGTGGAGGTCCGGTTCTATGGCCGCCACGTTCGCCAGATCTTACAGCGTTGGATTTTTTCCTATGTGGCCATCTCAAGGAACTGATGTATCGAGACGTAGTGACAACACAAATGGACTTAGTTGCTCGTCTGCATGCTGCTTGTACTTCGGTGGACCCCGCGATTCTGCAACGTGTGATGACAGCCATTCCACGGCGTGCTCAAGCCTGCCTCGACATGCACGGCGGACACTTTGAACATCTGCTTTAAATTGTGCATGCTGTTGATATGTTCAATAAAGTGCTTTTCTTGCACTGGCAGTGACGTCATACTTTGTTTTTCGTATTTTTCTCGTAAACTATGGATCGTACAGGAACACTTCTATGGGCAGTTTTCATGTACTCCCAACGAGGAATCTAGCTGTGCAGAGTTTATGCGGTCGTTTTGGGACACCCTGTATATATATATACAGTAACCACCGCTTATAGTGATCAGTGGTTATAAGAATCAACCGTTTATAAGAATCAATATCGCAAAAACAAAAACAAATGTATTATTTCCATGTTAAAATTTCCGCTTTAAAGAATCAATCCACCGGTTATAAGAATCAGTTTGCAATCTTCGCCATCCTTTCATTTTTCCAAAAAATGCCACTTGAACTCTCAAAAGGTACGAAATTCTTTCTTAAGTTTTTGAAAAGAAAGATTGATAAAACTTTGGGGTGGAAAACAGTCGTAAAATACATTCCTTTAGACATAACATAAGAGTTTCTCCTTATACGTTTTTGCTAAACACTGCCTTATTAGCTTTACCCAGGGGCATCTAACCCGCCCGGGTACGATTTCACTTTTCTCCAGACAGGAACTCCTTTTTCCCCACCACTTACTTCCTGGTTGCGGATTTCTGGACCCTGAAACACATAAATCTTCCGCGAAGTATCCACCATCACTTACGCAAACGGGACAGTGGATTCAGCACTTCAAACCGTGAAACGTAAACGGATCCATTTTGCTGAATCAGATAAACCAGATGCTGAATCAAACGTTTCACGGTTTGATTCAGAATCAAACCGTGAAACGTAAGCTATAAAGTAAATCTTCGTCTGAGACTGTAATAAGCATACGTCGCTAGTATTCACTTTAGTTTTCTAACAAAATTGCCAGTTAGTGTTAGAACTTTTTGATAGTCGAATTCAAATATGATAAAAACAAGGAAAACTCTTAGTTTTTCTGAAAAACAGAACTTGTTAATTAGATATGATGCTCTTCCAAAGTGTAGTCAAAGAGAAGCTGCCTCTTGTTGATTTTATAATCATGTGTTGTTACTTATAGGTCTAGAAATTGAGTTATAGTATTTGTTTAGAAATTGAGTATTTTTAAAATTATAAAAAATAATTTTAAAAATGATAAATGATAATAAATGATAATAGATGTTAATAAATGATAAATAACGTAAATTAAAGAGTATTTAATGGTAAATTATGTATATCTGTGCCTGTGTGTTTATATATATGTACAACTATATATTTGTGTATGTGTGCCTGTCCAAAGGGAAGTTTCGGTTATAAGAATCAACCGCTTATAAGAATCAAAAACAGTAATAACAGACGTGATTCTTATAAGCGGAAATCACTGTATATATATATATACTGAAGTGCCACTGAATTAGGGATAGCAAAGCCTATGCAAATTGTGTAGCGCTGCGCATCATGTATGCGCAAGTGAGGGCGCTGTGGTAACTGCATATATAGCGCGTACTGTGGTTCTTCTGAATTAGTTGTTGGAATTGCCAGTATGGGTAAACTGCCTGATTTAGACGCCTTCGATCGCGGACAAATCGTAAGTGCGCGACGCATGGGCCATTCAATTTCCGAAATCGTCAGACAGCTAGGATTTTCAAGGTCGACAGTGTCAAGAGTATACCAAGAATATATGGATGGTGGAAAAAAATAGCGCTCGGGCAAACTGCAAAGGACAATTAGCCTTGACAGTGCGTGGTGAGAGACGGCTCAGGCGTATTGTACGTAGCCAGCGAAGCCAAACATTAGCTCAAATTACCACCCAGTTTAATGACGGTGCCAGTCGTACAGTCAGTAAACGGACTGTGCAACGCTCGCTTCACCGTATGGGTTTCGGGAGCCGTCGACCTACGAGAGTACCATTGTTCTATACTCGCCATCGGGCTGCACGTCTTGCCTGGGCAAGAGAGCACAGAGACTGGAGTGTAGAGGACTGTAGTAGCATGGAGTGATGAGTCTCGATTCCGACTACTTAACGCCGACGGGAGGCTGAGAATATGGCGTCAGGCTCATGAAGCCATGGATCCTGCATGCCTGACTGGAACTGTACAAGGGCATTGTGGCTCAATCATGGTCTGGGGTGTTTTTTCGTGGCACAGTTTGGGATCTTTGGTGCGTGTACCAACCTCCCTCAATGCAATTCGGTACGTAGAGTTGCTGGGTGATCACCTCCATCCGTTTATGCTGTTCTGTTATCCGCACGTTAATGGAATTTTCCAGCAAGACAACTGTACCTCTCACAAGTCCCGATTGGCTACTGGCTGGTTGGATGAGCATTCCTCTGACTTCTCTGTCATGAATTGGCCACCTAGAAGCCCAGACATTCAAGAGCCAAAACATTATGACCACCCCTACATTTTGCAATGAATTCGCCTGGATGACGTGGAAAGCACGTGATCAGGTGGAAGTGGTATTTAACTGCTGCTGGAGAGTCTGAAGAATCATTCTTTCACTTACTTCTGTGTGATGGGAAAGGATCCTATTGAGCATCTTTGGGATGTTTTGGAACAAGGCGTGAAAGGCCATCACACAGCACCAAAGAACCTTACAGAATTATGGACAGCTTTAGCCAATATTTGGCAAGCCATTCCCGTGGAACGTTTCCAGAAACTTGTTGAATCTATGCCTCGTCGTGTGGCAGCCGTTATCAAGGCCAGAGGAGGCCCAACTCGTTACTAGGTAGGTATCCCTAATTCAGTGGCACTTCAGTGTGTATATATATATATATATATATATATATATATATATATATATATATATATATATACATTCAAGAGCCAAAACATTATGACCACCCCTACATTTTGCAATGAATTCGCCTGGATGACGTGGAAGGCACGTGATCAGGTGGAAGTGGTATTTAACTGCTGCTGGAGAGTCTGAAGAATCATTCTTTCACTTACTTCTGTGTGATGGGAAAGGTTGCGGATCTAAGCGACTTTGATAGAGGGCAGATTGTAATGGCTCGAAGGTTCGGAACAAGTATTTCCGAAACTGCACGACTCGTGGGTTGTTCGCGACCTACAGTTGTTAGTACTTATGCAAAGTGTATGAATGACGGTGAAACCAGCAGTAGACGACATGGTGTTGGACGTCCACACGCTATCAACGAAAAAGGTCGTCGGAGACTGTCTCGCATGGTGAAGCAAAACCGGAGCCAGACAGTGGCTCAGCTGACAACCCAATACAATTCAGGGGCAAGTAGAATAGTATCGCAGCACACTGTTCAGCGGACACTGTTGGATATGGGGCTACGCAGCAAACGTCCCACTCGTGTGCCTTTGCTGACCAAGCGTCATCGCCAACTGCGCCTGCGCTGGGTCCGGGAACATCGCGACTGGCCCATGGATCAGTGAGAGAGAGTTGCCTGGTCAGATAAATCACGGTTTGTCATTCATCACGCCGATGGCCGTGTCAGGATACGCCGTCTTCCAGGCGAACTGTTGCTCCCTCAATGTACAGTAGGTCATACACAGGCCGGTGATGGAGGTATTATGCTTTGGGGGACGTTCTCTTAGGCGTCTCTGGGACCCGTGGTTGTGGTAGAGCAGACCATGAATGCTACAGGGTATCTGAACATCATTGCGGACCAGTTGCACCCTTACATGGCCTCTGTTTGCACCCTTACATGGCCTCTGCTGGAAATGGAATGTTTCAACAGGACAACGCCCCGTGTCACAAGGCTAAAATTGTGTTGGAGTGTTTCCAGGAACATGATGCTGAATTCCAGTTAATGTCCTGGCCGCCTAACTCACCGGATCTCAATCCGATAGAACACATTTGGGATGTCATGGGACGGCAGCTCAGAGTTCAAAGACCACCAATTCGCAATATCTCGGATTTGCGTGACCGTTGCTTAAACATCTGGTACAATCTGTCTCCGGCCATCTACCAAGGACTTGTGGCATCCATGCCAAGGCGGGTTGAAGCTGTGTTGCGCGCCAAAGGTGGGCCAACTCGTTATTGACAGGTGGTCATAATGTTTTGGCTCTTGAGTGTATATTCTCTTTGGTATGATGGATAACTATGTTGACCTGTGATTGTTTAAATCAAGATGGCAACATCTTATCTGACGGCGACGGTTAAAGGCCGGTCGACGACAACTCTTGAGCCAGTATTCCGGCCGTTCGGGGATACGACCCCTGACCATCCGGAGTGGGCGGGGCTGGGTGGGGCGAAGCGAATCAGTAAGAATTGCGTTTCGCGGACCAGTGAAATAGGAAGGAACGGACTGGACAAGACGTTCACTGATGTCCGACGACGTCACTTGATCGAGTGGAACACGACTGACACCTGGCGAGAGGATCCTCTCGAGAAAATTTTTCGCACCGCACTTCGGCAGGCCCTCGTATCAAGTCATGAGAAATTCTATAACTCGTTTTTTTATCACTTATCGACAGCATGGCTAAGATCAAAGTGTAGTTTGACCAAATTTTTATGAGACAGCGAGCCCAGCTACGTATGGATCCTTACTGTTTATTTGCTTTTATTGCTGTGCTCTTCACCCTGGGCTGTGTTCACGTCTTTCCCGTTGTAGGTGTGTCTTCCACCTCTCACTGTGGGCGTGTACTCGAAGCTGTTAGCACCGCCGTCGTTGGCTTCTCCTCCGTGTGGTAAAGAGGTCGTGTAACCGTAGGTATTCATCGCCTACCCGGCTCTATGTGAAATGTGCGTGTCACATTACAGAGACTTTCCCAGGAAGTCGTGCGGGTTGCTCTGCACACTAGGTCGCGTAGCCAGTCTTGTGAACTTTCGCCGGATCTCTCGAGGTCTCCTCTGGCTCTTCCGCTCTCCTACGCTACGGCTGCTTCATCTCCCCGCTTCGTCCTCCGGTGCTCACTCTGACTCGGTCGACCGTCTCGACTGCATCCCAGAGGTTATTGGCAAGGCTGATGGTCCTGGAGATCCTGCTTGCATTTCGACGCCGACTCTTTCTTCTCCCCGTAGCTTTCTTGGGGATAATGCCATCGACATCTGCTCTTCGGACGATTTCGTGACGTCTAGACTTCCTGCTGTGCCCCTGCTTGCCTTTCGACGCCGACTCTTTCTTCTCCCCGTAGCTTTCTTGGGGATAATGCCATCGACATGGACTCTTCGGATGATTTCGTGACGTCTAGACTTCCTGCTGTGCCCCTGCTGGTTCATCCTCGCCTCGTGGTGCCAATTCTCCAGTTTCCTCTCCTGGCGATATATCCTTTCCGATTCTGCCAGTGTCCTGCCGCACTGGGAACACGGTGCACCTGGTAGTCCCGGAGTGAGAATCATCCTCATCCACAAGAAGGGTGATGAGAACGACCCTGGGAATTGGCGGCCTATTGCTCGCCACACGGCCAATCCGCAAGCATAGGGGTGTTGCCGCTGTAGCTTCGCCTCCGAAGCCCTGTCCCATGTTCTAAATCACTGCCCCGGTAGGTTGGTTCTCGGCCAAAGACGACACAATACTGTGGTTCCCCACCTAATTAAGGCCGCTGCAGGAAGAAATTGGAAGGTGCTGAGGGCTAACCAAACCATCGCCGCGTCAAATCTTCGTTCGGATGTGGTCTTGACTCGAGGGGATAAGGCGCTCGTGCTAGATGTTGCTGTCCCCTTTGAGAACAGGCCAGATGCCTTTGCCGTGGCCAGGAGGCGGAAGGAGGAAAAGTACCATGCGCTAGTCGAAACACTTAAGGGCTGGTACAACAGAGTGGGGTCGGAGCGCTTGGGGGCTGGGACAAAGCAAACGATAAGATTGTCTTCCGGCTGTGCTAAAAAAAGTACGTCAACTTAATGCGTAAGCTTTGAGTCTCCGACGTTTTTAGGGCCTCACGTGATATCTATGCGGAGCATATGTCAGGTATACGACAGGCTCCATCGTCTAGAGCCGATTATGAGGCCTTAAGAATAATGTACAGGTAGATTTGGTCAGACAAGCTATCCTGGCTGATAGCAATGACCTTAGTGTCATTGACTCATTTTGTCAATAGTATGAATATAAGTAATGTATAAGTGTCTTGCATTGTGTGTTTAATTATTTTATTGTTCTTGCATTTGTGTTTTATATTTTGTAAATAAAGTCATCGTATTTTATTGCATTGTAATTATTCTTTAGTGTTTATGCATATGTACTTCTCTACTATCCATTCTCTAGTTGTTGTTTTTTATTTTTGAAACAAAGTTAAGTTCACAGTAAGATGTACATTTTCATTTATAATTTTGCTTTCGAATCTTTGGGTCGAATATGCGGTGCCTCAGTCAAAACTATGTTTCCCAGTTTTCCCCACGCGTGAGCATATGTGCTGAGAGTGGGCTGGGCTCAATTTGCGGCGGTCCTCTATTTCTTGTAGCCTTTAGTAACTACCTGGAAGCTGACGAGGAAAGCGCTGCAATCAACGATGCAGATGCTTGGGGGGACACCACACAAATTTAGATAAAACCTCAACGCATACAACCCTCTCACTCTACCCGTCTCTCTCGACTTTTTTTTCATGACTTTGTTTCTTGTATACATTAGTTAGGTGTAGGTAATTTCTTTTTTTTTTTGGACATTTAATTGTTTAGTATTTCCCTTTCATTTCTTTCCGATCTTTGATTTTTGTTTTTTATACAGGGTGATTCCAAATTCATGGTACAAACATTAAGGGTTGGTACAGCACACTAACAATCATTTATTGCATAGGAATGTATGGGTTGTGACGAATTAAAATAATTCGCACAATTAAAACATACGCTGGACACATGGAATTGTCGCAGCTGACCGACACGCCCCCCTTTAACGTATAGCAGGTGACAGCGAGCTGGAACGAAAGGAACACAAAGCGGTTGGAAAAACGTGACATCTTGGCGGAACAGAAATTCACCACGGTGCTCCAGATTAATGATGCAGGACAACCGGGAAATCACAAAAATTTCAGCCTTGCCTGCCAGCAAATCAAAAAGTCTAAAATGACATCACGATTAGCAGATCCAATAGGAGACGAGTTCTCGGGATGGAGCGAGAGAGTCCAAAATTAGACGGGGCGAGAAAAAGTCAGTTAGCGACCTGCTAAGCTGTGGTAGACTCCTCCGACCATCTAGGGTCGAAAGAAAAAGGCTATACGCGGACTTGCGTAGTCGGCGGCTTATTTCTCACGAAGAGAATTTTTAGCTTCGGCTAGGAAGCTTGGTTACATTTCGACGAGATCATCAAGCCCAGATCATCCTGATCCTATAAAGTGCCTCGCAGTCATCCGCGCCCTGCAGGGAGTGAAAATCGAGGGACTTGCTCTAATTTCAACGAACTATTCGATGATATTGAATTAGCGAAACTCCAGGTGGTAACTCCTCCTAACGGACTCAGTCGTCATTTTAGAGGACTTTCATTAACTGTGTAACGGATCATCAATCTCCAAATTTTCTCCGAATTGAAATAAATTCGTCGATTTTAATTTATTTGGCTGTGATTTTTTGTTGATTCGATTGCTACCTCGATCAACGCGTTACAGGGTGCAAGTGACGCGTTGAAGCACAAACACGGGAAAGAGGCATGAAAGTGGAGTGATTGGTTGGTTCCGTTGCCGGTAGAGAGCAGTAGGTGGCTTACCGCCCATCAGCATTATGCATTTGCGGGAACACTGGCCGAATGGCTAGGGCGCTGGCATTCGGTTCAGATCCTGTGGGTTCGGGTCCCACTGTTAGTAACCGTTCGGAATCGGCTTTAAACTGTAGGTCCCGGTCTAATTAGCCCTGGTGTAAAAGTTGACCGTAGCGCTCCAAACCAAACCATTGTCAATTGTTCCATCGTCCGTTATTGGAGACTTTACGTATGCCGAAAAAGCAGATAAGCATCTCATGTACGGCTGTGCAAATGGTAATAGCTACGAATGTATCGGGAGCGCTTTCCTCATAGACGAATGCAGACGACAGAATTTTTGAGCTGTTACACCGCCAACTTATGAAAGAAGTTCTTTCCACGTTGCCAAGCACGAAGCGGGTCAACCGAGAGCAGTGCAAGCCTGGAAGAAAGCATCTTGAACCTTGTGGATGACAGACCCGATTCAAGTACAAGAGCGGTTGCACATCAACGCAATTTTATAAACATAGCACTTGTCAACGACGCTCTCAATAAACAATTTTTTGTTCCTGTCATATATCTTTCCTGTGTTTGTGCCACAACGCGCCACTTGCACCCATACATTTCTATATAATAAATGATTGTTACAGTGTCCTGTACCAACTCTTAAAGTTTGTACCATAAATTTGGAATCACTCTGTATTTCATATTTCTCCCCCCCCCCCCCTGATTGGTATGATGGATAACTATAGGTTGACCTTGATTGTTTTAAATCCCGACGGCAATATTTTATTTGACCAATCTGTTCTTATGAGCTCAATAACCAATGTCTAATGGTTAAAAATAAAGATGTTTCCTTCAGGTAGATAGCATCAAACATTCTGAATTATTCATGGTTTTAAAATTTAGTTCATCCACAAACAAGATGCATTTATTTCACCTCATATAAAAAAGGACAATCAGTTTAATCATCGAAGATAAAAGCAAGATGAGACATTTTTATTTAGTTTTAGGTAGAGTTTTGACCTTTTTACAAGTACCTAAGTCATTGCTGCATATTTTGAGTTTTTGTTTGCTTTTGACAAAAATTTTACTGGAGGGCAATTGTTTTTTTGTTTTTTTTCTAAATGAGTATTAAACAGTGAATGTGTCCTTTCGTTCAGTTGTTTTTTCTTTATAAAACGCAGATTAAACTTCAATAAAAATGAGAACGGAAATTGAAGAAAATTTGGAAATTGCTAGTAGTTCGACATCTTTTATCACGTTATACTTTAAGATTTTTTAAAATTTATTTAGTGGTTTTACAGGGTGTCTACCAGTAAATATCCTTTTATTTTTTAAAAAACAAGGGGCTTTGCCCCTAGGCTCGCTCCTCTGTTATGGCTAATAGCGAGATACATAGGGGTGATTCTCGGGCAATGTAACAGCTTCCATCCATTTACTGTTGTCACCCTTAATGCGAAGGGCGTTTCATCACTGTTGAATTATCAGCTTTAATTCAACAGTTGAATTATCAGCTTTAATTCAACAATTTTTCAATTAAAAATCGAAAATTTAAGATATAGACTTGAAATGAGGTTCATATGAATGAGAATGCTTTCAGCTTCCAGATGATGTAAATATTTTCTTTGTAAGATAAAAACTCGAGGAGCATCGATATTGCATCCACATAGGGGACGATATTTCTTGAAAAACTGTGTTTCAATTTTTGATGAAAATATTAGTCTGTTTTAAAATATTTTTAAACAAATGAGGTCTAGTTTGAAAGAGAAATGTCTATAGTCTTAGATTGTAAAAAGATCACAATTCTACGATAATTTTTTGGCGAGCTATCGTAATCTGAAGATGAAAAAATCAATATTTTTCCCACAAAACATAAAATAAAAAAAACTTAAAAGTCCGACGAAGATGAGACGTCTTACTTTGGACCCATTTTTCTGCATCCATTGGTATCGCTCTCGACCCCAGACCCCCAGCGGTTTCGGAGGAGATAGCGTGACAAGCTTTTGACAGCGACAGCGGGAGTTACTTTTTTTTAGAATAGAGAGAAAAAAACATCCATAAAAGCTTTTCTATTATGTCATAATTTTTTAGAAAGTCTCCAAAAAGTCACTAAATTGATTTTCAGACACTAAGCAGACTACCTGTTTTAGAGTGATAAATACTGAACACATCAATGTAGTTTCAAAATCAGATAATCTGAATAAAAAATAAAACAGATGAGTGTTGTGTGTAAATTTTTAATTTTAAACCTCCTTTCGTGCCGACAGTAACAGAGCAGCAAGCAAAGTCATTTGAAATAAATAAAAACAGCAAAACTAGTGTATTTGTGAAGCTATTGCAGGTTACTATTAGTTTAAACATATCAAAGTTGTCTTTTTCCTTTTTGTTTTAATAGTCAATAGATGTCTTAGACTTAACTTTTGGTCTTGATAGTGATGACAAAGAAGCAAAAATCAGCTAGATTTCAAATAACGTCCTTTTGGCGATTCAAACATTAACAATACGTGAAGTCACAGACTAGCAATGACATTGCAGATGCAATCATTGGTTAGTCAAGCCAGAATAAAAACTGTACTATGCTCAAGTAGTAGCTATGAATGTGAAAAAAAGCTAACACTGCTTGACATCCCAAAATCCCTTTGAAATTACCCTGTGGACACACGACAGATAGTTTCATTATGAATTTCATAAAATTATGCTGCTGTTTATTGAAGAGAATGTTTAGATTTATCTATATATATATATAAAACAGCTCCGTGACCGACTGACATATAACGCACAGACCAAACCGCTGGACCTAAAGGGCTGAAATTTAGCATGGCGATTCTTCTTATAGAGTAAGGGTGGGTGCACCAACAGAGATTTTTGAAAAATTCTTCTTAGATTTTTTTAAATTAAACTTTTAAGCTGTTTTTGTAACATTCTTTAATTTTGCATTTAAAATAATAATCCGAGGGTTATTAGAGTTATATCATGAGAAAGATCATAAAAATTCCTTTAAAATGAAATCTTTTTTGAATCTCTACCTCCCTTTTCTGATTTTTGGTAAAGTTTTAAAGATTAATTTTTAGAATTTAATTTATTAAATGCTGATCACGTGGTTTCTTTTCTTTTTGTTATACTGTAAACTAATTTTGCATCATGCGCATAACAACGAAATAGACAAAAACAATTTTTTTTTCCTTGCTAATACGGCAGATGATTGGACATAATCCAAAATAATATTAAAATACAGTAAAAGATATGTTCCTCTAAATGTACTATATTAACTGCACTATCATTCTTTAGTATGTTCTATTAGATTTAATTTGAATATTTTCTTCTACATTATTTTGTCTATAAAAATATCCGTTACGACTTTTTAATAAATACATGTTTTCGTTTTTTTACATCAGTTGCATACATTGATCGTTGTATTTATTTTATATATATATATATATATATATATATATATATATATATATATATATATATATATATATATATATATATACACATATATAGTGGCATTAATTGCATACATCAACCGTTGTATTTAATTTGAATATACTCCATAGCGAAGTACGGGTTTTCAGCCAGTACTAGTATAAAAGGTTTTACTTTTTTGATTAATCATATTTTTGTCCAACTCAATTTTGCACTATCCCGACACTGTTTGGTTCAAAATTAAACCATTAGGACATAAACTGTATTTAAAAAAACAAGATACTAATGTGGTTTCAGTAAGGTTACCAAGTGAAAACAAAATATGTGCCGGCGATTACAAATAGTCGTCTAAGTTATGTATTTTTCATTTCGAGATATTTGAAGGTTTGAGTTCGAACATGAACTGAATTCTGTTTAATGATGCAACAAACAACTTATTCTGGCGGTTCAGTTTTTACAATTTCGCAAAGATTGTTTCAGATTACAGTAATACAAAATAATGCATTATGAAGTAACTAATAAACTTAATATTTTTTAGATTCATGATTTAGGCCACTTTCTTAATCACCACACAGGTAAATTTTACTGTACTTTTCTAATGTTAGAAAGATCACAATTTCTTTTAATTCATGAATTGAAAACAACTTACAAATGACTTCCCTCTAGTAATTATCAATAGTTAAGAGGATATTGCAGGGAATTATGGGAAAATTTTAGACATATGACTAGCAATATAATTGTCTCTATTCTGCTTCAAGACTTGCTTGCTCTTATGTTAAACTCAAATGCTATAATTGCCCATTTAAAAAATATTCAAATAAAATTAGAAACTTGTTTTCCTAAATATATTTTATGAGCTCATTGATTTGATGAACTATCTTTCTCAGAAAACTAAATACATTATGCAATTACTAATACTTAAGCTTTTTGAAGAGTCGACAATTTTTATGCCGAACTAAACACTAGTATACTACACATGAATAAATTAAGCAAATAATCTACTTCAAAACTTTCACAAAAGGTAAGATAAAAAAGGTATGTTTATTTTCCTGGGTAATATAGAATGCAGCAAAAATAAAAACTGGTAACAGTTACTATTTATTTTAAAGTTTATCAAATCATTTCAAATATTTTGTCAAAATAGTTTTTTTTAATGGTATTTTAGGGAGTTTCTACAAACTGCATATTAATATGAAACTAATGCTTTCAGGTGAAAGTCAAGCATTTTAAAATAACATGCATAACATGTAAGAAATTAAACTGTATTAAAGACAACTGATTTTTTTTTCAAAAAAAAAAAAAAAAAAAGGTCAAAAGTGAAATGTAGGAAATTAGACAATTTTATTAATTAATGTTATTAAACCCACAACAAAGAAAGAGTAGCATTCAGAAATAAGACATGCTTAAAAAATGGGTTTCAAATCTCCACTGATAATCTTCGACATATAAAAAACCTTATTTACATAAGATACAAGAAATGCAAACTCTTATCTTTCCAATAATACATTAAAAGGAGAAACTTTCTAAAATGTTTCCCAATAAATTATACAGTTGTACTGCTCTTCAAAGGAAATTATAAATAACATATACAATATAAATAGTCATATATTATTTGCTTATATTTTACATTACTTTTTGGAGACAGCTGGAAGATGGCTCATGTACAAAGAATCAAATGACTAACATGAAAACTGTCAATTCTTTGACAAGGCTTAACACTTACAAAACTCGTGTTTTAAAAGATATTTTAATTAGAAAAGATAATAACTAAGTTAATAGCTGTAGACACTGTAGTATATTTGTCTTGCATCCTGTTCAGTTTAATTGCTGACAATTTCATACCTTCAGAACCAAATACAGAGTTCCAATATATTCAGGCAAGTATAAAAAAGAAGTTGGCTTATAAAATATATTAAAGACAGAATAAAGTTTGTTATGAAGGAAGATATGAAAAGGCATTTTCCTAACCCACATAAGAATTTAATTTCTTTTACAATTTTGCAAAGGTATCTTGTGCGGAAAAAGAAATTATGAAAAGGATTGTATTAATTCACTTCAAATATTATCCTTCCCCAAATCAACCTTATAATTGAAAATTAAATTTCAGTCAAGTAACTGCAATATAATCAAATATTCCTCCTTTAATTTTAGAGGTAAAGATGGACGATAAATCCATCTAGCATAAAAGCTTATTCATTCTTCAGAAATAAACTATTCCATGTAGTCGTGAGAGCAAGCACTTATCAGTTACTATATTTTTTATTGTAATTTAATGGCATAGACAAATCAACAGTCACAGCAAAGCATATGAGTAAAATGCTCAATAAAACCTGAACCACCTTACAATATTAATAGATATACAAGTAAAATATTGTTTAATATATTTCAAACCATAACACCATGCCAAACAATTCAGCAGCAATCTTCTTACAGCACACTATACATGTAAAGTCCTTATTCCTTTCAACTATTCAGCTTACGGATAGATGAGGTTTATCCATTTTTGTTAATCAAATTGCTAAATCACACCTCTTAAGGTTTTTCCTGCTAAATAAATGCATAAAGATTCAAAACTTTTTAAAGCAAAAATGTTTTTATGGTAATGTTTTCTATTAACAAAAAAAATTATTTTCAAAGTACTTTCAAAAATGCATTGCATAGACATGAAGAAATGTATATTTTTTATTCTAGTAGTTTACTTTAAATTATAAAGGTAACTCAATGTTTTTTCCCCAGTAATTTTTTTAATATAATTTTGTACAACATTTTAATAAGATAAGACATCTTCCAAAATATAAAAGTATATCACTAAACAAAGAAATGGCTTCCTTAACACAAAATTAAACGATGTCATAGATTTTATCATGAACTGTGAAACTTACCCAAGCATATATTTCTAAAAACTGAGAATGATAAAAGAATGTATAGCAGAATATCTTCTACTGCTAAGGTTGCATATTTTATACATTACACTAAATTTGGAAAGCATTAGATTAAAAAGGTACATTTTAATGAAATACAACAGATCCAATCCAACAAAACTGTCTATAAGGGGTAATAATCAAAGATACAACATCTGTTCTATATGTTATCAAGTGCATAGAATCTACAGTTAGAATCAATCTCATTTCCTTTTAGTCCACTTCCTATAAAAATATAATTTACAGTAGTTAAATTAAAAAGGAAACAAGAAATTGATCATTATATTTCATTTTTGATATTTATAAAACTAGTACTTTTGGGTTTATTAAGAAATTTTAGTAATGATGAGATAAAACAGCTTGCATAGAATTTGACAGAAAATACAGTGAATATCTTACAAATTTTTCTACTTTATTTTGAATTACAGTGATCAGGTTGATTACAAGTAATAAATTGCTTCGTTGTGTAAATATTTAAATATTGGCCGACACCACTAATAAAAAAGACTTACAAGATCCAGCTCACCCTTCTCCCCCCCCCCCACAAAAAAAAAAAAAAAAATCTAAAGAGGTTTAGCATAAAAAAAATTTAAAGACTTTCAAATTTCTAAAATAAAATTTTTTGTAACAAATTCTGGTAGATAAGAAACACCATTTAAAAAGTTAAAATTTTTGCCGATTTGCACTGTATACACCAATGAATGAAAACTCTCTGAATGAACTGCCATAATTATTGTTACAACAAAGAATGTGCAATGTGCATAATTAGTATATTATTTTAGCCCCACCATCTGAATACACGATTCTCTTTTTGCATGAGGAATATGTTCTAGAGACACTACTATGCAAAAAAAAGTGTACAAAAAGATATATTGAACAATTAAAAAATTGGAGATAGGTTCAGTATATACTTAATAAGGAAATGTTAATTTTCATTTTAAACTGTGTTAAAGTAAAAGAAATACAATGTAAAAAACAATTGGTTCTTTTTTTTGGACTGTGTTATTTCAAAATCATGCAAAAAGAGAATCAGGTGTATATTACATTTTACTATCAAAATGTTTAAGTCTATGACAACAATATTCAGCTTATGGAGACATGAGAAAGCTCATATGCCATAGCAGTTCCGAAACAATTGTCTACCTTAACATTTACCATTTCTTAAGTTCTGTGATGTTAAATTTTTTACTAAATAAGTTGAATTGTTTCAAAGCCTGGCTCCTCAAAAGTTACAATAATAATTCATGCTCAGCTGTTCAAAATTTCAATTGGGTGCCTATCGGATTTTGTATTTCTGCAAATGCAATGTTAATGTCTAACATTAATTTTTTACAGCATACTTTCATCATTACAGCACACATATTAGCATGCAGAGCCGGTCACATAGATGAGGCGACCAATTCAGGTGTTGAATTAATTGAAAGAGGCACCACAGTGAGACAAAGTAAAAATACAAAATTCTTAATGAATAATGAAAAAATACTTCTTAAGTTATGTGACCATAATTTTTTACTAAATAAGTTGAATTGTTTCAAAGCCTAGCTCCTCAAAAGTTGCAAAAATAATTCATGCTCAGCTGTTCAAAATTTCAATTGGGTGCCTATCGGAGTTTGTATTTCTGCAAATGCAATATTAATGTTAATTTTTTACAACATACTTTCACCATTACAGCACACATAGTAGTGTGCAGAGCCGGTCACATAGATGAGGTGGCAAGGTGACCAACTCAGGTGCTGAATTAATTGAAAGAGGCACCACAGTGAAACAAAGTAAAAATACAAAATTCTTAATGAATAAAGAAAAAATATCATTAGTTAAATCCAATGTATGACAAAAATTGCAAATTTACACAAATATAAGCGAATATTCAGGCTATTTTTTTAACTGCTGAATTTGAGATCACTAGAAATAAATTTTGAATGCACATTTCAAAACATTGTTGTAGCTCTAAGAATTCGACTTACATTACATGAAACTGTAGCAGCTGCTGAGCATAATTTTTCTAAACTGAAAATTTTGGAGAATTAACTACGAACAAAACCCAAGAGTGATTGAAAGCTTTAGCAATAGTTTCTATTGAAAAGGCAGTATCTAAAACAATTAATTATAGCAATGCAATCGAGCTATTTGCTGCCATAAAGACTTGAAGAATAATTTAGTCATTATTTTTACCGTGTAACAAATTATATTCAAATTTATTTATTTTTCTGCTTCTTTAAAGTTCTGTATTTTTTTAAAATTGTTATATTCTTTTAATAAGTAAATCTTTTTAATTAATGCATATTCTCCCCAAATGATCATCATTCTAAAAGTAGACTATTTCTGATAGAGATATGTATATTACTTAGAATCAAAAACTTGCCCCAGGTGCCATTTGTTGCAATAATGGGTCGAAGAATGATTTAGTAATTATTTTTATGACATAAATTATATTCCAATTTATTTACCTTTTCTGCTTTGTTAAAGTTCTGAATTTTTTTGAAAACTTAGTATTTTTTTAATAAATAAAACTTTTTAATTAATACAAATTTTTTCCAAAATGATCGTCATTCTAAAAGTAGACCATTTCTGATAGATTGAAAAAGTGGTATCTAAAACAATTAATTATAGCGATGCAATCAAGCCATTTGCTGCAATACAGGGTCGAAGAATGATTTAGTAATTATTTTTATGGCAAATTATATTCAAATTTATTTATTTTTTCTGCTTTTTTAAAGTTCTGTATTTTTTAATAAATAAAACTTTTTAATTAATACACATTTTTTCCAAAATGATCATCATTCTAAAAGTTGACTATTTCTAATAGAGATACGTTCATTACTTAAGAGTCTCCAAAAATTTGAAAAGATGTCGTTTTCAAAACTTGCCCCAGGCACTGCAATGGATCAATACCAGCTCTGCAAAGTTGCATGATCTCTACAAAGTTACAGTCACTGAAAGTAGTGTTTTACAGCAAGATTTCTTTCCTAAACAGAATATACCTTTAAGAAATCCATAACTGAAATATGTAAAGGTTTCATTATTTTTGCATTCCTCTTGGCAAATTAGTATCAACTTAATTTCACCTGAAGATGATACTTATTTATGAACAGGAAAATAAGAGTAATTAAATTTTTTCTATCCTACAGGCTTTAAACTTATATAACAGCTATAAATGATTTAATATTGTAAATGTAAAATTATTTAGTAATACAAAGAAAAAAAAACACTATATGATTTAATATTTTACAAAAATCACAGGTTTAAATCAGATTGATATTTACTGTTTATTATTTAAAAACTCTTCCAAGTGACACATAACATTGTTAAAAATCTCGGTTCAAAGCAATACCTTATTAGTTACATACTTTTAAACTGTTGAAAAGGTATAAAAATCTAAGGGCACAAAATTGTAAACAAGCTACTAACAATATATATATATATATATATATATATATATATATATTTGAAAATTACAATTTTACTTATGCTTTTATTTAAAATAATCAAACTTGCTATACTATTAAATATTTATATAGCTGTGTAGTAATTTTTGGAAATTAATCATTCTTAGTTGCGACAATTTAAATTTATAGAATATCAGAATTAAAAGATTACAGAGTTGAATTAACATATTTTTTAAACATAATGGAAATTTTTAAACAAAGAAAACTCAAGTTTTGTGTATTATGGTCAATGTTAGTTCTTAAGAATACTGATTTTAAAAAAACACATTTTCAAAAACATTAGAGGCCAAAATTCAACTAATATTTATATTTTATTTAAAAAGTAGCTTCCTTTCATTAAAACCTCATTTTATAATGAAATTGCCACACACAATTATTAAAAAAAAAATTATGCACACTGTTACTTAAAGTCAACTCAAGTGAAGTATTTTTGATTTATTTGTATTTGATTATATAGAAAAACTACACAAAAATTTAAAGTAACATACAATTGCTGATCACAATATTCTTGTGGGGGCAGACTGCTAAAAACTGTCTTTCATCCGCATACGTAAATGCTCACATTTAAAAGAAAATAGTGAAATGAACAAACGCATGATTTGATAGTTTTAGTTGAAACATGTTACGTTTTCAAATTTGAATATTATGTCATACATCTTTAAATTTATGACAAGGAGTTTGTTATCATAAATATACTGAAAAGGGAAGAAAAAAAATAAATTACAGAAGAAATTCAATAATATGCATAAGTTAAATGCTTACATTTGAAAGAAAAATTAAAATAAACAAATATAACATGATTTGATAATTTTGGAAACATGTAAGTTTTCAAATTTGAGTATGTTAAATTTATGAAAATGAGTTTGTTGTCGTCAAAATACTGAAAAGAAAAAGAAAGAACTAAATTACAGAAGAAAATCATTAAAAGTATTAAGCAAAACTTATATACATGGTAGATATGAGCTGTATAATGATGCTTCAAGCCAGGAAATACATGAGGGCTGCCACTTTCAAGTAACTAGAATTGTGAAATTAAAACAACTGAAGTCAATGTTTTACACCTATATGCGAAAATCACATTTTCAAAACAGCGAATAGTAATCATAGTGAGTATACATATCTTAAAACATTAAATTAGTCCAAAAAAATATATCCTTGCTTTACATAAAAACCTCGGTAACAATTACAAACATCTAGAGTCTTACTAAACAGTCATAAAAAGCTGTCTTGCTTTTATCACAATTCCCTCAGGGAAAAAGTCATCTAGTAGAAGAAAGTGAGCAGCCCATATAAGGAACAAAAGTTCTATTTATACAGATGTATGCAACCAAAAATAAGTAATCTTTAGAATAAATTAAAATTATGCAATCTCTTTTCATCAATTGCACATTTACAACTCGGCAAACAGCTTGACAGCTGAGCCTTTATTCTGGCAAAATGTGGTCATGTCAACTCATTTTACTTCTCTAGGACACACTGCATGAATCATGCCATATAGATAAAAACATTTATGTTGTCTTCATCCCTTTTCATATATTTATGTTCTATGAGCCATTCTATCTGTTCTTTTATCATTTTTTTGGATGGTAAAAACATATTTTTCAAAATTTCAACTAGTTCGGTTTGCAGCTGTGCATTTGTAATCCTCTTCCTCATCTTCATAATTTTCACAATTGCTTCCTGTTCAGGGGATAAAATACACTCAATAAGTAAAGCATGCAGAATATCACTTTTGCTTTCATAGAATTGCAGTTAACTTTGCAACAACAAATAGAGTCAAGATTCAAAGAAAATATCAAGTTATATATTTTTTAAATATGTTATGCATACAGTTTTACTTGGAAGACACATAATTTATTAATGACCTCTGGAGGTTATATTAGTGGTGCACAAACTTTTTTAGACAGTGACCCACCTCCTTTAAATAAAAACCACTTCACCCTCAACAAAAAATTTTTTGATAGAGGTCAAATTTTAAAAAATTAGGAAATTTGATATACACCTCCCGAGGTAGCCCAGTGATAGTGCCTTGGGAATTGAGGGTGCTTGAATCCTGATGATGCCACTAAATAGCTTCGAGTCTAGACAGATATGGGCATATTAAATTCGTAGACCGGAAAGTCCTCCTATGAGGTCAAAGGGTATGATTCCCCCAGATGTTGCCTCTAGGTGTGCTCAGTCAAAAAGGAGGTAGCAACAGAGGGGGTAGTGTTGGTTCATTTATACTGCCCTGATAAGTTAAAAGGCCCTAAATCTTTTCTAAATGCTTTTTGGTAGCGTTCTTGAATTGGTCTGAAAAATGCACCTTTTTATGACATTAGAAAACCATAAATCCAATTCGGTGATGAGTTATATTGAAATTTATATTGGCCCTAACTCCAGTTTGAGGTCATTTTCAACAAACAAATACAGGTAACCCTCCTATAACACGGTAGATAGGTAGATCCTAGAAAATGCTGTGTTATGTGAAACTGTGTTATATGAGACCCAGAGACAGTTCAAAACAGGGGGTTACGTTCTGAAAACTTATTAAAAACAAACATTTTTTAAAAAATTCCATGTAAGTAACTTAATTTTTATTAAAAATATAAATGTATGTATAACACAAAATGAAAAGAAACAAAAAAAATGTCATTTAATGTGACCTTAATTTAATAAATTTCTTCCTCATCACTGCTCTGTATAATCAAACGAGAATGTTTTTTCGGTTGAACGATATCACCTCTACTTTCAAAACCTTTTTCTTCATTTAGATTTCTTGCACCTTCTATCATCGTTAAAAAAAATCTGTAATTTTGGTTTATTTGCTGGATCTTACAAGGTCATTGTAGATTCACGGTATGGAGATAGATAATTTTGCAGCTCCCTTTTGAATTTTTGGCTTTTTTCAGCGGAAGGGTTTGCATTCAAGATTTTCAACTAAGCTTAGGCCTTCTTGTAATTTTATAGTTATAAATGAATAAGTTATAATTTGTTTATACATTTTCATGTAAAGCCACTATAGATCATTAGTCCTCCCCATCATTATTTTAAGGTAATTTCATTTTTAAACGTGTTAAACAAAAATTATGTTATCTAGTGCTATAGAAGTACAGTGCTGTACAAAGATTTTCCAAATTTATTTACCATGTTAGAGCGAAACTGTCTTACGGGTTGCAGTGTTATAGGAGGGCTCATGCAATTCATCCTATTGTGTTAGAGCGAAACCGTGTTGTAAGATGCCGTGCTGTAGGAGGACTACCTGTACTAAAAACACCCTAAATCCACAAAGAGTGGTACTTAAGGGCTTCACTCTTTGAGTTAAGCATGCTGTCAAGGAATTAGGGCCTTCTTTCATCAAACATGTCAATGTGACTGACTGTTTTTGCTACAGCCTAGTGCTGCTAGCTATACCAGAGGTTCCCAACCTTATTTGGCCTACCACCCCCTTTTCCAAAGAAAAATTACTCAGTGCCCCCTGACAATTTTCTTTCTTAAGCTAACAAACAGAGATGAAGTGACAAATTTATATCCTTTTATGAATATATATTTCTACCTGTGTCTTTCAACATAGTAAAAAAATGTCATAAATCAGACACCTTGAAGCTTGAAATTATAAAATTATTTATTAAAACCAACCATAGTAACATTCACATTACACACACAAAATGAAGATAAGTGCCCCCTGAATCTTCTCAGCACCCACCAGAGGGTGGTACTACACCATTGGGAACCACTAATCTATATGGGGCCCCATTGAAAACTACCAACAATTCTTGCAGACTATGTGCGAATATCTTAATGGACCCACATTGGCAAACAACAACAGTTAGGCTTTAATTAGCTCCCAAACACAAAATTTAAAAAAAAATTCAGGACTTTTTCGACACAGGCCTACAAGCTACTAAGAAATGATCAACACAGCACAAATGTTATAACATCAGTAAGATGAAGAGCAGAAAAAAAATTATAAAAGAGTTTAGAAGTATCAATATACTATTGAAAATAGCAGCCTAGAAAAATTTATTATAGTAATAATTCTTTAAAATTTTTGGAAGGTATCGCAAAATTGAGCACAATTCAGTACCAAAAAAATTTTTTTTTTCCTTAGGGAATATCAGAAAGACTATAATCCTGGGCCAGGGGTGGGGAGTGCCTGGGTGCTAGGATGGGTCATGTGAGGGAGTAGATTCCAGCTGCATCTACATCCACTGGTGTGGGGTCAAAACCTGGAATTTCCTTCATCAGTAGGCCAGGCCCCATCTGGTACAATGGAAAGACTAAAACCCGTGGAATTAGTTGCTTTTGTCATACAGCTTTAAGTACAAAATAAAAGGGCAGAGATACTGAAGGAAACTCTAGTACTTTTTGGTAACTGAGAACAGTTTTTAAATCATTTCATTATGCATTTCTTTTTGTGAGGAGGAAAAAAAAAAAAAAAGGCATTTACCTGAGTTCTAAGTATTCGAAGTTGTACTATACTTTCATTATCTTCTTCTTTACTTTTCTCTGTTGATAACTGAAGCCTTCCAATTAAATTTACTTTACCTCTTTTCTGGGGCTTATTGTTTTTTCTACAAAAATGATAATGTAAAATTATAATAGACAAAAAACATGTAAAAGGTACTTAATGTATGACTTAATGGGATTAATATATTTTATAGAATATTACAAATATAAACATTAAGAATAACTCTTGTGACATTTACATTTATATTCCTAAGTTAATTATTTAATAGTTATCTTCTGCTTTAGATTTCCAATGCATTTGATTTAAATCATTGGAGAAAAAATTATTGAACTATTTATGAAATTAATAGTATTTTTAATGCATTATCACATTAATCAACATTAAATATGATTCTGTTGTTAACATATTTAATACTGTCTTATGTTATTTATTATAACAAAATAAGTAACTATTACTGAATTTCCATACCTACATTAAGGAAATACTTTGATACTATCAAAATATGATTAAATATGTTCCTAATAAACAAATAAACATTTGAGTTAGCACATTTATTTTTATTTTAGGTAGTTATTCCCATAATAAACAAATTTAATGAAATATAAAAATATACTTCCAACATGCTTACAACAGTATTTTCTCATCAAAATTTTGTACAATAATACCTACCTAAACAATTTCCTCTTAAAATAGGTCACACAATCTTAAATAGGTCATATAATTAACCAATGCTCAACTGATATTTTTTCCTTTTAGCACATATTAAAAAGTCTAATTAATTGAAACAAAAAGCATACTGGCTGCAGATGAAATGGATAATTAAGTTTTCTCCTCTGAAATTCTTAAAAATCATTATTACTGAAGGATACAGATCCATGATGAGCTGAACAAAATGTAACAGCTCAAAAGGCAGACGACACCAATAATTATCAAAATGTATACCAAATAAAAGAAATTAAGGGGACTCACGACCCTTAAGTCGAGGAAATAAGGCATATTTTCACACTTTTTGACTCTTTGTAACTATTTCAATTTGCTCCCAATTTTTCCAAATTTTAAGTATATGATAAATTGATATATTTATTTTAAAAAACAAATTTTCAACTCTCAAAATAATTTTAAATAATGTTTTTAAAATGCTTTAGATATACCTTGTTTTTTAAAGCATTTTTATTATATACTGGCTTCCACGCAGAACTATGAAATTTATTTTACACTTAACATGTTCGCTGCCACTAAAATTGGCATATCCATCCTCAGATGCCAACATTTCTATGGTATCCACCGCAACATCACCATCTCCTTCCGATTCGCTCGTAGAATCCCAACCGCAATCTTCATCGTCTGTGCTGTCATAATCAGAAAGATCACTCTTTTCTAATAATTTTAATATTTCGGCATCAGTCAATTTTTTATTTACTTTCCTTTTCTTGGGCTGTGAAGGTCCTGCCATACTTGTACTGTCTGCCATTTTTAAAAATGCACATAAAAAATTTGAAACACAAAATTTGAAAATCACTCGCTTAAAATATAAAATTAATGCTTCACTAACATGCCTCAACAAGATCTTCGTTCAAACTCCAAGGCCACACTAAATATAGAGCAAATAGCTTATCCTAGTTGACCGACGCACCATTGCGTCACCAGCATGGGAGGTAGCACCATGCTGACGCACTACAGCGTCAGTGGCAGCGAACGTATTAAAAGTATAATTCCTGTTTTATATTTAAAATAAATAATTCAATTACAAAATAAATAATTCAATTTAGTTCAATACAATTGAACATAAAACATTCAACATTAAAATATTTTTTCAATTTTTTTTAAAACTGCTCAAAATATACTTAAAATTTCCTTAAATTTTTGCATTAATTTACCCGTGAAAAAATAACAAAATGTGCAGCGACTGCAAAATTTCTATTTCAGGCGCAATAAAATAACATGATTATGCAGTGATAAAAATTTCATGGAATTATGTTTCATAGTTTTTGAGATATCAGTTGCGGAATGATGCAAAATTGCTTTTTGAGAAAAATGAGTTTAAAATTTTTCTTACCATAAACTTGATCAGTAAATAAATATTTAGAATATCAATATCTCCGGAACTAAGCAGAATATTTTCATGCGGTTTGCTTTATTTTGTTCAGAAATGATCAGGCTTTAACATATATTTTTTTCAAAAAATCAAATATTTTAAATATTTAAAAGTAGTGAGTCCCCTTAACAAAATTTATATGTGTTAAAACTAATCTTTGAATAACAGTGTTTTCCAAACTTTTTCAAGTCACAACCCCTTCAATGGTTTCCAAACATAATGCAACTCCACCCCAAACCCCACATATGTTCATTAATAGGTCATTTAATACATAAAGAAAAAGACTAAAATGCATGTTCTATAATTAAAATACCAACTAAACGTTTATTGTAAACAAATTTGTGGGAACATGGAGAAACATTCACACCTCAGTCAAAGGAGTGTTAAAACAAGGACAGAACAGAACAGGGTTGCCAAATGAAAACACCGAAAATAAGGGACGAGATTTTGATAAGTATACTACTGGGAGTCTGGGGGATATGGAACACCCCCCAGGGAAAGGGGGGTGCAGGGGTACTCCCTTGGAAATTTTTCAAATTTTTAACCTTTCAAATAGCAATTTTCAATGCATTTTTTGTTCAAGTTTTTCAACTTACATAAGTAAACAATAATGCAAGTACATAGAAAATTTACAAATCAAAAACAATTTAAAGTTGGTTTAGGCATATAGTACAAAATTGATTTTTATTTTATTAGTTTACTAAAACTAAGTAAGATTCTTTATAAAGTGTTAGGGACATGTATGTAAAATTTGTAATTTTATTATTGTGCAATGTACATAATATAATATGCACAGAAAATCTTTGGGGCAACTTTTGAGTCATAAAAAAGGTTTTGAATGAGCGTGTTCCCACAGTCCATTGAATTATATGACATATAATGTTTTACTGCATGAAATACAGTCGCTAACTCTACTAGAGCGATTTTGTCTCTTTCAGAGGTGAAAAACTTGGATAGATTACTATAGGCCCTACTATGGAATGAGTCAGGTCACCAAAATAAAAAGTAATTAAACTTGGTTTAGATATTTTTTTCAAACTGCAGGTGCATACAGACAACTCATCAATAATTGTAAGCACCCAAGTTGTATACAGTAAATTTCTCAATTCAGCAAAAAGCGGGACTTCTGCTGTCCCATATCAAAAGTTCCCCAGGACACAGGACAAAATTTACAAATAAGGGATTGTCCCTTAAAAGCCGGGACATTTGGGAGCCCTGGAACAGAACCTAAAAATAATAATAACGCACCTCTGTATTAATTCAGAATTATTTAACAATAATTATAGAAAACACATACCTAAATGAAATTGCTTTATTCTATCAGAGAAACTACAATAGTAATGCCAAATTGACAGCACAGACTGAAGACAAACTAACGTTTAGAATTTGAGTATTGTATGTTGTAAGTAATCGCGATTTTCTTTTATAACCCAATAAAGGCGGTAGATTTCTAACGAACTAGGTTTGCACTTTGAATGAGACTTTTACCTTTAAAAAACATCGCTACCTTACAGTTTCATGGTAAATACTGACAAATTTTTCGGTGAAATTCGTTAGAAAATTATTTTAATTGGATAAAAAACCATGGCGACACCCCTGGGGGTGCGATCCACAGACTGATAACCACTGTTGTATAGGAATATTTCCCTTACACAAAAAAAAAATAGTACACTTAAATTTATACTTTTATGCTATTAATAGAACAAGTCATAATTTGTATTTACATTATTCTACAATATTAGAAAATAGTTAAACGATACATACATTAAAGAAAAGTCTTGATTAACCCAAAATAAGGTACTATCATCAAAATCCTTTGGGGACTTTGCTTCTGGAGAATACAATAACACTTGTCGTTTCAATTTAGGGAAGGCAACTAGTGACTGTTAAACAAAAAAGCTTAAAATTAGCTAAAAACTTTTTTAAAAATTCACAAATGTATGACAAACATTCACTTCAACAAATTTAAAGCTTAAGACTGCTTTGTATTAACCATATTGGATTCACTCACCTATGCAGAAAATCTGTCTACTAATTACAACTACATAAATGCTGATAATCCAATAAAAATGGTATTTTCAGATAACCTGAACTTTTCTGCACCTTGAGACAGGACTCAATTTGGAAATTTCACCCACCAAAGGAATTGATCAGCGTTTAAAACACACTATACCAGATTTTTCTCCGAATAACTTAAATTTCAAAATATTATTTGCATTTTGTTCAAAACACAAAAAATGCATCAAGGTGTAAAATTTCTTTCTATAACACGGAGTACAATAAAAAATAAAAACTTTCAATCCAAGTCGGCAATCCTTGGACACATTTTCTCCATAGGTTAACATTGATGTGATCAAATCCAATAGGGTTAGTAGACAGCAGCCTTAATACTTAGTAGAATGAAGAAATAAAGAACAAAAACATTATAAACTTATGAGTTATTACATAAAGAAAATTTGATTCTAAAGCCTTTATACGCAATCAATTTATACTTAAGTGGAAGTTAAAATATAGATTATGCATTAGGCTATACTTTATTTAAAAGAAAAATTAAATCAACATACCCAAAGCGTTCTCCTTAATTCAGCATCTGGAAGCTCAGTAGCTAACTTTAAATTTTCAAAAGATATTCTATCAAATGTCCTTTGATTCCATGCAAACAGTACAGCCATTTGAAAAGTTGTTACATCTAAATCATACTTTCCAGCAAGATTACTAAATGTTATCTGCAAAATTAATCAGAATGGTACAAAAATTACGAATGAAATACAACATACCTGAAATACTAAATTACAAACAACACTGATAAATCAATTTTATAAAACTTAGTTTAAATAAAAAACAGGATATGTCATATAAAAATGATTCACATTTTAAACCTACCAAAAATCCATTCAGAAATGATGCAGTATAAAATTCATGGTAGTATAGCTAGCACGATATATTGCACCAGTGCAACTTCAATTGCAAATGAGAAAAAAAGTGTAGAAAATATATAAATATACAATAAGTTTGATCTGAATTACCTATGATTTAAGAGAATAGATGTAATAAAAGTTTTTGCTACCAACTGGCTTCTGAATCTTTGCTTGAATTACCCCAAGTAATAAAATTAAAAATCATCAATTAATTTTTAAATATTAAAACCAAAATAAGTTCATTTGGTTTAAATTAATCCAAGCTTGCCACAAGTACTCAACAAGTGGTCTAACACAAACAACTCTAAGTAAATAAGTCAATGTCATGTGCACCCCAAAATACAATCCTTTTTAAACGGGAGGGGGGGGGGGGCTTAACTCTTCCCTTACATTACCAGATGATATCACTGAGGATAAGCCAAACTTTGTTTTGTTTCCTCACTTTTTAGTGGATGTAGAAGTAGCTCGACAGAGCCTATTGAACTAATTTTATACCTCACACAGATGGCACCCTCTACAGCCATAATGCAAGGTACCAACCTCCCGATATATTATTCTAAAATAATAATAATAACAAATATACTACAACTAACATCAGGACTCCAAGCTAAAGACTGAAAAATAAAATTTCCATCTTTACATTTCATTCCTACCCAAATTTTTAATATTAACCATCCAAATTTTATTTTGAAGTGATTAATAGAGTAAGATGATTTGATCTCCCAAAAGGTATTTAATTTTTGTGTGGATATAACAAAGCTCTTAAAGTCTAAGGGCTTTGATCTATAGATAATCTACAGATATCTAAAGTTAATATATAGATAGATTAATGATGAGACTAACATAGCAAAGATAAATAACTAGAGTTCAATAAATACTAATCAATAATAAACTAATTACTGTGTTTTATGACTGGCATTCAAATTTTATACATGTGTGTGTGTGTTCGTTCGTTCAGTTTTTGAACGGATGTAACACAGCTCTCAAAGTTTAAATATTAATGATTCACAATAAGACTAACATATCAATCCCAAATAATAAAAGCCTGATAAAACAAACACTTACCGTGCCATTTGACATATGATGGTACCACTGTAATTTTCTACCATTATGTTTCTGCCGATAAAATTCTTCAACTTCAGGGATAAAATCTTCTAATTCTAAAGGTAGAGACACTTGCACACGCTCACTGCCCCTTGCCCAAGCACCAGCATTAAGAATTTTAATATTAATGGAATCTGCAATAAAATGATAAATCCTACATGTAACTTTTGCATAATTATGATAGAATTTCAATAATACATAAAAATATATCTCACACACACAAATACAATGGTTGTAATAAATATCTAGACACTATCACAACATATCCATAGTAGAATTTTAAGCCTGGCATACATTTTCCCTGTAACACCTAAATAAGCCTGTTTGAATTGATAATTGCTTATAAGAATATGCAAGCTATTCCCTTTAACTGAATTAACTGACTTTCAAAATGAAATGGCAGTCGGATGCCACATTACTGTGCATACCATATGAGACAATTACTAAAGGATTTCTCATTCAACAGTTACTGATGCCATTTATATATGAAATGAAGATGGGGCTGAAACAATGAAGAAACATCTGCTTTAACACTAAACAAAAAAAGGAAAGTGAAAATGATTATATAATGACTTGTTATGGAGAAATATTTGCATGTAAAGAGTCTTTATTTTCCAGTTCCCTCCATTTTTCCTGATCATTTATTATTCCTTGACTCCATTTCATAATTCCATTTTCTTGGTTCTATTTCCAAGTCTTTCTCCCATTACCCTGCTGTTTTCTTTGTTTACTTCATAAATGGATGTGTCTCTTGTGTAGGCTAGTGGTCATAAAATATCTCCCCCTTGTTTCCTCTGGCAGACATTTTCCCTTTCATAGGTCCACTTTTGCCGCAGCCTCTCACTACATTCCTCTGGAATTTTCTGTTTGGCATATTTATGTTGCTGTTGCTCATGCCCCTTGGTTGCAGTGTTCTAGACCAGGTCCATATAGGCTTGCAGGCTGAAGGGTGCAGCTCCAGTTTCCAATCGCATCCCAAGAGTCAAAGTCTGACTTGAGCCAAGTACCTCCTTAATTTTGACCAAGCAACCCCAAGGGAAACATCTAGGGGATTGTACCTTCTCCCACCCTCTCTGACCTCATAGGACTTTACGGTCTATGGATTTAACAAGTCCCTATCCTACCTAGACACAAAGGTATTTAATGGCACTTATTGGGATTCAAACCAAGCAACTTCAGTGCTAAAAGCCAATGTGCTACCACTAGGCTACCTCAGGCACAGTCCTATTTATATCAAAGAGTTTGATGATCCTTGCATTTGTGAACTGCCCATAGTGACAGCCACACCTAATTTTCCTCAACATGATGCAGAGCTATTAACAGTTTGAAACTGGTTACAACCCAATTATTTTTTATTCTGGATATAAAACAAACCTGCATGTTCCTGTTATTGAACAGATTCTCAACTACAAACTCAAATTTTCCAGGAATTGAAGTCAAGGTCTAGATTTCTACAAATCTGAAGGTTTTGGCCTCACGATAACATGACAAAATCAATAAAAAATCAATGAGATTAATTAAAGCTAAGCACAGTCAAAAAGATGATAAATTTTACAAAACAAAATGAGAAATCTCTCTAAATGAAAAAAATGGTTCCAAGAGAAGTTTTTTTAAGACAGACAAAAAAAAAATTTAAATACTTATAAGAATGGTATTTAAAAGAACCAGAGAGTACATTTTATTACATGGAACTATATTCAGGTTGAAGTTGAAATTAGATGACATGAACTGAACTAATAGGCTATGTTTGAGCCTGCTGCATGACATGTGGTAATATATATTAATTATTAAACATCAAGAACTGTAGAAGTGTTTCTAACAAATAAGAATGCATTATGGAAATTATTAGAGTAAATAGAGCGGTACAAAAGAATTTCAAGTTTAAAAAAAAACCCTATTTTCTTTACAAGACAGTGTAACATATTCCCATGCTTGGTGTCAAAGCCGACACGCTAGGTAGCGTCACACCGGTATGTATATTGATCAAACAGCTAACTAATAAGAACTTTGTTACACTAATAATAATTGATTAGGAATATTCTGGATTAAAATACTTCACGATTAGGTCGTGTTCTGGAACATCAATTATACACTAGTAATGTCCGTTGAAGTCTGCAACGCACGTTGAGGATAGTCCACTCTGCTGGTTGGATGCACTGTCGCTACAGATTGTCGATCAGGCCTTCAGGGAATTAGGCTCTAATCGCAGAAGTATCACTGTTGTATTGAACGGATTCTGCTCGTCGGAACCGGCTGGATTGAGGCAAACTCTAACTCCAAGCATAATTGATCTATTTATCACAGCATAGTGGACGGCTTGTCCCACACACACTCTCACTAAAGAAGCTAGTTGCTTCGAAATTATAGAAGATCAAGCTTTGATCTTTAAACGACCCTTCTCAGCGAGAAAGAGGTCTTCACACTTCAGAAACAGAATCGGGACTGGCCTAGGATCTGGATCAGATCCAACAGCAAAATCAGTCTCCGACTATCTGAATCCTGCAAAAATCTCCTGCATCCGCTTTTAAAACTTCTTCCCCTGGCGGGATCTGTAACATCCCCGCTCCTTGAATCGGGCTCTGATAGGTCATTCCTTTTGGCCCGTGTGCAAAACGATACCTGTTTTCATATCTTAATCCCACCCGTGGATCTTTACTGCTTCTCATCAGGAGGAGGATCTGCTTTTGTTCCACTTTTGTGTGATAATGTCTAGCCGCCAAGACACAGTGGCGACTCGCTATTGTAAGTCGCTCCTCACCTGCGAGTTGAATGCCTGGTTCTTTTGTAAGCCACCCCTCGCTCAGGGGAAAATATTGCATTTTCGAAGTTTGCTGGTGGGCTTACTCTGTTTCAAGCCGCAGTTAATAAATTTCCTGAGCCATAAAGAGGGGAAATGTCAAAACAGTATTAAAATTAAAGTTTGGGAAAGCAAGAAAAACCTAGACAATTTCACCAGTCCATGATTCTCAGGAAAATTCTCAGGAAATATGACAGAAGCACAGGGAAATAAAAATGACCTCTTTCCAAAGCAAATTACAATAAAAAGATTCCAGAGTAGCTAGAGACAAAAAACCCTGAAGCAGACAAAAAAAAGGAAAAGGGGGGGGGGGTATTTCTATTCAGTCATCTATATATATGTGAAACAGTTCTGTAACTGACTGACTGACAAGACAGACAACACACAGACTAAACTGCTGGACCTAAAGGGCTGAAATTTTGCATGCCGATTCTTCTTATAGTGTAGGGGTGCACTAAGAAAGATTTTTAAAAATTAAATTTTCAATCTGTTTTTGTAACTTTTTTAAATTTGCATTTAAAATAATAATCCAAGGGTTATAAAATTTATATCATGAGAAATATAAAAATTTCTTTAAAATGAAATCTTTTTCGAATCTTTACCTCCATTTTCTGATATTTGGAAAATTTTTAAAGATTAATTTTTAGAATTTAATTTATTAAATGCTGATCACGTGATTTCTTTTTCTGGTACTTTAAATTAATTTATCGTCACGTGCATAACAATGAAATAGACCAAAAAAAAATTTTTTTTCTTGCCAATGCGGCAGACGGTTGGACATTATCCAGAAAAATATTAAAATACAATAGAAGATATGTTCTTCAAACTGTACTATATTAACTGTACTATATTCTTTAGTATGTTCTATTAAATTTAATTTGAAATTTTCTTCTACATTATTTTGTCTATAAAAATATCCCTCACGATTTTTTTTATAAATATTTTTTTCTTTTTTTACATCAATTGCATACATTGATCATTGTAATTATAAATATATATATAATTATTTATTTTTTTGGCATTAATTGCATATATTGACCATTGTAATTAATTTAAATGTACTCCATAGCGAAGTGTGGGTTTTCAGCTAGTAAGCTATTAAATGTTTATCATTATAGCTGTTCCACAAAATGAGAACTACTTGCAAAGATTTCTCACTGATGATGGAAAGATATTAGTTAACATGTGCTAGAATTAGATGAGGAACTTCAAATCCTTTTAGAGGACCATTACCAATAATGCTAGAAAAAACAATTTCCAGGAAGGGAGGGAAAAAAAAAACAAAATCACAGTCCCCACTCTTTTGCCAATCTCTACATCTAAAGCAGTTCCGTAACTGACTGACTGACAGATAACACACAGACCAAACCGCTGGACCTAAAGGGCTGAAATTTTGCTTGGCAATACATCTTATAGTGTAGGGGTGCACTAAGAAAGATTTTTGAAAAATTCTTTTTAGATTTTTTTAGATTAAATTTTTAAGCTGTTTTTGTAACATTCTTTAAAGTTTGCATTTTTAAGTTTTAACTTTTTTTAAGTTTGAATTTAAAATAATAATAAGAGGGTTATAAAATTTATATCACAAGAAAGATTGCAAAAATTCCTTTAAAATGAAATCTTTTTCAAATCTTTGCCTCCATTTTCTGATTTTTGGTGAATTTTAAGATTAATTTTTACAATTAAATGCAGATCATGTGGTTTCTTTTCTTTTTGTGATACTTTAAATTAATTTTGCACCATGTGCATAACAATGAAATAAATTGACAAAATAACATTGAAATACGGTAAGAGATAAAATTTAACTACTAAACTTATTGAGTATATATTTTCTTCTACATATTTTGTCTAAAAATATCTGTTCAAATTTTTTATAAATATATTTGTTTTGTTTTTTGGGATTAATTGCATACATTGACCGTTGCATTTAATTTGAATGTACTCTGAAGCGAAGCACGGGTAATCAGCTAGTTTAAAAATAAAGGACTTTTTATAGCATCTCTAGAATTTCTGAATGATGAGTCCAATTTTTAACCCTTTAAGACCCAAAATATTTTTGCCTTTAAATATTACATTTTTCTGGTTAATAACTCTATACTGACCCCAATGACACTGAAAAAAATAATTTAAAAAATTTTGTTGGTTCCCTGGAACGTGGGGGGTACCTACTCGAACGTGCTGGTTGGGCTTTTTCTGTAACAACCACACCCGCACGATCGTGCGGGTTGGGCTTTTCCTGTGAAATAATCACTTGCAAAATTTTACGAGTTATACATTTTCTGGCTCTAAGTTGATAGAAGAAACAAACCTTATTCAACTAAAATTGTTACAAATAAGAAAATTATTGGCGAATTACTTTATTGACTGATTATTTACAATGGAAATCTTTAAAACAGGTTTTTGTTTTAAGAGGCATAAATAGACATTGCATTTCTTGCAATGTGTTTTTGAACCGCTTTCATAGTTTTCAAATCTGCACTTGCGAGACCTTGATATGTCATCAACACATGGAAAATGCTGATACATATCATACCTTTTATCCTGGCATGGTTTTTTAGCTGGCGGTTTATAGTATTTTGATCTTTTTACGGGAGAAATTACATCGTCATCTTCATCATCACTTATAATGGACATGTTACTTCGATATATTTAAGTGTGGTTTTTAATCAGTGTTGAACTTTATCCATTGGTTCAGTACCACAACAATTTAATGCCATTATCACTTTTTTATTGTCCTTCCATTCCACAGCAGTGACTAACGTAGTGCCCAAGTCACACGATCGTGCAGGTAACGAAATCTTGAGTCCTACGAACATTATAAATAGTGTATAATTAATATTTTTTATTATTTTACACTTATTTACCCATTTTAAAAAATTTGTATCTAAGTAATTAGAAATATATTGATATTTACCATTTTACGATAGATAAAATGGCGAACTGTATCCGTTGTACTTGTAAACAAATCTAGAATTACCGGCTGAATGTAAAACATGGACTACAAGCACCATTTGTGGATACAAAATGATACTTTACACTTTCTGCTAACAAAGCACGATCGTTCGATTCGGGGTTTTCTTACATACGACTGTTCCAGAAGTAAAAACATAAATGAATGTCTAACCCGCACAATCGTGCGGGCCGGGTCTTAAAGGGTTAACCTTTCTTTCAAAAGAAAAAAAAGAAATGTAAACTAAGGCACTTATAACAGATTGCCTTAGTTTACATTTCTTATACTTTATAAGGCACATTTGACATTTAACAGATATTTATAAGAAAGAAACAGTATAGTCTAAAAATTAGGAGGAAAAAATAAATAAATGAATCCCATATTTACCAGCTATACTTCCTTTATTTCTGTGAGCATCTTTAAAATGTTGATTCAGATCTTCACTAACTTTCACATCTTGAAACATTCGAGCTAATTTATTTACATAATCAGCAGGCATACCAACATCCTTTGAATTGAAGAAGAAAGAAGGATTATTATTATTTTTTTTATTTCCACTAATATACAACTCTGCTGAAACCCAACATACATTTAAAAGTAAAATTACATTTAGGAAATATTTTTAAACTTAGAGAAAATTATTAGAGAAAAGTTTGGGAAAATAGAGTTTAAACCTAAATTTTTCTATCAAGTATGGCAACCATTTAAATTTTACAAATTTTTTAAAGATTAAATCAATTATTAAACTTACTCTTAACCATTCAACCATATTTTCTTCTTTCTCACTGTCTGCTGAAGAATCAAGAATAAGACGCCTAGTAAGATGAGCTTTGTGATACCGCATAAAAACATCTTTATTTTGAACATATTTCAGAACTAATAACTAGAAAAGAAAGGGGATGAAATTCAACAAAATAACAATAAAGGCATAAAACACCACAATTTCTATCAACATAAATATTGATATCATAACAAAATTTATATCAAAGCTTTTATTTATTTTTTTAAAGTTTGTATGACATTAATAAGAAAAAAGTTCATTTTTGTATTTGATAACTACAATAATTTTTAAAAGAAATATTTAGAACTTATTAAGGAATCTTAAACTTTAAATAACGTCCCTTGGTTTAATATTCCTAGAGGAACATTATATATTGCAGTTTAAAATTTTAGAACTTAAAAAAAAAAAACTTACAGCATGAACAAGAAATGAAACATATGTCCCTGCATATGAATTTCTAACAGCTGGTTAAAAGTTTCTTTACATTAAACAATGCTTTCAGTGTATTGTTTAACTTTTTAATTACTTCTCACAACAGAAAGTACAAGAATTATAATTTTGTGTGTGTGCATGACAGTTGGGAGAATTCTTGTGTTTCATACTCTCCTTTATCAATTTGAATCACAGAATTAATTTTAAAAAACGATTAAGTAAGTTACAAGAACTACATGGCATTTTCTGGCACATTCAAATAGTTTCTGACACTTCTGGAGTCAAAATTTTATGCAAAAGAACTTTTAATTTTCATTAGAACCACTTGATCATCTATTTAACATTCACACTGAAGAAGTACCAAAAAAAAGCTGAGATGCTTGTTTAATACATCTTTGGGCATCAGTTATTAAGCCAATATCATGCAGTGAAAATTGTACAATCATCATACTGATGTTAGTAAAGGCCCCAGCATTGAATTGTGATGGTATTTGTGCTAATGCTGCACTCCTTTCGCTTGATATGGCTGTCGACAGAAGATGCTGGTCACAGTCTTTCAACAACCACAGTATTGCAGTAGGTTCGATGTTTTACCAGAATTCTTCTATTCGAGGTACACTCCTGAAATGTCGATATTTTGACACCATGGGCTTTTCTCTGAGGCTTTTAAAAATTAAATAGATTGTGGCCAGGAAAAACAGAGTCTGAGTTGTAGATGATGAGGCCAGAGGTTAACAAACAAACAAACAAACAAAACATTAACACGTTTGCTGCCACTGGCGCGCTAGCGCGTCAGAATGGTGCTACCTCGCATGCCAGCAATGCTCTGGGACGACGGTTGACCAAGATAAGTTATATGCTTTATTTTTAATGCGGCCTTGGAGGTTGAACAAAGAGGTTTTTGAGGCATGTTAGTGAAGCATTATTTTTATAATTTACATGCATGGTTTTCAAATTTTGTGTTTCAATTCTTTTATGTGCGTTTTTAAAAATGGTGGACAGTACAAGTATGGCAGGACCTTCACAGCCCAAGAAAAGGAAAGCAAATGAAAAATTGACTGAAGCCGAAATATTAGAAAAGAGTGATCTTTCTGATTATGACAGCACAGATGAAGATTACGGTTGAGTTTCTACGAGTGAATTGGAAGGAGATAGTGATGTTGCGGTGGACTCCATAGAAACGCCAGCTTCTGAGGATGGATACATCAATTTTACTAGCAGTGAATGTGTTAAACTAGTACAACAGAATCAAATGAATTTTAACTTAAGTGCAGATTAATTTGACAGTATGCTCCGAGACCCAGTTAGCCTCCCACAGGAGCTTAAAAAAACATGACTGCCTCGCCTGGCTGTTACATGAGGAACTCTCAAAAACACCATGTCTCTCGACTATCTTTCTTTGTGTTCCCTTTGTTGGGAGCTTCTTCTTACAAGAAAATGCACAGCTTTCAAGCATGGGCCCCCCGGAATTAACCAGCATGACAATCGTGGATACCGGTGGCCTGTTTATGGCAGCTTATGGCTTCTATGTCACCAAACTCTGAATAACGAGCCTAAAGAGACATCTTTACAAAGGGATTAGCAGCTGATGATTTTTAACCCGTCGAACTACCAGATCTGTTGGTACAGATGAAACTTGTGGGATTAGCCCGCAGAAACCAGGAATGTTAAAATTTTGTGGGAAAACCGCATGTGATAGTTTGTGTCCCCCACGTGTTCAATATTTCGGTGGGAACTTGAATTAGAATCCTCGAAAAACATGCAGCTGGTCTGTGTGGTGTGAGAACACACCTCCATACTGGCGTGATGTCACAATATTGAAAATCTAAACCTTGCCAATATATCTGAAATGCCATGGCCCATCGCACAAGCCCCAACTACCCTACCTCTTCCAAATTCCTGTAAATCATGCTTACCTGCCATGCTCATTATTCAATGAGCTTTTTAAGCATCCATAAATGTTTGTCTCCATATATAAGCTGCTTGTGGATGAGAGCATATACAAGAAAGTGAGTATTGTTACATGTTCTGAAAAAGATTGTTTATCCCTGTTATTCTGGCACTTCAGTGTATATTGCCTATAAACTGATTTTTCCCTACAGTAAAATAGAAGTACCTCTATCAATGAATTCATACAAGAATAGTGTCCCAAATAGCTTTGTGAACATGACTACTGATATAAAGTACACACATTTCACAATGTTTCAATATTTATCAAATACATTTTTCAATGAATAAATAAAAATTAAACTTACAACTTCTTTTAATTTTGCTTCAATTTCATCAGATGTTAATTTTCTACTAAGTGGTGTTTTCCTCAACAACATATCACAGTAATTAGCTAATAACTCTGGACAGCGAGATTCAGGCTGAGTCTTATTACCAACACTAAATATAACAGAAAAACAAGGTGAACTCATGAACACATAAATGTATTGTAACAAATGCATACATATGTATACCTACTTAAATGAAATAAACATCTATACATATATCTAGAAGTGTTGTTGAAAATTAATTATCTTAGTAGAACTGCTCATTTAAAGTCAACATAGAAGGAAAACTCAAACTGCCTCTTTTTAAAACTTTAAGAGGTGTGTGTGTGTGTTTGCATGTGGGGAGAGGGGGGAGGTTTAAATATAACTTTCTGAACTATTTGATGCAAACTTCTTACTGTTTTAGATCAACTTTCTTATAGTAAAAATAGAGAAGCATTATCCATTTTCATCAAAATTAAAGTCAGTACTTAAAGGGATAAATCCTTTAGAATACCTATATGCCTTTTTATTTTTTCAATCACATAAGAGAATCACATATTCAATAGTTTAATTAAACTACATATTTCATTAGCTATTGAATGAAAGCAAACTACAACTTCCTCTATAATTTTGAATCTTAAATTACGATAGTACATAAAGAAATGGTTAAAATGAAAGGATATTTAAATAATTAAAGATTTGGTATTCATGCAGTTCTGAAAGTTAAGTCCGAACTGATGTACCACGGCACTTGAGGATGCTATAAGATTGGTCAGACATGCTGCAAAATTTTTTGGGGAATAAACGAAAAAAAAAAATATTAGTATGGCTCATATTAAAGTGAATTAATTACTCTAACATCCGACAGATTTTGAAACAAATCGATGCACTTGCTCCTGAGGATGAATTAACTACCCTCACATCTATAATTGTTATGATTGACATAAAAAATTCGCCATACAAACATCAATTGCAAGTCTCACATTAATAAAACAAAACCTTTAAGCAATTTTCATTGTAGCCCTCTAGGGTAATACTATACTAAATCCCATAGATATTTTTGAAACTGTATTAATATATAATATTTTAGAGTTTGTTACTTATACATTTCAATAACTAAAATTCAGCAATGGTGTAAGTAGTTATATGAACTCATATTTAACATGTTCCTTACATACATTCCATTTTTATTTAATATTTAAAAAATTTAAATTAACTTAAATTCTAACAACAGTGCCCCAATTTTCTAATCTCATTCCTAAGGATGCTGCAAACATAAAAATGTAGGACTGTTTTGGTTTGGTTTGGAGCGCTACGGTCATTTTTTTGTCTACAGCCAATTAGACTGGGACTCGAACCCACAGATTGTGATGCCGAATGCCAGCACCCTAGCCATTCGGTCATCATCGAATTAACCCTTAGACCATCGAGTTTTCGCCTTCTGGTTCTTTCCCCAGCGTTGGGTTTTTTTTAAAAGTGCATTTCTGAGGTTACGTGTTTGGGAGGAACGTTTGAAAACACGAGTTCAATAAAGTTAAATTATTTAAATCAAAATAAATAGTACAATATAAGTGAAACATAAAAGTTCTAAGAATACATACATACATACATACATATATATATATATATATATATATATATATATATATATATATATATATATACATAATAAACAGATTTTTTTTTCCATAAATTTCTTATAGTATGATATATTTTAAAGCTAGGTGATATGAATAAACCACCTTCACAGTCTTTACACCATATAGTCAATTCATCACTTAGTCCAATCTAGTCTTTTCATCCCTTTTGTCATCGAATCAGTCTGAATAATCACTCTCGGAATCACTTGAAATGTCAGTTCGAATAGCCTTTAGCTTTCAAAACCCCAAAATTCCATCCAAATTATACTGCATTTATTCTCAAAATAATAACTAAAAATCTACTTCTTATGAGGAGAAATTGTGTTCGAATGCCATTAAGTGCTGCTATCTATTGACGAATGAAAAAATCAATTTAGAACGCGTTAAAAGCGTTTGTAACGTGCAAAACATTGCAAAATCCAGATGGACGTGTCCAGCACGTTTGTAACGCTGGGGGAAAGACTCTGAATGTGCTGAGCACATTCGTAACGGTCTAAGGGTTAAAAAGTTTAGGAATCCCTGAGCTAAGTGAACAAGAAATTAAGGACTATAAACATATCAAGTCCAATTTAATTTTAAGGTTGAATACTGTTAGACACTTTGCCAGGTGATGGCCAAATGGCTAGGGTGCTGGCATTTGGTTTAAATCCTGTTGGTTCGAGTCCCACTGTTGGCATGGATGTTTGTAGTCATTCGGAATCGGCTTTAAACTGTAGGTCCCAGTCTAATTAGCCCTCATGTGACAAAAACTTCACTGTAGTGCTCCAAACCAAACCAAACCAAACTATTAGACACTTTCTTCTTCTGATTATATATGTTTTCCTTCATCTACTGAATGGTGGCAAGACCTAAATCCATAAATATTATTTGATTCTCAGAGAACTAAAGTACCAACAAAATCCTTGGAGATATAAATTTAAAATTTATGTAGTTCAAAGTGCTTTCCTCTCACCCACCAAAATAAATCACAAAGATCCACAAGAGAAAACATTTGAATTTTTAAGAAATTATAATAATTCAGAAACTTTCCACGATACTGATAAATTAAAATTAAAATCCAGAATATTTAAATTGCCCGAATTTGGGGAAATTAACTTTATTAAAATTTAGCAGTGAAAAGACATGATACTCAAATAACTTTTGTGCAGTTAAAAATTTATAATATCACCTTCTACCAAATAATTTTACAAATGACTTTAGTAGGTCTTAAAAGAAGTTTATAATTTTTATTATTTTTACTACAATAATGAATTGCCCATACTTTATTTTCAGAAATACTATTTATTAAGATCATATATCATAGAACAGGATCACCTCTATCAAAATAAATCTTATATTATTTTGATTTCATAAGAATTCTTAGTCATGTTTTCTTAAATAAAATTTTTTAGTTGAGCATCAAACTTGTATTGAACTACATATAAATCCTGAAAATTTATGTACCTTATATTTTTTTTAAATAAAAAGATTTTAAATATTTAAAGAAATCTACATATATTTTTTAAATCCAAAATAAACATGAATACTTTAATTTGTAATATCTATTTCAATCACTGTAAACTATTTTAGAATAACTAATATTATCTCTCTATCATGTTCTGTGGAATTGGCTTAAAATGACTTCTTTATTTAAGAACAAAAATGAAAATAAATACCCTTTTTGTTTTGAAGGCAATTCTAGTCGAAAGACAGATGTATCATTTACAACTTGCTTGAATGCCTAAAAAATTTTTAAAGACATGTACAAATTTTGTTATCATATAATGCAACAAAAATCGCAACTTTATACATCTCTTACTGATAACATTATTCTTTGCATTTAAAAGAAAATTTACCTTACATATTAACTAGTAATATTACATTTTGCTCTAAGCAAAACATTTAAACTGTTTTAAGTGTTAAACACTAAAGATATATACACTATATTGTGAAGGTAAATGGGAAGAAAATTACTAAGCAAATATATTTTGTCAGCTTCTTGAAAGCTAAAATTAATAATATATTAATTAATAATAATAATGTATTAGTTATAATACATTATTATTATTATTATTAATTATAATAATAATGTATGTCTTTGAGAATATTAATAATAATGTATTCTCAAAGACATACCAAAACATTTTAAAACTAAATTAATCTTAACAACACAAATTACTGAGAGAAACTCACATTTTCAGCTATGAATTTCATTGGTCTTTCACAGATTAAAGCAATTATATGAAAATCAGATTAATAAAAGAGATTGTTAAATACCTTATCTCTTGATGTTAGGAACCTTGGATCATCATTAAATGCTTCTTTGACTAGCTTACTAAATCTTGTGAAAAGTTCTAATAATTGCTCTACATACTTTTCAGAATCCTAAAAATAAAATTACAAATTACTTTAATTTTTTCTAAATCAGAAAATTATAGCAGGAAAATGAATATAAGGTGTGACACCTTAATAAATTCAACTCAGCCTACCTATTGACCAATATTTTGATTTCACAAGCCTTCAGACTCCTTTCTCAAGCAGCTGTTAAAATTTTATTTACTAGAGATAGTCAAACTAATTAATCTCAATTGAAACACCCGAGTTATTGCAAAGTGGCTCAAAAAAGGTTAAATGACAATTCAAGCTTAGACCAGGGTTTCACAAAGTGGGCAATACTGTCCCCCGGGAGGCACTGGATCGATCCAGGAGTGGTGGTAAATTTATATTCAACAGTTATTGCAGAAAATACAGTCACCGATCATTTATCATGGATTATAGGCTATAGAACAAAAGCTTTTAATTGCATTAAAGCTTTTGTTCCGAACATTAATAAACTGATAACAGTGCACCAAGTTCATCCTTCTCATTGGGATTCATTTTAATGTTATCCAGAATTTTTACTTTAATATTATTTATTGTTATCTTCATTTCCTGTACGTAATCCTTATATTACTGTGGTTGATTTTAATAAATAATTTTATAGTTTCAAGTCTTAATGTGTCTGATTAACATCTTTCTTTACTATGTAAATTGGTTTGGTTTGGGTTTGGTTTTGAAGCACAATGGTCAACTTTTTGCTACACAAGGGCTAATTAGACCAGGAGCTACCACTTAAAGCCAATTCCAAATGGCTACAAACATTCATACCAACAGTGGGACTTGAACCCACGGACTCTGGTACCAAATTCCAGTGCCCTAGCCATTCGGCCTAGTCACTGGGTCCTTTGCGTCACTCGTTGCATCCTTTTATGTATCTATATTTTACTATGTTGAAGGACATAGGTAAAATATAGATACATAAAAGGATGCAAATTTGTCACTGCATCTGTGTTTGTTCACTTAAAAGGGGGGGGGGGGGGCACCGAGTCATTTTTCTTCTGAAAAGAGAGCGGTAGACCAAATAGTTTGGGAACCTCTGCTTTAGACAACTGAAGTTAGGAAAAATGCCACTGAAAATTCCATATTATATTTACAGTATCATAAAAAAAGATTTGAAAAAAATTACTTTGAGACATAAATATATTTCAAACTAGTATAATAGTAGATTGCTATCCCAACTCATGTCTTCATATTTAAAAAATTATTCTTTCTTCTTAAATAATTCAACTATAAACTATGAAAAATTGTTATAACACACAAGTATGAAGTATAATTAATGGCCATAATAGGTTTACAGCTTTTGCTTGCACAACATACAGGTTTTTATTATGTTACAAAAATTTTGACCACAACCGATTGCATAAGTCATGGATCCACATATTTCCATTAGAAAAAATAAATAAAAGTCTCACTATTTTTTTAAGCCATTAGACAGCTTTCATTACTGTCAAATGAATTTTTATGTTAATTGATAGACTTTCAGACAAGAAAAATGTTAACTCAATCCTTAAAATTTCATCTTTTAATCTCATAAAATTTTTGCAACAGACCAGATTCTTGTTTAACTACTGCAAAATGGCTACAGCATAACAATACAGGGCAGGGTCAGGGGAGAGAACATGTACACAAACACCTAACTATGTACAGTTACCATAAAACATTTTAAGATTCCCCGATAACATTCGAAGAGGGTAATTTATGATACAACACTCTCAATAGTAAAACTGAAAGAGAAGGGTAAATGCATGCAAAAATAAACCAAATATCAAATAAACGGAAAATACAATTAAAGGCCTATATGACATGAGAAGTAATTTTATTTTGATATAACAAATTTTAATAAGAGCCTACAATTAACAAATTTTAACATAAATAATTCTACGTGAGAATCCTGGAATAAATGTTAAGTTATTTAAACAAATATGTCTGCATTACCTCTACATAGTAGCAAGCAATGATATTTTGCATTAGTCCGATTTCAACTTTTATACAAATTTTTTCAAATTACAATATCTTATAAGCAAATGCACCACTGAGCAAGTGTGCACTTTTAGAGTTAATTCATTAATTGTTAGTTTGAACTGCATAGCAATAAATGTCTTCTTTTAAAGAAATAAAGCAACAGAACCCAATGGTAGAACATTCCAGTAAATTCATTTGTGAAACTGATTTTAACCTGCTGCAATATATTTTCCTTCAAATTAAAAGATAATTTTTTTCTTCCTTAAGGTTTTTGCCAACAATTCCAAAAGGTTGACCAATTCAATCTTTGTTCTTTGTGAATTAAAGATTTAATGATTTGTTTACATTTAAGAAACTTCAGAATTAATTTTTTTTTTTTTTTTAATCAGGAAATAGCTCAAAAATTTATGTCTCCCTTAAATTCGAGAGAGTTGGCAGCTATTCAAACACAAGAAAAATATCAGTACATCAATGGCAACTCTAGTCCAGAGATTTGAGGGGGGGGGGGGGGGGGGGGTAACATTGGCTCTAAGGATTATTCATATACAGTGCTCGATTTCTAGAAATTGAAGTGCCAGAACTGTAACATTCCGGGTGGTGTGGGGGGTATTCAAAATTATATATATATATATATATATATATATATATATATATATATATAAATATATAAATAGGCCAGGTCAACTCACTAATGACAGAATAATATTTGATTAAATAAATGTTTTTAACTATCGTAATTTTTTTTCCCTAAAGAGAGATACCAGAACGCCGTTCCGGTGCGTTCTGCCTCAAATCAAGCCCTGTATGTATGTATGTATGTATGTATATATATATATATATATATATATATATATATATATATATATAAAGAAACATCATCTCATTTTAAATTTAAACTCATTTAGTATTAGGTCTATGATTATATAATTTTAGGCTATGAAAAAAAAGATACGCCTGGCTTTTTTTTGGGTGGGTGGAGCAACTGTCCCTACTGCTCCCCCCTTGGAGCCGCCGTTGCAATACATAGCAAATGCTCTTACATATCAATTCGCTCTTCTTCATACTAAAGACTCCCACAATTATCTTTTAGTTTTAGAGAAGGAATCAGTCGCTCTTTTCTACAACAACATATTAAGGGACATATTCTTATACTGACATAAACCTCAAAATTTGGATGAACCTAACACCTAGACACTGAAAGAAACATAAAAACTAAACACAAACTACTTAAAATATAAAAGATTTATACCTGAGTAATAATATCAGCTGATGCAATCATGTCAGCTAAACCTTGATTTATAATATGGTGCTCTAGGTCCTTCAACATAGGTGTTATGCCATCAGGAACTCTATCCATTAATTTGAACATAAGTTGAAGTTCTGCCAAAGGATATAAAAATTAGAAACCCCGAAATTTAGGGAAATAAACAATAGCATAAAAATTTCAAAATCCAATACCTAATGTTAGCAAATGAATTTCACAAATTCAAAAATAAAATATCCAAACATAAATTTTAAAAAAAGGAAGGAAGATTTCTGTTACATAAAAAACAAGGAACTTGTGAAATTTAAGGACAGTGCTTGACATTTAACCAAAAATACGGAATATGTAGGAATTTTTATTTCTTGGATAAACATAAAAAGGTAGGAATTTTCTCCCAAAAGAACAAAAAAAAAGGGGGAATTTTTGTGAGAATTTAATTTTAAATAAAAAGTAGAAATTTTTTTTACCTGAATTATACTGCCTAAGTTTTTTTTTTTTTTTTTTTTTTTTTTTTAAAGTTAAGTGTTTCAATTGAAAAAAAAAAATGGATAAGTTTACACTTATAAAATTTGATTATAAACTAATATATATATATAATATTATATATATATATATATATATATATATATATATATATATATTATAACAAAACAAGCAAATTTATTGATCAATGTAATGATTTTTGCAGTAAATTGTACATTGATCATTAAATTTACTTGTTTAATATTAATATAATGTACAATTTACAGCAAAAATCATTCAGTAAGTCACATGTACTAAGTAAGCAACCCCTATATTGGTGATATAGTAACTTGTATTTTTCTACAATGAGGTAAAATAAGTAGAATCATAAAATAGTGTTTCAAAGAGGAGGAAAAATTCAACACAATACAAATATCACAGGACTATACAAATCAAAGCAATATAAACTAACTAATTTCTGACAATATGATTGCTGAAAAAATGTAATTAATTAATAGTAGTCATAAAATTAATTACCAGAACATATACTTTTTAATTGTCATTAATATGTATGAAAAAAAATGAAATAAACAAACTTTTCTTTTTCACATGCATTTTCACTAAAACTAAATACAACATATAACCACAAAATAATGAAAATTTAAAATGCATCAACATAGCAGTAAGATAAATTAGTTGAATCTAATGAAAAATATGCACCACATAATATAAAGTAATATAAACAGAAAAATAAACTCACTTTCAGTTTCATTGTTCTTTATCATAGGTGGGCATTCAGCCAGAATAGCTTCTTTAAAAGCAGTCACAAGAACCCTTACACAACACTCAGTGAGCTAAAAAAATTATAAATATTTTTAAATTTTCATAAGAATACATATATATTTATAATGAATTCCATACAAAAATTCATACCTGAAAGTCAAACAGCAAATATAACAATATATAACTGCTTTTAAAAAATATTACCAGATAAACCAAATAATGATGAGGTTTGCTTTGGTTAGTTTCATGTAGTCAGTTGTTAGCTTTAAAAGATATAGCTAATCATTTAAAACTAACCAACACCCCATTAAAAAAAAAGTCAGACCATGGTAAAATATTTGTACAATCAACTAGTTAATAAGAGCAAAAATTCTCATTTAAAATTATATTCCATAACTTAGAGTTTAAATCCTACATAAATCTAATCATTAAGATAATGACAAGAAAATAGAACTTTGTTGTTGGTATCATTAATTACATATACTGGCTTTCTAAATCAATGTATCAAATTAGTTCACTGAATTATGAACATTAAATCTTTAGTATGGTAAAATTGAAACTTTTAAGATAGCAAAATATGAAAGGTTTACAACCGACATGACAAATTATTTTCAGCAAGAATTTCAAAAATGTTTCTTATCATTGACTTCCTATCAGGTATATACAGACTTCAATAATAGTGCATGTATTGTAACTTTTTTTTGTTTTTGTTTTTTAAACAAAGATTGCACTTTCATAATCTCTATATATAAAACAGTTCCATAACTGACTGACAGATAATGCACAGACCAAACTGCTGGACCTAAAGGGTTGAAATTTTGCACGGTGATTCTTCTTATAGTGTAGGGGTGTACTAAGAAAGATTTTTGAAAAATTCTTAGATTTTTTAAAATTTTTCAGCTCTTTTTGTAACGTTCTTTAAAGTTTGCATTTAAAATAATAATCTGAGGGTTATAAAATTTATATCACAAGAAAGTTCATAAAAATTCCTTTGAAATGAAATCTTTTTCGAATCTACCTCCATTTTCTGATTTTTGATGAATTTTTAAAGATTAATGTTTAGAATTTAATTTATTAAATGCTGATCATGTGGTTTCTTTTCTTTTTGTGATACTTTAAATTAATTTTACGTCACGCGCATAACAAAGAAATAAATTGACAAAAAAAATATTTATTTTTTCTTCTAATATGGCAGACGATTGGACATTATCCAAAAAAATATTAAAATACAGTAAAAGAAATGTTTTCCAAACTGTACTATATTCTTTAGTATGTTCTATTAGATTTAATTTGAATATTTTCTTCTACATTATTTTGTCTAAAAATACCCGTTACGGTATTTTTATAAATATAATTGTTTTTTTGGGGGGCATTAATTGCATACATTGACCGTTGTATTTAATTTGAATGTACTCCGTAGCAAAGCACAGGCATTCAGCTGGTACATATAATGTAATGCAAAAATCTTATGAAACCCATAAATTAAGCTCTACTAAAATAAACAATTTTTTCTTCACACATCAGGTTTAGTTTTCCCTAAAATATGTATAATTTTTAATATTTCCCTAGCAATCACAGAAACCTGAAAGAACCTATGTATAAAACATGTATTTACTAGAAAATATTACATATGAAAAGGTAATTGCTCAAAACAAAACGATACCACCAAGTAAAACAGAATTAAATCAACCCATACAACAACATAAAAAAGAAAAATGCTCTGTATCAATAGCTGAATTAATTTTTTCTTTCAACAGTAGTAATTATACAACACAAAATATTAGTAGAAAATTTAAGTTATTTATTTATACTTCAATATGACTCCAGTAGAGTTCACACAGACATACTATGCAAGTTTCAATTAAGTTCTAACTGGTATCACATATCCACAAGTCTATTTATATAAAACAGTTCCCTAACTAACTGACTGACTGACATTTAATGCACAGACCAAACCGCTGGACCTAAGGGCTGAAATTTTGCATGGCTATTCTTCTTTTAGTGTAGGGGTGCACTAAGAAAAATTAATGAAAAATTCTTAATTTTTTCAAATTAAATTTTTAAGCTGTTTTTGTAACTTTTTAAAAGTTTACATTTAAGATAATAATCTGAGGGTTATAAAATTTATATCACGAGAAAGATCATAAAAATTCCTTTAAGATGAAATCTTTTTTGAATCTTTACCTCCATTTTCTGATTTTTGGTGAATTTTTAAAAGATTAATTTTTAGAATTTAATTTATTAAATGCTGATCACGTGGTTTCTTTTCTTTTCATGATACTTTAAATTAATTTTGCGTCACGTGCATAACAAGAAAAGAAATTGACAAACAAAATATTGAAATACGGTAAACGATAAAATTTAACCACTAGACTAATTCGTCACATGAATGCAAGAACTAGGTAACTCCAAAAAAAATATTTTTGAGATATCTGGCTATTTCTAGCTAAACTACATCAGAGATTAATTCAATAACTAGACAATTCACTTTGCTGATAACCTAGTGCCATCTGATGGCTAGTGTAATAATTACACAAACAGAACGACAAGTATTTTCTCACTGGAAGAAGAAGACATTTGAGATCTTCAAGAACTTGAAAAATCGAGTTACCTAGTTCTTGCATTCAGGTGACGAATTGAGATAGAAGTATTTTAAGAATTAAATTCAAAATAGTATGTTTTATGGATATTAAACATATAAATTAATTGCACACATTGACCATTGCATTTAACATGAAAATTCTCTTCAACATTATTTTGTCTATAAAAATATCTATAAAAATATCCGTTACGATTTTTTTATAAAAATATATTTTTTTTTTGGCATTAACCGAATACATTGACTGTTGCATTTTATTTGAATGTACTCCGTAGCGAAGCACAGGTATTCAGCTAGTTAAATACATATAAGTACCCTTACAGCCATATTCTTCACAGCAGAATTGCAAGGCTAAAAACAACTTAAGATAGCATGAGCAGAGTAATAAAGCTCCACACATAAAAAGTGACAATAGGTGGAGTAACATAGATGTTCCACCTAGATGCAAAATAATGTAAGAATAGTTCAAACACTAAAATGAAATAATTTTCCAAAGATTGTATTACAAAAGACAGTGGCCATTTCTTTCATACGTTAAAAGTTTCAGCTTATGTAGAAAACAATACAAAGATGTCAATTAAATTTCTGGTCTCTTAAATTTCTGGCTGTCAATTAAATTTCTAGAAATTTTCAAGTTATTAAAAACTAAATAGATTCTCCCTTCCTCTCAGTTGAATGTAACAACAACAAAAAGGAATCACGGTACAGTTTCTAAAAATGGTTCTTTTCCATACTGGGTGGCGACCTAAAATTAAAACCATTAGAATGGTCTTGAAGTTATACAGAGGAAGAAGGAAAGGCTATGACAATTACACTAGCAAAGTGCCGTGTTCCCTAATGGTGGCCGGGGCATGTAAAATAGGTCATGGCAACAATGTCCTCAAAGTTCTCAAATTTACCTCTGGAGGTACAGGGTCAAGTGTTCCGGTCTCGTCACTTGACTCAGTTCAAAATTACAGGACTAGTCATTTAGCCAAGTCGGACTTCGACCCTTGTGGTGCTAATTCTAAACAGGAGCCACCCTTTTCGGCCCAATAGCCTATTAGGACCTGGTGAATGGAACCTCCAACCAAGGGGCATTAGCATCAACAACAACACTAGCAAAGTAATACATCTAGTAGATAATGGCTGAAACATAAGTTTAATGAATAAGATAATGATGATACATGAAAAACTTGAAAAATCCTCTTAAATTAACTTTAAAAAAAAAAAAAAATTCTTTTACTTCTAACTTCCATAACTTCTTTGAATAAATTTCTTAAATAATACCCTCAGTTTTTCCTTGAACATGATAATTACTCAGGTTTTCAATATCTTTTGTTTACCAGGTTATCTCTAACCTATGGAAACCTTAGCAAACATATTTTTAAATTTTACACAAATTGTTTAATACAAGACACACAACTTTTTTTAAAAATACTGTAAATAATTTTTCTGACAAAGTAAATAAGATGAAAGAAGCATACAATTTAAAGGAAGTAATAATGAAAAGTTTGTAATAGATTCTTTCAGATAGACATAAGGTGTTTTTCATTCATCTACCTCCTCCACACCACCTTACTTCTTTTCATTCAGCAGTTTTTCTACTTAAATCAAACCACTTTACATGTTAATCATTTTTTTAACTCAAAATTTTTCTACATCACTAAATTAAGACGTTGACTTTATTGAATAATTTGAGAAAAATTCTAAAAATAATCCAAATCTAACATAAGAACAATAGCTGGATGTCTACAGAACTACTACTACCCATTGGAACCACATAATAATTCGAATACCACAGAAAGAATGTTTGTAGCCATTTAGAATCAGCTTTAGCTGTAGGTCCCAGCCAATTTAGCACTTTTGATGGAAAAGATGAGCATAGTGCTCCAAATTAACCCTTCAGCAGGCACGCCAATTTTTGGAACACCAGCAGGTGCTCGTGGCACAAAGTGCAACGTCTCTTTCAACCTTGATTATTCCTTTTGTAATAAACTTATTTTTTTCAAATTGAAAATAATAATTTTGCATTTTACAACAAGATAGAAAATGTTGATAATATTGATTTATATTTATAAGTAAAGGCCAAAGAATGCAGATACAATCGCCTTATTTCAAAACTGTCCGGTTTATTGGATCTAAGGACAACTTGCGAATGGATTCCTTATGTCCAAAAACCTGAAAATTAATGAGATAGTCCATCTTTGTGATATGCGGGATACCGTGTAATAGATCACATTTGATCTATTACATCTGCACATTTTATCAAGTACATCAACTCCTGCTTTTGTCGTATTGTAATACAGGATAATCGTTGGTTTACCACGTTTAAATCACGACTACCAATGAATGGAAAGGAATTCAACGGTCAGAAAATCAGACCTACATTAGAAAGGGTGTAGCTATAAATAGAAACTGCTTAGAACAATCAAACCTTACATGTAAAAGAAAACAATTCAAAATTATGAAAATGTTGCACTCTGTACACAGGTGCACCCGCTGAAGGGTTAACCAGCAACGTAACAGTGAATGTATAATAAATGTGAGATGCTTTTCAATTTTGAAATGCTCAGAAATTAAGTCTGTAATATTATTATCAAAATGTTATAATAAGTTACATTTTTAGGAAAGCTGGCATCTTTTATTATGGATAAATAGTCATTTTTATTTTACTGCTGAATGACAAGACTCAAAATAAAACTGAAAATAAAGTCACACAAGCTTAAAATAAAATGACTAGTTTTTGTTAATTTAACACATATGTTTGAATACCTAAAAATAAAATGTTTAGATATCTAATCAAAGCTTTAAATTCATATTACCGATTGTATAGAACCAGAATAAGACTCAAGGTATTTGGTAGCTCTTTGCTCCTCCTCTTTCAGTTTTTGATCTGCATATTTCATGTAATTCTGTACACCATTTGCTTCTAAATATTGGGGAGCTTTGGCTCGATAGAAAGCTTCAGTAGCATCAATGTATGCTTTTTCAAAGTTTTCTCTATAAATCTGCAGTTTGTCTTCTGAATTTGAGCACAAATTTACTGGAAAGAGAAAATGATTATTTTCAACTTAACAGGCAAACACATAAAAGCTTACATGAAGGATATCTAAAAAGTCTTAAAATTTCATTAAAAAGATAGCACAGCTTCTAACTTGAGTGATATGTAGGGGTACGTAAATTTTGCATAAAAAATGGCGAAATTTCGCACACAAAAAAAAACATCAATATATAAAATTTCGCATTTATTCACAAATATATAAATACATATATATATATATCTATACATATATTCATTCAAAAAATTTCTCATTTATTAAAAAGAAATCACAGTTTTACTTATTTGATTAGGTAGGTATCAAAATCCTTACTTAAAAGCTAACATTGTAGTCAGTGGTGCACCCAGGGGAGGGCCAAGGGGCATTATGAATATTTTTATCCATTCATCTCCCCCCCCCCCAAAAAAAAAAAAAAGAAAAATCCTGGGTGCACCACTGATTGTAGTAGTCCCCACATTCTCTTCCTCAAGTCTTTAGCAATAAGTAAAAAGTAAATGTCGAGAGTGAGATCTCTCAGTTACAGACAATGGATGGTCTTAGTTAAGCAATTATGTTAATATATTACTATTATTACCTAATTTCGCTTAAAAAGCCGTTTATCACCGAGTTTTTGCCAAAAAGGAGTAAAAAAATAATTTTCACATTTATTTGCATCTATTTCGTAAATACAAAAATTACGTAACCCTAGTGATATGCATTCAGATTTTAAGACCCTGTTATACATCATACCACTGAAACTGTATAATACCTCTAGAAAAATCAATTCTGCAATATTTTAGGTTCCTATCTCTATGAAAAAGATTATCCTTTTGCATCCCAATAATACCAAAGGCACTGATAACAACAATCACTAGATTAAAATAATCTATAATTCCATCTTAAATACTATTACATGCACTAATAATTAAAATAAATTCTTAAAGAATCAATAAAATTCTTTATATGCTAATTGATTTTTTAATTGAATAAAATAGCATATAGTGTGTTAATTAAAAAAATATAAATGTTTATGCAAGGTTTTTATTTTGAGATATGAAACCACTTTGCAACATTCTGGATAGTTTTAAGACTGTCTGAAGCTGATATTTTGTGCCGAGCTTATTTGTTAAAACTAGGCTTTGTAAAATGTTCATTATATAGAGAGAATATGTAGTACATCATCTACATTAATATCATACACTTACTCTATAAGGTTATATTCCCCTTTTGCTCACTAACAAACGAATACACAACTTGGCAAAAATCACTAAAAATACCTTTTGCTGTTATATACACCAAAGTGGACAGAAAAAAAAAATTATCAAGAACAATTTTTGAAAAGTTATAGAAAAATATAAACAACAAACTAAGAGCACATGACTATTTATAGATCTAATTTATAAAACTTTGGAACTACTGAGTGTACAATCAGTGCACTAAAAGTTAAGGTTTTGAACTTTTATAAGATAACAAAAAATGTTTGAAAAGAATAAAGAAAACATCTTACCATAAGATTCTCTAACACCAATCACTAACTGAGAGTCAAAGGCTTCACCATTTCGTTCCGAATGGACAAGTTTCATAGCACTGTTTTGCAGTCTATGTTTTATATTTGAGAAAATACTTTGATTCCAACTGTCAAGCATCAACTGTTAAAAATATTTATAAATAAACTTAAAAATTTGACATCAAAACAATTTTTTTATACAAAAAAAAAAAGCAAATGAACTCATTCGGTTGTCATAACCATAAAATGTTAGTCACAACATGAGAAATAATTTTTTAACTGCACTAATATTGGCACAAATAATATTTACTCTTCATGAAATTTCATTAAACCACAGAAATCTTCAAATATATACACCTATACCTCGCTACACAACTGCTCTTTATACAGCATTTTGCTATAATGGCCTTTTTTAATTATGGCACTTTTTTGATTTACGGCCCACAATGTTTCGTTATACAGCCACAACAGCGGAAAGTGATGATGGCAGCATATTATAGCTTAGTGATTCTTCATGTTAATGTTCGTCATCATATTAAAACAGTTTTTTGATATTTTATTTTATGTTCTTTATTATAAGTATACATATGTGAGTATGATTTCTTTTGTTTTTTGTTTATATGTTTATTTTTTTAATTTCTTTTTATTATTACATTGTTTTTTTTTTTTATGTAAGCATTTTTATAGGAAATAAAAAAAATAATTTATCGACTAAAAACTATATTTTTAAAACATTGGAACAGATCCAATTAAATTTGTATGGGTTTGTATCAAAATAATTGATTCGTTATACAGCTTTTCGCTTTATGGCCAACTTTTCCAGAACGTATCTAGGCTGTAAAGCAAGGTATGGGTGTGCTTCCAAAATTATTTATGGTAGATCAAACATATTTTTAATCTCACCTTTAAAATAGTTACTTTGGAAATTAAATCATTTAAACAATTCTTTAAAAAATCAAAAGACTGAGCCAACAGTTTAAATGTGAGCTAAATTTAAATATATTATAAAACACTTTAAAGACACAAATATCCTGGATAAGACATGTCTGTTGCACAGATTTTTACAAACATTAGAAAGAATTTGCCATATTTAAAGGTTTTTACTGCATTATAATCCAAAATTTGAGATGAAGCTTTTAATCCATTGATAGGGTACTGGCATTTAGGGACTTTGATAGCTTTTATGTAACATGGTTTTAATTTCATAGATTTTTCATTTTAAACAGAAACTCATCTATCCTAAAGCTTAAAATAATCTTTCTTTAAAAAAAAAAAAAGGGGGGGGGGGTGAATATCAATACTTTAAATAAATCTAAGAAGCAATAAATAAAATTATTCACTATGTACAACATGAATCCTCAAAGTAAAACTGTCCAAACTCTTAGCTAAATAATGAAGAAAAACAAAGCCTGTATGTTTTCATGCAACTGCTTTTTTAGTTGGTTTTTGTTTTTAATACAAAGTCCCACATATTTGTCCCTATCATTTGACTGATAGGTGTTCCAAGCATAAACTAAAGATACTGTTAATCTAATCATCAAACAAATTGCATTTCTCCTCCATAATCAAAACATCATTTCCTTTATTTCTAACATAGTTGCTGACTTCCACTATTCAACCACATCTATCTATATATATAAAACAGTTCCGTAACTAACTGACTGACTGACACATAACGCACAGACCAAACCACTGGACCTAAAGGGTTGAAATTTTGCATGGCAATTCTTCTTATAGTATAGGGGTGCACTAAGAAAGAGTTTTGAAAAATTATTCTTAGATTTTTTAAAGTAAATTTTTAAGCTGTTTTTGTAACATTCTTTAAAGTTTGCATTTAAAATAATAATCTGAGGGTTATAAAATTTATATCACGAGAAAGATCATAAAAATATCTTTAAAATGAAATCTTTTTCGAATCTTTACCTTCATTTTCTGATTTTTGGTGAATTTTTAAAGATAAATTTTTAGAATTTAATTTATTAAATGCTGATCACGTGGTTTCTTTCCTTTTTGTGATACTTTAAATTAATTTTGCATTAAGCGCATAACAATGAAATAAATTGACAATTTTTTTTTCCCCCTAAAGCAGCAAACGATTGGACTTATTCAAAAAAATATTAAAATACAGTAAAAGAAATGTTCTTCAAACTGTACTATATTCTTTAGTATGTTCTATTAGATTTAATTTGAATATTTTCTTCAACATTATTTTGTCTATTAAAAATATCAGTTAAGATTTTATTTATAAATATACATATATATATATATTTTTTTTTTTTTTTTTTTTGCAAATGTCCCTGGGGGCTGACAACTTTTTTTTTTTTTTGCATTTATTGCATACATTGACCGTTGTATTTATTATAAATACATTTTTTGTTTTTTTGGTATTAATTGCAGACACTGACCGTTGTATTTAATTTCAATGTACTCCGTAGCAAAGCATGGGTATTCAGCTAGTATTATGATAAGCCACATCTAAATAACCAGAGCTTGAATCAAACTCAAACATTTTATAAACCAGACAAAATTTTACACAAATTGAACACAGAGAATATTTCCTATATTACAAGGGAATACATACTTTTCTAACTACACTTTCTTCACTCGGTCCTTTCTTCCTGATAGAAGCAGTTTTACCTTCTAAAGTTAATTCAAGCTGACCAAATGGCATGGGCAAATAATTACACTGAGTGAAGAACTTTCTCCATTCTGCTATGTATGCTTTTAACAAGGCTTGATCTTCTTGATGAGCAAGTACATTCTAAAAACCAATTTACATTTTAAACAAATAACTCAAATGTATATAGAATTTAGAGATAGGGGCAACTTCAATAAAGGTAAAATTTATATGGTATAAACAAAATAACCCAATTATATTTCATTCTAAATGACAATTTTTTAAAGTTAAGAATAGAAGAAACATTTGATTTTTAAATAAAGGAATATTTGTTAATAGTCTCATATGTACAATTATGAACTTTTGAATGTTAAAACAGTTATGAACATTGAATAGAAAGAATTGAGTTATAAGTTCATTTAAATTTCCTTACTTTCCAAGAACTTCACAAAACAGAAAATTTTGAAAGACCCATTAAGATAATTAATGAAATAAATCAAAAGTGAAAAACATGGTACTTACTAATTTACAAAAATTTTGATGTTATTAAGAGATATATAAATTATTTTATTGAACAAAAACAAACCTTTGAGTATACTTTATGCAACTGAATACATTTTTCCAGCACATAAATTTCTCCTTTAATTCCTTTAGTGATTAGGGCTTGATACAAAGTGCTGACTTAACAAACAATACTAAAACATTTTTAAAAGAAAATATTTTTCCCTGCTTTGACTTTTAAATTTAAACCCAGTGATCTAAATATTTAATTATGGAATTTAAATCCTCCTTCAAGAATGAACCATTTATAAACACAAACTCAAACTTTACAAATTTAAAAGTAGTGTGACTGCACTTCTTCAGTTATTAAAATCATGCACAAGCAGGATAAGTTTAAAAATGGAGATTAAGAAAAAACATAAATTAATTTAAATTTTTTTATTCAAAAAGAAACAGGTGAAACTTGCTAATTTTATTTTGAAAAATTTATTATACAGTAAAATAATTTTGAAATACTTAAACTTAGAGAAATATTTCAGAAATAAAATCTAATTTGAAAATGTAAAGAGTTTTAAAATAACTGAATAACAACTGATTCCATTTTCTTTCTTTCTTAAATTCAATAGCAAAATACAGAACACTTAACTGTGTCTACAACTTACCATGTACCATCATGTACTGTCAAACAAAATACTAAAATATTCATTTGTGACTGTCTTTTAAAATTTTGATTTGTAGTTGAATGCTTCTCTATCAAAATAATTTATATGTCAAAAATTTAACTATCTTGTTAGTCGATAAATAGAACAAATACCGATGCTTAGTAATATTATACTCACTGTCTGAGCTTGTCTTATAAAATCCAAGATATTATCTTGCAGGTTGCTATACACTTTTGGTGGTCCTTTGTCATCCCAAAGGCAAACTGTATGCACTAACCTGAATGAAAAAATACTCAGGTTATAAATTAAAATATGCTTAGACGTGAAAAAATAAATTAAGTATTTAACTACACAGACTAAAACAATTATGCTCCAGAAATATTCCACTTATATAAAACTTGATTCAAAGATAATTTTTTTAAAAAACAATAAATAGTAAATCAAAATCAAAATCTCAATAATGTCATTACATAGTTACTCTTAACGTGAAATAAACAAGTTACCACATTTGGCAATTTGGTACTTAATTTAGACTGGTGTCCCATTAACCAAAAAGTACCAAAATTCATCAATTTAAAATTACATTTTTAGCAAAACTTTCAGTAATGACTTATCTTGTCACAAACTTTTTATTGAAAAGCACTTATAAATAGCTCAATTCAGTCAAAAATATATGGATTATTTCAACCCTGTTTGAAGTATTTTCATTAATAACAGAATAATTTATAACTATTCTCAGATATTTATTTTATCAAAATTTAAATTTCGTCACTTGTGCTTTACTGCAAAATTTTATGTTATTCAAATAACTGAAAATAGTAAACAATTTACAATACCAAACTAATGTATACATTTCATAGAGTAATGAAAGTCATTTTAAAATCTCAAAGAGACAAAAATTCAATGGATATCTTTAATATTTTTATTGTTATAAAAAAGATATTTTCATTTAAAAATTATATGTACTTGGTCCACAGCTACTTTGAAAATCATAAAATATTGTTATTTTTGTTTTTATTATTTTCCACTCATGATAAATTAAAAATCTGTCTAGAAAAAATTTATGCAAAATTCCAGAAGAATTTTTTTTATTAATAATGGAAATTCATAAAAAATTTTTGAGTACAATAAAGATAAAAATTACCAAAATAGATCTTGCCATTCTGTACGTGTGACTGCTTCCTGATGTAATAACTTAAGAATTATTGGCCTCATACTAGGCCAATGATCATCAAAAGATAACTGCCCCTTATCCTATAAATATAGATATATATTCAATATATATATAAACAATAAAATTAAAGCAAAGTTACTCAAGTAATAAAACATGCATTTACTTGAATTTAACACATTTATAATCCAAATATAATATAGTGAAAACCAAAAAGTTCACTAGAAATGAGGAACTGAGAAAAAAAAATCCCATCTTACACTGCTCAATCTAAAATTCAGCGATAGTTTCTTCCAGAATTTAAACTACAAATGATGAGACCTTTCAATAAATCAATGCATATTTTTTTTCTTTTAAATTTCATCAATCAGAACTCAGAAAAACCGATATATGTATCACATACTATAAACAAATACAGAAACTTGCTTTAATAAACTTAAAAAAAAAAAATAAATACATCTAACAGGATGTAGGAGAAAAGAAGATGATGTTGAATGTATATTTCAACGATACACACAAATTTAAATGTGCCTCTAAAAAACTCAAATAACTTGTTTCCATCACTGCGTCCTTTTGATTTGGCCAATTTATGAGAAACAAAATTAGATTATCAATAAAATCCAGCATTCTATAACGAACTTACAATATATTCAAAACTAGCAGCAACATGGAATAGCTCACAAATCTTTTTTTACTATTTAGCATAATTTTTTAGTTAATAACAGATGCAATGGCTATTTTACTAAATTATTACATTATTACTCCTTTTAGATTTGTTATGCATCTTATAAATAAAAAGGACACTTTAAAAAGATTTTAAATACTTAAGAAAATAACAAATTCTAAACAAAATAGCATGCAAACTACAATAAAAATAAATTTGAAATCCCTCCCTTAAAACAGGAAAAAAAACAATATTTACCATGCTTTATACAGAATTATTATGCAGATCAAACACATTCCTTCTATGTAACAAATACAAAAAATACCTTATTTCTGCACTTGGTGAAAAGTAATATTATACACCTAATTCTGTTTTTACACATTAGATACGTTCCTGAAGAATACATGTAAAAAAAATTCTTGTAAAAAAAGACATTGTATCTATGGAAGAAAAGAAGATTGGTTCCGGGTCTAAAAAATCAGCAAAAATAATTTTTAAAAAACCATATGAAAATATTCATTTTAAACTTATTTTATTTCAACAAAATACACAAGCAATAATATGTAATGAAAATGAAAAAAATTCATCATGAACAAATGGTTTACAGATAAAATTTTTTTATTCATTTTCACTTTCTGACAAACGGCGCATACATTTGCATTCGACTGGAATATCACTGCTATCACTAGAAATGCTGTGGAGATTGTCTTCTTCCTCTATTAATGAAATTCTTTCTGTGATCTCTAGAGCAAAAATCAGCACGAGTCTCCTCTGGTACTGATAATTCCCCGGTTTTACGAACGAATTCAGTTATTAATCGTTGTGTTCTTGTTTTGGTTAGGCCGTTATATGATTCTGCGTAAGAGGCTGTCAACAACTTCAGTTCACATTGAAACTTCCCAGTGCGTTCTTCATTAGGGTCATGTTTGACAAAATGATTACCCAATTTTTTGGCCAGTTCCAGACCTTCTTTTATTAAATCTGCATTTAGAACAGAATCATTTTCTTTCATTTTCTCTATTTTTGATAGAATAAAAGAAAATGTTTCTGCGGACTGAATTCTTAAATCAAAACAGTACTGGATACACTGTCGACAAAAATAATACGGCACAAATAAAATTTAGTTTTCTTAGAATTTAGACAAAAAAATTTAAGAAATTGAATTGGACTGCTTATGTTAAATCAAAATGACTCGCATAAAAGAGAATAAAATATTTTTTTTTAATTCATGTTAAATCAAATTCATGTGACAAAGTTTCGGTCAAAAACAGAATTAGGTGTACTAATAAACAGATTTCGATCTTTAAGGTACTTTTACATTATACATTATATGGCATATTAATACAGTAACACACTTTACATTTACTCTAGTCATAATTAACATTTTTATTAGATCATTTTACTTACACTGTCAATATTGCAAATTAATTTAAGTAACTATTATGAAAATGTTTCATTCAGTAAATATCAGTATAGCTGTTACTATTTTGATACATACCATATACTTAATGTTATAAAAAAAGAACTCCATACAACTTTACAAAAAAACAATTTAATACCTTTGTTAATAAAGAAAATTCCCCAAAATTCATAGACAGGATGTTCTAAGACCAGCCAAATGTACAATGGTGAATAAGCAAATTTTAAAGGGGAAATTTAGCAAATTTTTTCCCTATCAAGTTAACTACTTAAAAATAATATACACACACTTATTTTTGTGCTTATGATATATCTCTGTTAATTCTGTCCCTATCAAGCTATTTCAAGTTATTTACATAAAAGTACAAATATATACACTTATTTTTGTGCTTATGGTCCATCTCTGTCAATTATCAGGGTATAACATCTTGTTTCATTTAGCTTAACAAACTTTCAAAAGGCTTTTATTTTAAACATTTAGCAGGGTAATATGCATCTCGGGTTTTAATTTTAAGGAGAGCTTTCTAAATTGCGAGCATAACCCGAGTTTATTTACTCAGAGCATCAAAAGGCAGTAGAAAACATGAGCTAAAAATTACTGAACGTTTTACGACGAATAACACATTAGCATTTAAGCCCTATGTTAAACTGAATTATTACATTTGTAAACAACATAGCATTGTGACAAAATTTTCACTTAATAATGGCTGTATTGATAAAGAATAGTTTAACATTGCTTTAGAAAGTTCCATCAATTTTTTTTTTTTTTTGTCTTGGAAAAAAACAAAGATCGTAAAATTACAAGAAATAAAATTGGTTAATATCACATAACTTCCGATACAGAACACTAAACTAAAGGAATTGTAAAAGACGAAATTGATTATTCTGCTACAGAAACAAGATCAGAGTTACCGACAAAACATAACAACCACGTTGCCCGTAAATAATCATTATTACCATCATTCATAGAAAATTAATTAAAATATAGCAACAAATATACTAGTTCAAGACATAATAAAGAGAAAAAGAAAATACTTAGTTATGATTTAAAATAAATGCACGTACTAATAAAAAAGACATCACTGTGAACACTGATATTTCCAAACCAGCTTTACGTTATGAATACTAAGGTCCCACGATCACATCTAAGTAGATTTAGCTCACTTTAATTTATAACTGCAAAAGCATTTTAACCAACCTTTAACATGACAGCCATGCCGGCTTCGCATTAAGTTTACTAGGTTGGAAACTATTAACTGTTACTGATAATAAATGCACACGAAACTGGGCTAAAACACAAGATTTTAGAACATAGTAATGTCAATGTATCAAGTTTTCTCTGCTAAGCTCGTAAATGATCTGCAAGAAAATATATATCTTCAACAAGCATTTGTTTGAAATACCAAGAGACGATAACCAGTTCCATCACAGTTTAAAGGAGAAATTCATAGATGGCACTGCCCAGCGATAACTTGATCCCCCCTCATGTACGTACTCCATGGTGAGGGCTACTTGAAAACCTGGAAAACCCCAACAAAATGATATCGTGTCGAAAAATCAACCCCACTACACAAAAACAAACAAATGCATAATTCTAAATCTATCCACTAATTGAACAATAGGATGTAGATTTTTTTTTTTTTTGGTTGCTAAAATGAACATTTCATGATTCTCTTTAGAATAAAGAAATAGCAGTCACGATACACGTTGAAAATATAATTTTATTAATAGGAAAAGATTATCTATCTTATAGGAGCAATTAGTCAAAAAGTGTTTCTTTCTACAATCACAACCTACAAATCTGCTATTCATGATGACGAAAATAATGTAAATACAACTTTACATTATTGTCCAATCAGTACGAAGAGTTTCTTCACAGGTTTCTCTCGGACGTTTAGACACAAAATTTTAGTGCATGCTGTCTGCTGAATTAGTGATTATCCTTACCGGTGTAGTTATTTTAAAAATATAAAATTACCTACATTTAAATAACCGAAGTAACAAAAAGTGACTTCTAAAACTTTCAATATTTCTTTTCCCTTTAATAATTGGTATGTCGGCCGGTAATGAATTATCTAAGGAGGAGAAGCCAAAAAATAGCTTGGGAATCCCAGCTGCAACATTCGTTGTAAGTTTAAAGAATTACTATAATTTTTTCTTTTGCATAAAATATTAGAGCAATTAAAGGCATCTAAAAATTTTGCTAAATTCAACATCTTTGTTGTTCAGAGTGTAATGTTATCAGTGTTATAATTTCATGCTCTCATTGGGCTATTTTATAGTATTTATTCCAAATACACCTCAAGAAAGGACCTTGCTGTCTAAGTTTTGTTTCACCAGTTTATGAGGCTAAAATCGACAGACTCTTACTGATTTATGTCATTAATTCCTCTTTGACTCAATATTGTGTATCACCATTACTTCCACAAATATCTTTTAATGAAATAATGTTGGTGTGACTCAGTTAAATCATTATAAATGTAAATTACTTACTTACTTGAAGAGAAAGATGCAAAACCGCTTTCATATCATGACTAAATAATTCATTTTTAAAAATTACCCAATTCTCTGCTAGTCCCAAATTTAGTGATAAAAATTATACCTCCTCAAACTCATATGATGAATTAACTAATTTTTAAACTATAATTAGTTTTGTACTTTACATGAATGTAGATGTAAGTATGTCATAACTGTTAGTGTAACATTAAAGGGACTGAGAATCTTTAAATGAGTGAAATTTTTGTTATGTATTATTAAGATAGTATGCTCAGGCTTATAAAACTGTAAATTTAGATTACTTTGATGAAGGAAAATCTCTGTACTCTATTGATAATCGTGTTGTTGTACACTAGACTGCCAAAATGTGTTATTGAGATTAACAAATATAAATTATCGTATTTTACTGAAATATTCAAAATCTGAATGAGCTATGAAAAGAAGAGTAGAAATCATAATTTCAATATTCTAATTTTGTTAGTTTTATGAATTTCATGGAGAATAAAATAAATGATGGGTACAGATGTAGTATACGCAACGAACGCCAAGGGGCGATTTTTCGCCAAATCTGATGGTTGTTTGGCGGTTTTTATATTCTGGCAGAGAGGATTTTAAGATCGATGGTATTTTTTTAAAATTTTTTTGCGATAAGCTTTGTTTTACTGACCGCTACAGCCAGCGGAAGCTTTTTCTTACTGTACAACAGCCAGCGGTATGTAGCGAAGCCAGCGGTTGGGGATTTTCTGTAATGTTTTTGGTCGGATGCGTAACGGAGCGTAGCGGAGTGAAGCAAGGATATCTGAGCGAAGCGAAGATCCCGTGTGCACCTACGAGTTTCATAAAGCCAGCAGTAAGTTTGTTTTCCAATTTATTGTTTGCATTTCGCAGTTTAAGCCTAACAGGTCGCCGAACGGGATTTTGGCGCCAAATTGGCGATGGCCCGTTGCGTATACTACATCTGTTCCAAATGATGCTTAGAAAATAACAAAATTTTTAAGTTACTTCTATGATGTTTTTTGATCAGGAGAAATATCTATCTTCACTTTATAGAAGCAAGAATGCCTTTACTTTAAAACACTGTGTACAAAATATTTGTTGCTTTTTTCCTTCTTTTTGATTGTTAGTAGCAATTTTCATACTTTAAATTTATGTGTACTTGTATATATTTTTATTGTTTAATTATTCCTGCTCTATGTATTTAAGTAAACATTCATGTTTTGATTATTTGAACATGTATATTTCTAGGAGGATGTTGAAAACTTTATGAAGCAGGATAGTAATCAAGAAAATGCAGAGTTAGTGCTGAGAAGACTTGATGAACAACATAGCAAATACAAATTTATGGAAATGAGTTTACTTCGAAAGAAGAGAATGTGAGTTCACTTATTTTTGTATTTAAATTATTAAGTTATATACCTTTTTAAAAAATTAATGACCTAAATATATTTTAAATAAACTTTAAAGATAAAACAATGGCTTGGTATTAGATCATCAAAATTAATATATAATTTTGCTGTACAAGTGTAGGTGAATACAGGCTCTATTTCAAAATGCTGATTATTTAGTTAAGTTCATTTAAGAAGTTTTACAAAGTGTATAATATATTGGCAAAAGGTTTGGGTGGGCGTGGTATTTCTGTTAACCTAAAAATGTTTTTTTTTTTTTTACTCACTAGCTGCTATTAATTTTTTTAAAATCTTTTTCACCTTTTATAATTAAATGTATGTATGATATGGAGGTATTTTAAATTCTAATGCTTTTTGAGCTCGCTCACAATGTTACCTTCACGGTTATTAATGGTGAACATATGTTGGGGAAATCTAGTTATTAGTAATGGTGCATATGATGCAGAAGTCTTTCGGTAATGTGAATATTTTTCCTGCTCTTGTTTTAATTAAAGCATAGTTTTTTACCTTGAATACAAGTAGACTTTTTGTCTTTGAATATGTCTTACTATATTTCATATAATTATATATATATATATATATATATATATGTGTGTGTGTGTGTGTGTGTGTGTAAAACTTTCTTCAAAGAACAAGTGAATACAGTTAAATCAAATAGATCTCATTTACTTACATTTTTATAGATTTTTATATTATTTAATTAATATTTTTAATGAAATTCTTAACATTTATATATTTAATATATAATCATCATAAAGTTACAAAAGTAAATATGAAACTAAAAGATCTAAAGAATATTAGTAACCCTTCTGAAAAAGGTTTAAGGATTCTTGAAATTGAAGAATCTGACTCATGACAAGGCTAATTTGTTTTTTTATCCTACGTCCGTCTTCGGCATTTCTGCCATCAGTCGACGAGCAGCCCAATATAGAGATGCAGATAAATAAAAGCGAGAGATAAAATTAGCCTCCACAGAGTTGTCGGTTAAAAGCTTAAAAACAATGGGGCAGTTCTTGAGGTGGTCACTATCCATATCACCCTGGCGGCACAGATGGCAACAAGCTGAATCGCTGATGCCTATCCGATATAGATGTTTTTGTAAATAATCATGTCCAGTTGTCATATGAAAGCAAGCAACTCCAACAGACCGAGGCAAGTAACTAGGAATATTATTTCTCTTGTTGAGCAGGATTTTCCACCTTTTATCCACAGCCGTATCAACTTATAAGGATATTCTAATAGCTTTCATTTTATTGTGAATAATTCTTTTAATATTTCGCAGAGGCAGGGGAGAATCAGGCTCGGCCATAAGAGATCCAGCCTTGGCTAGTTTATCAGCCTGCTCATTTCCAAAAATATCACAATGGCTTGGAATCCATTGAAAAGCAATGCTTTTTCTAGTTTTCTTTAGATTGAGAAGCTTCATTTTACAAGAATGAACCTGGGCATTTTCATTATAGTTCAAACTGGTAGGCGACAAAATAGCAGCTTGAGAGTCAATAAAAAACACATTATGATGGTCATGGCTGTCTTTTAAATATTTGTCATTTAAAAATATTTTTCCTGTATAATCCTCCAAAAAATAAGCTCGACTTCGAGAGAATTATGCTTGATTGGGATAGCAAATCCCTTATCCTCGGGGATTTTAATGCTCACTTAACTCACTGGCGGTATATGACTACAAAGCTAATTTGTGATTAACTTCTCAGTTTTGACCTCAGTGTGGAGTAAAGGAGGAAAAGGAAAAATAATTATAAATATAGTTATAGGAATAAAGTATGCTGATTTAAATGATATAAAGAAAAATATTAAAATTGTATTGGATTAATTTACACACAATCACACCAGGAGAAAAAGAACTTGAAAGTCGACTTAAATATTTACTAGGAGGAGCCCTTGGGACCTATTGAGTTTGAAAGTTTGTAAAATCTAATGATAGCCAAATGAGATCTCCAAGAATGATTTTCCCCTCCCCATGTTTTTAGGTGGCTTTAAAAAAAAAAAAAAAAAAAAAACTCATAAGGGACACTGATGATCTTGTAAATAAGTTTTTAAATTATGTTTATTAATTTGTAGATTAATCCTGAAAGTGCAACTATGCTATAGTGTTTTATTTCAATAAAATGTTTAAAAAATGCTTTTAAGGCAATGAACATAGTAAAGGTGACTTTGGAAATTAAACTTTTATTTTTAAAATAATTAAAGTTCATTTACATCATATTTTTCTAGTGTGTAATTATGATCAGAGAGAAAAATTCATTTTTTCACTTAAGTATTATGTTTTATAATATTTAAGTAATTTAGTGGAAAATATTTGTTTAGGTAACTTTTTCTATTTTACTCTCAACACTTATTATTGTTTAAAACTTTTTTTGAAAATTCTTTTGAAATTTTTTGAGAGTCCTTATAAGGCCCTTAAGATGTATTTATTTAATACTTTTTAAAAGTTGTATAAACCCTGGTTGAGTAAAATTAGTATCCTTTTAACTTTATGAAATATGATTACAATGTTAAATTTGGTATTGACTCCCTCTACAAAATAGGAAAATATTTTTTTTCTGTTATGTTATATTTGTAGTATACTACAAAAGTTCTCTCAGTTTTTGATTTTATAATTTAAACATTTATTGTAAAGCACTATTAGGGTAGTTTTGAATGACAATTTTTCATGGGAATCAGTAGATATGAAGGACTGTTATAAAGTCATCCATGAATTTAGTGAAATACTATTAATTCTGTAAAATATGCATGTATTCTCATTTATAAAAAATTAATGATAAAACTTTCAGTTGTTTCCTTTTGATATTATGTGTCAGTAAAATAGTATTACCATTTAAGATTATGTAATTTGTCCTCTTTAAATTTTATATATTTTTATTGATCTTTTGCTCTAATATTTTCTAGTCTGAAGAAACAAATTCCTGATGTTAAAACATCTCTTAGCATGCTTAGATTATTAAAATCCAAAAAAGTAAGTATGCATTTTAAAAACATATGGAATATTTAATATTTGAAATTTTTGCATAATGTTCAAAGAGTGGTTCATTAAGTAGCTATAGCTGTAAAATATATATGTAAAAATTTTTGAGAAATAATGGAAAAAGAAAATCCTGCAGTGTTTAATAAGTTACTAAAAAATCTATTCACTTATTAGAATTCATAGAATCTGCTAGCTAATGAATACATGAAGCAAATCGCCATGCATATTTTCATTGCCAAAAAATTGTGTCCAGTATTTTTTTTTTAAATTCTTTTAAACAAACTTAAAATTCCATTTATATTATATAACTTAAATTCTTCATTTTACTTGTTCTGTATCCTGTTAAAGCAAGGCTTATAAAAGTCAATTTTTTTAAGATCAACACTTAAAATGCATATTTTATATATTTTAATTGTAATAATTTATGATCTAATTGAAATGACTTCCACAGTCTTTTAAAGGGCTCAAATTTCCTGAACCTAAAGTAAGCCAACCAACCCAAAAAAAAAAAGAATGAGCAGTATTACCCTATTATTGGTTAACATTAAAAATGCTAATTTTCAAATTAATTTTTTTTTAATTCAGCACGATTAATTTCATTAACCTTTTGATAAAGTCAAACAAATCATTAGTTTTCTTACCTGTATTCCCTAGCATTAATTTTAAAATATAAGTTTTCACTAATAATTTATGTATTAAGAAAATAAACATCTGTAAACTTTGTACACTCTAAAATTTCTATGTTTCTGTTTTTGGATAGGAATGGTAAAGTAATATCAACCTATATAATTTCTTTAATATGTAAATTTATCAAATTTATTTTATGCTATAAAACAGAATTTCTGGATTTTTTAGCAAGTATGGGAAGTTAAAGAAAATATTTTGGTTTTGGCTTAAGCTGCTTTACAGTATCAAAATTGTAATGAATTAAACCTGTTAATATATATTATTATATATACGCTATGAAATGCAATATGCTTAATAGGTCATCACCTCTAAATTGGTTTCTTTCAGTGATGAAAAGGGTGGGGTAATATGTTCCAGGGTTTTTACAAAATTAAACAGATTCCAGACTCATTGCTAAAGATACTCTGCCCTTCTAATTAAAAATTTAGTTTTGATAGCCTCCACATCTCTGTAAAAATTCATTGTGTAAGTCTGACTCAAACTTCTAAATAACTAGCATACAGACAATTTCTCTGAGCCTCCAGCAAAAAGTTTGTTTGGGAGCAGTTGCTCCTGTGGTGACTTTTAGCTCCCCTACGTCCCCTTCTTAGATTTGTAGACATCATCCTGAGATTCTTGCAATTAATGCCTAATACTGGTTCTACTAAGGGGTTGTCTTGAATGTCATTTAATATCTCCAATGTTTTGGAATTCTCTCCCTGGTTCTGAGATTATGTATTGTGGTACATTCAGCCCCCTGTAAACTGTGTCTGTGTCAGTCCTGATTCAATCAATTTAACCCTTCAGCGGGCGTGCCAATTTTTGGGACACCAGCAGGCATGTGTTGCATAAAGTGCAATATCTCTTTCAACCTTGATTATTCCTTTTGTAATAAACTTTCTTTTTTCAAATTGAAAACATTAATTCTGCGTTTTATGACAAGATATAAAATGTTGATAATATTGAGATATATTTATAATTAAAGGTCAAAGAATGCAGATACAATCCCCTTATTTCAAAACTGTCTGGTTTAATGCATCTAAGGACAACTTGCAAATCGATTCCTATTATGTCCAAAAACCTAAAAAAACAATAAGATTGTCCATCTTCATGATATGCAGGATATCGTGTAATAGCTGCACATTTGATTTACTACATCAACTCATAATTTTGTCGTATTGCAATCCAGTATAATCGCCGGTTTACCATGGTTAAATCATGATCAACAATGAATGGAAAGGAATACAAGGGTCAGAAAATCAGACCTGCATTAGAAAGGGTGTAGCTATAAATAGAAACTGCTTAGAACAGTGGTCAGCAAACTCATTAGTCAACAGAGCCAAATGTCAACAGTACAACGATTGAAATTTCTTTTGAGAGCCAAATTTTTTTTAACTCAAACTATATAGGTAGGTGCATTGTTATTAATTTAATTAGAATACTCCAAAGCTGGCTTTTGTTATAAACGTCCTCAATCTGAATGAGGTACGTTCGCTGAGGTCGACCCCTTCCAACTCTTCCACCCACACTCGTTTTGTATACTTATTTCGTCTATCTCCATTCGTTCGTCCTCCCTGTATGTCCAAACCATCTCAACATACCTTTCTCAATCCTCGACACTACATTTTCTTTCACTCCACAGCGCTCCCTAAAATTAACTTAATAAACTGTACTTAAAGTTTTATGTCTTAGTTAAACTATAGGTATGTTGAATAAAACTTGATATCATACTTAATATCGATATTATTTATTGATAAAATTAAATTGTAAAGTATCCATAAAATTAAATCATAACAATGACAGACAAACATTAATATGAACAATGGCCTCGCATCTCCTAGTTCAAGGATAGCGAACCGTTTTCTAACGCGTGTCAAAAAATGTCTTGAAACCGTAGAAATTAAAACCGCGTGTCACTTTAAAAAATATATATTTCGGTCTTTGGAAGACCTTCGGAAATTAAAAAAATTATACGATATATATTTAAAACAAAAACATATTTAACTTTTTATTGTGATTTGTTTAAAACTATCAATATCAGGAAGAAAATAATTACAAAAATTATCGAACTTAATGTGACACTTGCTGTTGTCTTTCGGACGATAATTTATTTATACATGGTTCGATATTTGTAACTTTTAATCATACACGCGCAGCGGACAAGTCGATGCCGAGGCAATTTCTATTCTTACTTTTAATAAATTTCATTGTAGAAAACAACTGTTCGCAAACGTAGGTTGATCCAAACATTGTCAAAGGAGCTCTTGTTAAGTTTTTCATTGACATTAGCGAATTAGGCAACGAGTTCCATTCAGTTAAAATAATATTTTTGGTGCTTGTTGTTAAAATATATTCCTCACAATTTTCCAGATCTTGTAATTTTTTTTTCTAAGTTCACATTTAGTTCTGCAAATTTATTCCTCCGTACAACACTGTTGTGAAATTCAACCATTTCCGTTTCTAAGTTATAAATTTGAAGCGAATCGAAACAGGATAATTTAAGTTTTCTCCATTTCACGAAATTGGGAGAATCTTTCGTCAAATATTTCTTTTGCATTCGCTAGTACTGAAGAAGAGTGTTTTAAGACTTCTGTTTGGCAAAAAGAGGAAAAAATTAATCTCAAACAATTATTTTTTACAGATTACTTCTAGTACAAATTAGATTATAGATTTCTCAGTCCGACGAATGAAAATCAAAATTTTAAAAGTTAAATGGGTGTTAAAGCAATGTGATCGCCTCGCGGGTCACAGGTTCGAAATCCCTGTCCTATTTTATTAAATGCCTCCGCACAAAATGCGTCTAGATGAATTTCTCTCAAAATAGCAACAAACCCGTTTCTTACGGTGGTCATACTTTTCACCCCATCTGTTCAAATTGAGATAATTTTGCCGAGTAGAATATGGTGTTTGTCAATGCACTCAATTACAGCATTTGCTATATCCTTTCCACGTGTTTGACCTTTGAGTGGCAATAATCCTAAATGCTCTTCTTTAGGACCTGTAGATGAAATAAATCATACAAAAAGTGAAACTAGCGCTGTATCATTTATGTCACAAGACTCATCAACTGCTATTGATAAAGCTGAAACTAATTTAAGATCTTCGACTTGCTGGTTGGTTATATTCGAAGATCATTTTGACTAGTCTAGTGTTTTCTACGGGGACACGCTCTCGGAAGTAATACATTGAAAAACACGATGCAAAGATACGACTTGATGATACGCGTTGACAATTAATCTTTCTAGAAATGTTTTCTCATTAAGTTGCTTCTGAGCACTCGCCTAAAGATAAAGACCAACACCATTTCACATAAACACCAACTAAGTATGTAAAAATAGAAATAAGAAAGCCAGTCATCACGAAGTTTCAATCTCACTGTACGTGCGCGCCCGCACATGGTATTTTGTGGAAGAACCACATGTGGCTCGCGAGCCACGGTTTGCCGACCACTGGCTTAGAACATTCAATTTTACTTGTAAAAACAAATCATTCAAAATTACAAAAATGTTGCACTTTATACATGGGCGTGCCCACTGAAGGGTTAATGATTCAGCTCTTGAAAAAGGGTTACTGATATCTTTAAGTTATAGTCAGTTCTTGCTTTGTGATAACAACATACTTTACTTTGAGATTACAAGAAATCAGTACTCAACCTACACTTTGTAGTTAGCTGTATTTATAGAGTTGTGACTTATGCTTCTTGTTTGTACATACACCCTCAAGGATAAGAGTTGCAAGTACACAGAGTTTGGTTAGGGTGCATGGAAAATCTGTGGGCTAATTTCTGATCTTCTGTTAACCCCTTGATTTCTACATATTATGATTTATGTTTAAGGCAGTACTTTACAGAGTTCTTTATTTTCAATGTTAAACTATGGGGAATTTTTATCTCAGTACTTGTCTAATCACAGACCAGCTGATGTAGATTTTTGAATTGTTTTTTACATATGAAAGTTTTATGTTTAGATACAGTGCCTAGTATTAAAAAAATTTTAATTTAAAAAAAGATTTTGAAACATATGCATTGTATGTAAAGATCTATTTTCAAATGCGGAATGTACATGAAATACATTCATTTACTAATCTGTGATTTGTATAATACTCAGAGGAATATTTCCCCAATTTAATTCTGAAATTGAAAATCTGCAATGTTAACACCAGGGTAGATTTCCATCATAAGCTTTCTTTCTGTAATACACAAGATCAGGTACTATGTATTAATAAAATTATTTTATTAAGTGTATATTGAAATAATTTGTTTTTCCTTTTCATAAATCAGGAGAGTGAAGATACTGTTGAAACTCAATTTATGCTTAGTGATGATTTATATGTAAAAGCTAAAGTTCCACCTTCTGGAAAAGTGGGTTTGTGGCTTGGGGTATGTATCATAATCTTTTGCAGATTGTATTAAAATTTAATGTATTTTTTTAGTAGTATATGTACTTTTTGGGGTTTGTGTAATACTTTCTAGAAGAAACAAATCAAATACATATTAATATTGTTTTCCATGTTTTCTTTCAGTAATAAAAATCAGCAGCTTTAGTGAAAATGTACTTTTAACAGTCAAACTAATATTTCTGTTGATAATATCGCAGATAGATGTTACTCTCATGTAATTAATTAATATATATATATATCCATACCATTAAATCTGTAATGACCTTGTAAAAACCAGCAAACAAACCAAAATTACAGATTTTTTTTAAGGGGATAGAAGGTACAAAAAATCTAAATGAAGAAAAAGGTTCTGAAAGTGAAGGTGATATCGTTCAATTGAAAAAAGTTCTCGTTTGATTGTACTGAGCAGTGATGAGGAAGAAATTTATTAAATTAAGGTCGTATTAAATGAAAATAATATTTTTTTTTTCTTTTCTTGTTATACATACATTTATATTTTTAATAAAAATTAAGTTGCTTATATGAAATTTTTAAAAAGTTTGTTTTTACCAAGTTTTTAGAACATAACCCCCCTTTTTTAAACTGTCTCTGGGTCTCATATAACACGGTTTCACATAACACAGCAGTTTCTAGGAACCTATCTACCGTGTTATAGGAGGGTTACCTGTATTTAGAGAATGTAGGTGATTCCACGTTAGTTTATAGTTGTGATGTTGAAGGTGTGGTTCCACTATCTGCAAGTACAATTCTAGTGATGACAATGTCAAAGAAGATGTGCAATTCCAACATGATTAAAAAATTATGGCACGTTATGAAGAATCATATAAAGAACTAACAAAAACCAAATCACAGTGTCTGATAACCGAATTTGTTTTTGAAACTGGTGAAAAACAAGAGAAACACAAGATGTTAATTTTATTCAAGATATACTTGTAGTTATATGGCCATTAAATAATATCAGTGACAAGAGGGAATTTTCGCCACCAAAAAGAAACAGTAAACGGGCATGTTTATTGTCTGATAGTGATACTGAATGACTGAATGTTATATCAGGGTGTCTACTAACATGAAAAGTAATGAAAAGTAACGAAATGGGAAAACGGTCACGAAAAGTCATGAAAAGTAACGAAATTGAAAGAAAAGGTCACGAATTTTTTCAATTTAAATTTTTTTTATCGATATAATGTAGAATAGAAAATATGCTCCTAACTGGTACAAAAACACTAAGATCAATTTTTGCCTACTTTGTGACGTTGCATCGGAAGAGAGATAACAGAGTTCCCGCGGGAAAATGCATTATATTCTTCCCCACTGCGGGAACGAACGCTCTTTCTCCCCTACAGAAAGGAGAGTATACGTCGTCATGTGGGGCTACCCCTCGGGCAACGAAAATACGAGGAGATAAGAAACACACAGCGGAAGTAGACATATGGTAAAGCATTAAAATTAACACGAACAAGTGGTGCACAATACTAACAAGAGAGAGAAGTTGGACAGCGGAAAAACACAATTTTTTAAAAAAAATAAGAAGAGAGCTTCAATTTTTTCGTCGATCCTGAATAGAGAAGTGTAGTTCAGATCGGTTTTTCTTTCAGTGAACTCGAGTATTACCGTGTAGATTTTGGCTTCTTGTCATTATTTGCGCTCGAGGTATTCTCTCTCCCCACGTAACAGACTATGTCCGATATTATGGAGATTTCCCGCCGAGTATACGTTATGTAACGGGCGAAGGCGAAGCTTTCTCCCGCCAATGACGTAACGGGCGATGCATTCAATTATGAAGCTCTCTTCCACGGGAGATATTAGCGCCCTTTACACGTACGTTCTTTCGCGAGTGCTTGGAGCGTATGGGATTGCGCTCACGCTCCAAGCACTCGCAAAAGAGCGTACGTTTAGCGCCCTTTACACGTACGCTCTTGGAGTGCTTGGAGCGTACGGGATTGCGCGCGGGAAAATTTGGAGTACGCTCCAAAGCAGCTTTCCCTTCCTCTCCGACACCTTCACACGTGCACTCAATCGCGCGGAATCGTGGTTTCACGCGGGAAAGAACGTACGTGTAAAGGGCGCTATTCCTCCGCTTAGGACCGTAGCCTTGGGGTGGGTGGGAGGGGGGGGGAGCACGACGGTTAGGATCCCCCCCCGAGATTCTGGAGTTTACAGTATTGCATTTTAACATCGAAATAAAAGTACATTTTTAAATGTAAAATTTTTTAAAACTGCATACTTATTCAAAATTTAATTTTTGAATAAAAATTCAAATTTTTAAAATTTTTATTTACTGTCTTAATTTCAATTTTTTTGCTCCGAATTGTTTTATAAATTTACTGAAATGTATTACACAAGATTGTGCATGGACTTTTAGATTATATAATATTAAATTTTCTAATTTCTTAATATTATTATTAAATATTATGTAATTTTAGTAAATTTTATATTATTTTTAGTTAAAAAATAGTGAAATATCGGGGAGGCTCAGTCCAGTTTGAGTTGTTCTTCATCTTGATGTTTTCAGAGCAGTTTAGGAAAGTTCCTCAATTTAAGCAAAAATTAACTCAAATTAAACATTGATACAGCTATTTTACAATTGTATCAAGTGTAGAATTAATGAAAATTTGTTATTTAAATATTATTTACTTTAATGGGGTTTCTGTAGTAACTGTAACAAGTATGAGAATGATTAATTTTTGCATCATTCACTTTCAAGGTGTTTTACATTGCATCAATAAATTTCATGGGTGTTTGAGTTACAATCATATCTGGAATTTGTATAACAGTAATAAAACTAGTAAGTATTGCATGGTTGTAATCCCAACTTTTAAAAAATAAGGTTTTCCTGATAAGAACTTAATAAGGTGAATATTGTTGAAAGACGAGCCGGGGGAGGGGGGGAGACTAATTTCGTTTAAACATTAGTATGTACTTCAATGGTCATGAAATTTTATTTTTAAGGTCATGAAATGTCATGAAAAGTCATGAAATTGACTTGCTCAAAAGTAGTAGACACCCTGTATATGTATGTATGTATGAATAAAAAATAAAATAAATTTCCTTTTAACCACTTCCAACTGCCACACTTTTTCAATTTTAACCAGTATAAATTAATTGAAATAAGATTTGTTGATTTGCTTTTACATATTTATTCAAGTTTAGTTGATTAAATCCAAATTTCATATGAAAATTAACATTTTTTTTATATAAAGTTTATTTGGATGGAACCTATTTCTAATTTTTATATGTTCACTGTATCTTTACCTTTTACATGGTAGTCTCTTGAACATATCCCCCATGTAAAAAGAGAATTGAGTGTACTTCTAATTTTAAAAGATGACACAGAACTCTAATCCACAACTCCTAAATTATAAATTACTGTTAGCTCTATAACTAATACCAGTGTTTTCTTTGTATTAAAAATTTATTTTAGCAAAAGTTAACCATTTCAAATGTATTAAATTATGAGATTTTTTTTAAAATTTTCATTACAGTATTATTTATTATTATATCAGTGAATATAAGTATATTAGAAGCATTTAAAGGGCTATATTAAAACTGATTTTTAATTTTTCTTAAAATTTTGTTATTTATAATACTAATATTTCACAGTGTGTGAACTATTTAAAATAAACTGTCAATAACTTGCTTTATACAATTTTAAATTTTTTCACACTGTTCATATTAACCACATATTTCCTGAATAATGTATCTGATTGGTGATAACAATGCAGTAACTCCTTTCAGGCAAATGTTATGTTAGAATACACCTTAGATGATGCTGATACACTCCTGTCTAAAAATCTGCAAACAGCAACAAAAAATTTGAATCAATTAGAAATTGATTTGGACTTTTTAAGAGATCAGTTAACTACTACTGAAGTCAGTATCCTTTTATATGTGGTAATAAAGGTTTTATGACTCCTGAACTTTTAAAGTTCTTAATTTTTAGATATATTGCTTTGTTTTATTATTTACTTATATACAGTGGTACCTGGACTTACGAGTTTAATTAGTTCCATGACAGAGCTCGTAACTTGAATTACTCGTATGTCGAATCAATTTTCTCCATTAAAATGAATTGAAATGCCATTAATTCATCCCCCCCCCCCCCCCCCAAAAAAAAAAAAAATAATAATAATAATAATAAAATAATAATAATGTTTTGTTGCATATTTTCAATTAAGAATAATGCATTTATAAATAACATAGATTTATGAAAACACAAAACAATAGATTATACTGCAATAAACTGGTTTTCTTAAGTATAATGTACATTTACTGTGGAGATCAGATGACTTGCAGATGCTGACGGAGGTGGAGAGAAAGGATAAACTGAATAATAGAATCTTATTCGCTGATTTTTGCCCTTTTTGCCATGCTTTCCTCACTTTTCATCTGCAGGGGTTTTTGATAAAAAATTTTTCAATTAGGTATGTTTCATCCCCCCCCCCCCCTTTCAGAATGATTTTGAAATGAGAGGTTGGACGTTGCTCGGATTCGAAGGCAACTCAAGTGTGGGCAGAGCAAACTGCCCCATGTGATAATTCTTGGGAGTTAATCTCTCGTTTTAAGACTGAAAGTAGTCCTAGAATAATATGTATAATAATTGTACATAAAGGTTGTAAATATTATGTTTCTTGTGTGCTCATTTGACAAGAATGTAACATGGCATTCACTCCGCAAACTAGTGTTGGGGTATCAAGCTGGCTTGTAACTCAAGGCAAAAATTGCCAAGAGACTATCTCAAAAAGCTCTAAGTTGAAGTACCACTGTATCTATGTTTTGTTGTGATTTACTAGAAGTTTAACTGGTTGCAATTAAAAGTATATAAAATGGGGGGATGATCAAAAATATTTTTAAGTCAACTTATAATGTGCTTTATATTTCTGAAATAATTGTTAAGTAATTATAATGGAAGATATTTCATATAATTTTGTTTCTTAAAAGTTTGTTGATTTTGATCTGTCTTCAGGATGTTGTAATAATAATGGGATATTTACCTTTGTGTCCTCTGCAAATATTGCTAAAAAAAATATTCTTAAATAATAATTTAGAATCTACACCTACTTACTGTAAGTTCTATCATTTATTCAAGAATTTTTCACAATTGTGTTAGACATGTTAAAAGCAACTATTTTTAACTGCTTGTGGTAGTTAATTTTTTTCACTCAATTTCATGGTTTGTTTCTGGCACCACAGACTATTTTTTCCTAATCTATAGTAAAACACTTGATTGCTTATGATCTAATAACTTCTTATTGGATATTTAATTATTTTTACTCTAAAATGTTTAATTTTCCAGTTTCAGACAAAGTGTACGTCGACAAACTTTATTCTTCATAACATTATAGGTAATAGTCTTTAAGAAAAAAATCTGAATTGAGCTGCATGTTAAAGGATTAACCAAGTAGCAATAGAATGAGTTTAAATGTGTTATAAATAAATTTTATAACTAGACTGAAATTTGACATTCTGTAACTGATGCGAGGTGGCCCCTAGACCATTTTAAAATAGAATAATTATTTCATTTATTGAAAATTCACATTTATTCATTTATAATCAATAAATCTTAGAAAACATTTCTGACTAGTCAGCTTCTTCACTAGCTGCACCTTATACGGGAATAAATTCAGCATCCTTTAAATTCTCTATAGTGAGCTTCAGGCTATGCCCAACTACTGGTACCGCTGTCGAGTTGATGTTGAATGCTTTTCTGCTCTGATTCTCCATATGCACTGAATATTGTCCTGAGACCTCCTGAACATAGCCTCAGAGCACAAGGTAAATCACTCACAGCCCCCCCCCCTCCCGTTCCATTCACCAGGCCAGTGGGCTGAAAGGGGCGGCTCCTATTTTGAATTAGCCCCACAAGGGTCAGAGTCAGACTTGGTTAAATTACCAGTCCTGTAATTTTAAACCAAGTCAAGTGACAAGACCGGAACACTTGACCCCGCACCTCCAGAGGTAAATTTGAGAACATGGTGGACATTGTAGCCACGACCTATTTTACATGCCCCAGACACCATTAGTGAACATGGCGGTGGATTTGCAGCGATGATCATTGAACCAGGGACTTTCAGATCTCTGGCCCGCTGCTCTTGCCAACTGGGTCACTATGCCCTCCGAGTATTGCTTGTTTAAATGCTGGTTTTCTGGCTCAAAAAATAACAAACGTAAGCTCTTTGGGTTAGCACAATGAATCGTTCATTTTTTATATAAAATTCTATTATTTTTACATGTTGCTCTGTCGTAAATTTCTCTATAGTTATTTTCCAAGGATTACAGGTGGATAATCTAAAACAAAATACTTAAAAAAATTAATTGTAAAAAAGTTATATTCTAGAAGTCTAGTGACTTTTGGGCCACCTATATTAGTCATTAGGTGTTTGATATCATGAAAACTGTGTAGTCAAGATGCCAGAGGTATGTTTAAGGGAATTTAAATTTTTATATAATTTAACTCATAATTTTTTCTAAATACTTAATTTTACCTGCATATTCAGTTGACTACACCTTAACTCCTTGCTCAGATATGGCCCGTGTTTATAACTGGGATGTGAAAAGAAGAGCGGCTGAAAAGAAATCTGCACCCACATTGTAAAGAGTAAAAGAAAAAAAGGTTAAAAATTGCTTTTATATATGCTCAACTTTGCTTAGAGAGCAAATATTTCCAGCAGAAAATTTGATTACTTGCAACATTATCAGTGACATTTCTTACAAAACTCTTTATAATGGATATTCTTCTTGGTGTAAAATTCAGTCTTCATTTCTGTGCATAATTTTTCACTTCATTTCTTATTATGTTCTCATAGATTAATAAATTTTTTTTATCATGCTGTATTTTCATGAAATGTTATATGTTGAATTTTCTACATATTAGCCCTAAAATATATATATACTCAGTGGAATCTCGATCGATCGTTTTTCGAATCATCGCTTTCCTGTATATGTTGTTTATCTCACCCAGTTCCAACAATCATATTGCTTTGTTATGTTCCCGGATCTATCGTTTTCCCGCATTTATTGTTCAGTTCAGTCGGTCCCTTGAAAAACGATAGATTGATATTCTATCATATGTGTGTGTATGTATATATATATACAGTGGAATCTCAATCTATAGATTTCGAAGGGACTGACTGAACTAAACAATGGATGCGGGTAAACGATATGGGATGCGGGAACATACAAAAAGTATTAACATTCCTTAAAGTTTGATATCCCTAAAATATATTTACTCACATACATAAATGCATACATACCTATAGTGTAATTGAAGATAAAATTACAAAGTTGTACTGAAATCCAAGATGATAATAATAAAAAAAAGAAATACACGTAGTTACACAAGAATTTTAATTCACATAAAAGTATTTAATCTTCGTTTGTTTGTTGGCTGTTTTCTCTCCACAAGTAAACAATATTTTTTCTGTGTTGCAAATTGCATTCCTTTCGGTATCGGTTATTGTGTGAAAGTATAAAGAAGCGTCAGCTGTGAATGGTTTGTAACTAGAACCATTTCATTGCACTGGATGGGGTCCGACATAAGACCACCAGGAAGTTCTGCTTCCGGATGAAACCCTCATCGGCCAGTGTAGAACTGCAGCAATCAAAAACTTTTCACACCCTAGACCAAACACCAGGGCGCCTCCATCCCAAGGCCAAGACAAAAGCTAGAGGACAGCAGGATCCGCTCAGGTCCGCTGACTGTGAGCCATTGCTGATAAGAACAGAAATGTTGAATAGTCGGAGAATTTGGAATAAGTTTCTGAAAATAGGATACTTCAGCGGCTAAAAAATTAAGGAACACCAACAACTAACAAATAATGATTGTGGTATGATTATGCGAAACCAGGGTATACAGGAGAGAATGAAAATACGAGACCGTGCATCTCAAATGTTCTGCTCATTGTTTAATTAGAGCGTCATTCTAGCTCAATCCAAACATTTATATTTCAGGTTCGGTTATTATGAAAAAACGATCAATCCAATAAATTAATGTAAAGCTGCGATATTCTGAACGAATATTGCGGGAAAACGATGGATCGAGGAATGATCCATGCGGTCTGTTTTTGCTTGTTTTCTATGGAATTTATTCGGGACTGGATGAAATAAACGATGCATATGGGAAAACGATCGATCGAGATTCCACTGTATATATATACACTGGATTCTCTATCGATCCTTTCCCGAATCATTGTTCTCCCATATGTGTCGTTTATTTCCTCCAGTCCCAACAATCATATTGCTTTGTTATGTTCTTGCATCTATCATTTTCCCACATTTATCGTTCATTTCAGTCGGTCCCTTGAAAAACGATAGATCAACTGTGTGTGTGTATGTATATATATATATATAAATAACAAAAAATAAAAATTAAATTAAAATGTTTAAAAAACTTACTTTATCTAAAAATTTATACCTTACTAATCTAAAATTTCTCTCCATAAATTTTTTACTGGCTTTTGAGCCTCAAAAATAAAAACTTTTCAGTAATTTAGAATTTTTTTCTGTGTGTGCAAAAGAACCTTGTACAGACTTTAAAAATTAAAAAATCATGAAATATAAAATACTGAATACTTTGTATTTCATGATTCTTAATTCTTGATCTTCTGTTCAATCTGGAATATAATTTATATTTTTTACACACATAACAGGTAAACAATTCAATTTACCACACCATAGTATAGAATAACATGAACTTCAATATTGAGCCAAATTTTAAAAAGCTTGGCTAATATTGTTCTTATTTATCAACTATGCTGCAGATAAAATAAATATTGAGTAAAAGATAAAACATTATATTTTTTCTGATAATATTCCAACAATTTGCCAATAAGATAATTCTTGGGTTCCAGTATTTGAACAAATTTTTTGAAAGGCATTTTTAATGAAAAATAAGGTAAAATGTTCCATTAATAAAAGTGACAAAAATAACTAAAAACTGTTCTTTTGAAGTTTCATTTATATTCTTGTGGTAAAAGGAAATCAGTTATTGGTAAAAACAAAAAATTTAAATACTCATTTCCCTTGAAAAAAGTGTATCCCCAAATTAATGGGGAAAAATTTGTTATGAATGCTGTCATGCATAAAGAAATATGGTTCTTTTCAAATGACTAATTTAAATTTAAAAAATTAAGGTGCTGCTTACTATTAAATACAGTTTTCCTTCAAGGTTCCTAACCAAGGGTAATAGTCTCCAAGATAATTAATTGCCTTTCCCTATCAAGTAATAACAGAGGGACACAATGATGAAACATTCCAAATGTGAATACTGAACTGATTTCTGTTTTATGCAGTATGTAAAGGAGTTTGGGAGAGATAAAAAATCAGAATCATATCTTTTAGTCTCTGATCCATAGGGACTATTTCCATAGAATAAAAATGAAATTAATATAATCATGCTCCTCTTAAACACAATGTGTGACTTTTGACAGCAAAACTTTTGATATTTTATTGTCATTAAAACTGATTCCAGCAATTCCAATTTTGTTGAAATCTAGAGTCTGGAAGTAACTTTTTCTTTCTCCTTGGAGTTTCAGCCCATATGTTTCACTCTTTCATATATGCTGAGAGTTTTAACCTATTCATCTGTTAATTCAACTTTTTCCACTTTTTGGATCAACAATTAAAAATGAAACAAAGTTAACTGATGGTGATAAGACTATGGACTGAAAATCACAAATGTGTAATTTATGGCATTCAGGAGTTGCATTAGGTGATATAACAACTGTTTTGTAGCATATTCACAGTGTATGATGTAGCATGGACTGTGAACAATTGAGGTTTTTTTTTATCCTCCAAAATGCCTCTTAAAGTTCATCAGCCATTTGACATAATTTTGGAAATCCTCCAGGCTTTTTTCAGTTGTTTAATTTAACAGGTATGTTATTATGTGCAGTCCCTTAAAATAACAAGGACTTTCTGGCTGACATCCATATCATTAAAGGCATCAACTTTCTTCCTCAGCTATTGTGTCTAATTATCTTTGGCAATTTTTCCTCAATTGCAATATTCACTCCACAGCGACAATGAGTAGAAAAAAGCCTAATATCATTGATGTTGTTATTATCTCTTTGAAAATAATTTTCAATCAGATTTGGTGTTTTTCCAAACCATTATTGCAAACATCTTTATCAACATCAGCAGAGTCAATTAACTTTCTCAGAAGAATGCTGTGTCTGACATGGGATCAGTCTATTTGGGGTTTTCAAATTTTTAGTCCCCATACTGTAGCAGTTTGACTGGCTTTTTCTTAGAGAATTGTGTTAGGGAAAAATCCCGATTAGCTTTCCTCTTCTTCCCCTAACCTTCCAGCCACGAAAGAGCGATGTATTTACATCATTTCCCACCTCCACAGCAATGTGTAAGCATCGTCAGACGCCAGTTGCGTCATGCCAGCCTAATGACGTCATTCACCCAACGATGACGCCATACCATCAGCTAAGAATGACGTCAACTCACATCAAGTAAAATTAGCATAATTAACTTTGCTATTCTCCTGCCACGAGGGAGCGCGGCGGTCGACGCCGGTATAAATACCCAGCCCGATCACAGACATAGTGAGTGATAGTTGGTGGGGAGAGATGAGGTGATCTAGCACGACTCAGCGCAGCTCGTTTTTGAAAGCCAGGCTCTACCGAGAACCCGTATTCGGAGGCGGCGACCAACTTGCCAGCAGTGCACCGACACCGATGCCCTAGTCGTCTCGGCCTTGCATGCCCGCAGGTAGCCAAGGAATGGTTTTTGTGCCCGAAAGGCACTATCTACGTTACGTATTTTTACGATGGTAAAACTTTGCCTCGACCAACTGTGAGTTAAGCCCTTTTTATTTTTCTCTACACCTCGGTAAGAGTACTTCGAAGCCAACTTTTTAGAATAACACTACGAGCTGTGTAGTGCGTCTGTAAACAAGACACTTTAATGTCGTATTATTTCTTTCCAACTAAATAAATGTATTTTTATTTTACCTAGACCTTCGTACGTCTTTTTAACATCTTGCATATCACACCACAAGCTAGCTAGCGTTGCTCTGACTATATCTAAATATTAAGAGTCCAACCTTCCCTGCTAGTCAGTACGACTCTGCACTCTTAGCTATCAGTAAAGTTTGGGGCATTCCTGCCCCCAAATCTTAACTATTTTCTTGGTTGGGGGAGCCGCCAGGTTCTAGCGGCTCAATTCCGTAACATTTTGGTTATGGGCAGCAGGCCCTAAAGTTAATTTGTAAACAACTTTTTTTAACTTGAGGGTGACTTTTGTTCTAAAATAGCAGAGCACAACGCGAAAGCTTGGTGATATGTGAGCTGATAAGCGTCGAAGGTATAAACAAAAGGTAAAGGCCCTGAATTTATGAAATTCTATATTTGGGGGGGGGGGGGGGGCTATTTGTATATATATATAATATTTAGTGTTTTACATACTGTCTTGCATTTTTTTTTTATATACTTATATATATATATTTACATATTGTACCTGTAACTTAAAACATGGCCTCTTTACAACCCCATATGGCTATAGATAAATTGACCGAGGAAAATTTCCATACCTGGGTAGCAGATATTAAATTTGTACTAATATCTCTTAATGCGTGGGACATTGTGAATGACCGCGAAACTAAACCGATAGCAAGTGCGGAAAATTTAGCTGAGGTAAGGGACTTTGAAAGAAGAACCCTACTCGCTTTATCTACAATCTTTTTAAACTTTTCCCCTGCTTTCAAGTCGGTCGTGGAACATTGTACCACCCCCCGGGACACATGGTCAACCCTAAATAGGCATTTTCAGCCTGACAGTCGTAGTCGGCATATGCAGTTATTTACCGAACTGGTTAATTGTAAGCCCTACGCTAGCGAGAAAATTAACATGTTTGCGGCACGAATCCGCAAGTTAAACGAAAGCCTAAAGGGAATAAATCAAGAAATAAATGAGACTTACCTCTGTTTCCAGCTAATCCGGTACTTTCCATCGGAGTTTGATCACTTAGTGCAAACTATACTTCGTTGGAAAGATGCGGAATTTAAATTTGAAACCATTCTAACTGAACTAGTCGCCGAAGAAACCCGAATTAGCGTACAGAAACAAGATAAGCGTGAAAACGCTACTTACGAAACGCAGAACACCTTTTCGGGTCGGCATAATTCTCGAAGTTGGAATAAAGCCAGTTTCCGACCGAAAACTCCATCGAGAAGCCCTTCTCCCAACAAACAAGTCCATTTTGGGAAATACCCAAGTGGGAAATCACCGGGGCGTAGAAAATCTAAACGATCGTTCCGGCGAAACTCACCAAATAATGAAAAACCCCAGAGCCATTATACTGTAGAAGCCCTATTTACATCTCAGAGTAATCCAGGTGACTGGGTCGTCGACTCTGCGGCAACCCATCATTTTTGTAAGGATAAATTCCTATTTGATGGACCCCCTTGAGGATGTAAATGATAGGAGCCTAGCAGTTGCTACTAGGGGAAAGCCTATCCCTATCAAACAAAGAGGGCCAGTCGACCTACTTTGTAAGGGCGAAAAACGCGCCATTACGCTTATGCGTGCATTGTATGTACCATCTTTGAGGCGCAATATAGTTTCATTACCTTTACTTGATGAAGATGGATTTACTTTTGAAGGGGGAAATGGACAACTCCACGTTTACGATAAAGATGGAAAGGGTTATTTCACAGCTCGCAAACAGGGGGGAATTTTTTATGCAAAACAACAGCTAACCCCAGAACAAGCTGCGAGGAAGAAAGCTTACCAACACGAGAAAGAAACTCAATCGAAGAAAGGTAAGGCTTACGAAACTACAGCTAAAAAGAAACGAAATACCCTAAGCAAAAGTAATGAAAAACCTGCCAGTGCTTTGAGCAGATGGCACCGTAGAATGGGCCATATGAACCCTGAACTAATCAGCCAGTCTTTTACAAATAAAAGTGTCAGGGGTGCTCAGGAGGTAAAATCATCCAAACTTTTTTGCGAGGATTGCAGGTTAAATAAAGCTAAACGGGTGACATTTAAACCAATCGGCCAAACTAGGTCATCAAAACCACTAGAACTTTTACATCTAGATTTGTGGGGACCTGCTTCAACGACGGGATATGCAGGAGAGAGATATTTTTTGAGTATCACAGATGATCACTCAAGGAAAATCGCCCTGTATCCGATTAAAGATAAGACAGCTACTTTTCCCACCTTTTTAAATCATGTGAAACGCGCCGAAAGATTCCTTTCAACTAAGCTCAAAGCTATCAGAACTGACAATGGTAAGGAGTTTGACAACTCACAATTCCAAGAGTATTGCCGTGCGAATGGGGTGGCCCACGAATTTACAGATATTTATTCGCCTGAAATGAATGGAGTAGCAGAGAGGTTGAACCAGACAATCGGAAACACCCTCCGCACGATCCTAAATTCAAGTAAGGTTCCAGTAAAATTTTGGCCAGAAGCCGTCCGCTATGCGGCCTACAATTGGAATAGAGTGTGCCGTAGAAACCAGACGAAAACACCGTTTGAGAAATACGGAAAGTTCAAACCCTCCATTAGTCACCTTAAACCATTCGGGTCAGTTTGTTTTGTGGGTGTGCCGAAGCAACACCGAACCAAATTTGATCCCAGAGCTAATAAGGGAGTTCTTGTAGGCTACGCATGTAGGATTAAAGGGTACAGAGTGTTGTTCCCAGAAACTGGGCGAATAGTCGAAACCCGGAATGTTAGCTTTGCTGAAGATGAACTAAATTTTTATCAATTGAAAGCTAAGCAGACTAACAATGGAGCAGTGCTGGGCGGCCATCCAGAAACTACCATATACTCACTTCACAACCCGGAGCTTGAAACAGTGGTAATCCCACATATGGATTCGCGCCGAGTACATACCCGGAGTTACCAGGAGGATCCCAGACCAGGCCCTAGTTATGCAGTTCAAACAGATGAAGCAAGTGAAGACGAATCAGACAGAGAACTATACGCCCAAACACCTAGACTCCGAGTCGCTAAGTGGACAAGGGAAGCCGTTCCGAGACCAGACGGAAAGCGGACCGATATATATTATCGCGAAGTTAAAAGGCAAGGGGGCAAGAGCCAAATATTGCGAAGCCTCAAAGAACTCAAGCGATATTGTAAAAAGCATAAAATTGAGTACCAGCCTGAATACTTCAACTTTAGCGGTAAGAATAAAAGGACGGGCCCTGTTCCAACTCCTCAGCGACAGGTGATTGATGATGATAGCGATCTGGAATCTGAAAGTCAGACGGAAAATGAAGAAATCAACTACTTTTCCGCCTATGACACTTCCGAAAGTGAGATTGACACAGCATGACTAGAAACTGTAGTCATCCCGAAAACCTTTAAACAAGCGTTCAAAAGTAAAGAATCTAAGCTATGGAAGAAAGCGATGGAAGAAGAATTAAAAGTGTTAAGTGAAAGGGGTGCATGGAGCCTAGTACCGCCACAGTCAAAGTACAAGCCTCTCGGTTGTCGGTGGGGTTTTACAACCAAAACCGATGAGCATGGAAATGTGGTAAGATACAAAGCGAGGCTCGTAGCACAAGGCTACAAACAGGTAAAGGGAGAATCCTATGATGAAACTTTTTCACCTGTAGTCAATTTCACCCTTATACGCCTATTTTTCTCCATGCTAGTTTCCAACCTAAAGTGGTATCACCTCCAGTTAGACATCAAATGCGCGTATTTATACGCACCCTTATCTGAAACCATTACTATTACCCAACCACCCGGTTTCGTAGAAAAAGGAAAAGAAAACTACCTCTGTCTACTAAAGAAAGCCCTTTATGGCTTACACCAGAGCGGAAGGGTATGGTTTTATGAAATCGAGAATATATTGCTTGAAAATAATTTTAAGAAAATTGACTGGGCTAACTGTGTTTACCATTTATCAAATAATCTAATTTTACTTTTATACGTAGACGATATAGTTCTTTTTGGAAAAACTAAAACACATATTGAAGCAGCAGTTAAAATTCTGCAGAAGTGTTTCGACATTAAAATACTTGACCAAACTTCTAAGTTATTGGGGGTTGAATTTGAATTCAATCAAAAACAAGTTTTCATTCACCAAACCCAATACATAGATCAAGTTGCTAAACGCTTCGAAACCTTCAATATCCCAATTGTATCCTTACCCATAGCTAAAGGAACGATATTTACCAAATTACAAAGCCCTACATCTGAACCCGAATTAACGGAAATATCAAAACTACCGTATCGAAATATTCTAGGGTGTTTAGCATTTATCGCAAGTCGAACTAGACCCGACATTGCTTATGCTGTAAATATCTTCAGTCAGTTTCAGTCTAACCCAGTCTTTGCTCACTGGTACGGTCTATTGAAGCTACTAGGGTATGTAATAGGTACAAAAAATTTAAAGCTAAATATTTCCTCTACCTCTAATGAATTAACAGCTTACAGTGATAGCGATTTTGCCGCCAATCGAGACGACCGAGTTTCAACTCATTTTACTAGATAAATCACCTATATTCTGGCGAACTGGCAAGCAAAAGGCCATAGCGCTGTCAACTATGGAAGCTGAATTCATGGCTATAACAGAAACCTGTAAGGAAATACTGTGGATCAACCGTATAATGCAAGAATGCGAAAAATTGAAGATAATCAAGCTAACTAGATCCAAACCCCTTATCAGAACGGATAACTTATCTGCAATAGACTTCTTAAAATCGCCGATTGAAAATAGTCGCACTAAGCATATTCATGTAAAGCTTCTATTTGTGCGTGATCTCCTTCTAAAAGAAGTTTTCGAGATAAAATTCGTGCCTAGCAAAAAAAAATCTAGCAGATCCGTTCACAAAACAAAAAACAAAATCAGACTTTTCAGCCTTTAAACAAATAATTTTTAAATCAGAAACTTGAAAGCTATAAACTTAAAGTAAATTCCTAACTCTAATAAACCGAATTTCCTTAAAATAAGCCTTATCCTTGAGACTAGGACGGTTATTAATTTATGAGTTATATTACTTTCCATTATTTTCTGTTTACGGAACTAACGGCCATTGTTTCGGGTTAGTTCTATGAGAACCTTCTTTCTCCCACATAATTTGGGAGGGGTTCGCTTAAGTGTTTTACAGTTGCAATGTGTTTATACATTTTGCATTTTGTCGCATGTGTATTTAATACTAACTTTACCCTTGCATATATTCTGTACTGTGTTTATATATGCACGTTTATGTCTCTATCTAGCATTGTGTTTATATCTACATACTAGCAATAACTGTTTCTATTTTTCCGTACTGTATCTATACTTTAATATATTTACTAGTACGTTGTTTTGACAAGCAAATTGTAATCAATTTTAACATATTCCTAAAGTTTTATGCTATTTAAACATCGGAGGGTATATTATACGCAAATGTTTTTTTTCGCATGATTGTGTGTATGAAAGTGGGCCCACGAATGTTTTGAATTTTGTCTGGAAAAATACTGCATGTGTATACTTTGCCCTACCTGTTGATGAATTGTATTGCATATTATTTGCCTATTGAATATTGCATATTGCATATTGAATTGTATTGCATAATTGTTAAGGATTATAAGCTATTTTTATAGAAACATGTCAACAGAATATTTATTGTATGTTATACAAGCGACTTACCCTTATTGTTTTTGCAAAACATGTGACTTAACCACGTGCATGTGGTGGTGCTCATTTCTGTAAAGGGGGGGCAGTTGTTAGGGAAAAATCCCGATTAGCTTTCCTCTTCTACCCCTAACCTTCCAGCCACGAAAGAGCGATGTATTTACATCATTTCCCACCTCCACAGCAATGTGTAAGCATCGTCAGACGCCAGTTGCGTCATGCCAGCCTAATGACGTCATTCACCCAACGATGACGCCATACCATCAGCTAAGAATGACGTCAACTCACATCAAGTAAAATTAGCATAATTAACTTTGCTATTCTCCTGCCACGAGGGAGCGCGGCGGTCGACGCCGGTATAAATACCCAGCCCGATCACAGACATAGTGAGTGATAGTTGGTGGGGAGAGATGAGGTGATCTAGCACGACTCAGCGCAGCTCGTTTTTGAAAGCCAGGCTCTACCGAGAACCCGTATTCGGAGGCGGCGACCAACTTGCCAGCAGTGCACCGACACCGATGCCCTAGTCGTCTCGGCCTTGCATGCCCGCAGGTAGCCAAGGAATGGTTTTTGTGCCCGAAAGGCACTATCTACGTTACGTATTTTTACGATGGTAAAACTTTGCCTCGACCAACTGTGAGTTAAGCCCTTTTTATTTTTCTCTACACCTCGGTAAGAGTACTTCGAAGCCAACTTTTTAGAATAACACTACGAGCTGTGTAGTGCGTCTGTAAACAAGACACTTTAATGTCGTATTATTTCTTTCCAACTAAATAAATGTATTTTTATTTTACCTAGACCTTCGTACGTCTTTTTAACATCTTGCATATCACACCACAAGCTAGCTAGCGTTGCTCTGACTATATCTAAATATTAAGAGTCCAACCTTCCCTGCTAGTCAGTACGACTCTGCACTCTTAGCTATCAGTAAAGTTTGGGGCATTCCTGCCCCCAAATCTTAACTATTTTCTTGGTTGGGGGAGCCGCCAGGTTCTAGCGGCTCAATTCCGTAACAAATTGCTTCAGAAATATTACTTTTGCCTTATGCAAAAATAAACCACTACAACCAGTTTCAACAGCAAGTCCCATTTGTTTATGGGAACTTCTTTTGAATTTCATTTTGATGATAGTTTAATAATTGTATTTTTTGCCTAATTTACAGCTTATTTGTGTTTGTCCTGCACATTTACTGTTAGACACAAATCAAAAACATTTTTCCTACTAAATCAACATCCATTCTCTTTCAAAGTGTGATAGTAATTAACACTAGCTGATTTGCAAGGCAGACATGCTATTCATCATTATGAAACTGTGATTTTTAAGAAAGTATGGAATTACCAAGAACTCACTGAGTCCCTTAGGATCTTGGAGAAAAAGAACATAAATTCCATGCAACTCCATGTCATAACATTTTGCTGTTATCTTAACTTACTATCTATGCTTAGTGTTTATGATCATTTCAAGTCATTCAATTCCCGAATACCATATATTATACAATTATCAGTAACCACAGCAAAAGAAATTAAACCTTTGCATCAATGGTTTTGTCTTGTAACAGGTGGTATGCTTGGGGATGGGGAGATTTCATTGATATCTGGCAAGATCAAATAGTATGCATTCAGAGGTTGTATTCCAATTTAGTGAACTGGGAAAATAATGATCACATCCATTTTTAAGGGTGCCTGAAAAGCTGGGGGTTGTTGAAACACAATGATGCTCAAATGTGTTTGCAAGGAATTTTAATGCATCCTTCAAAAGGATTTTTTACTGTATATCAAACACATTGTGTTATTTATGTGTAGATTTATCTTTGTGTTGCACTCAAAGAAGCAGTGAAACCCATAACACTTTATATTTGGAGTGAGGTAAGCGAATCATGACTGCTGCCAAGGTAAGTGTGGAGAAACAAATTAATTAGACATAACATTCTCTTGGTCAGTGTTTAATTTTTTAAGTATATACCATTACTAGCTGAAAACTGCACTTTGCTATGGAGTACATTCCAATTAAATACAACGGTCAATGTATGTAATTAATGCCAAAAAAATATATATATAATAAATACAACGATCAATGTATACAATTGATGTAAAAAATATATATATATATTTGTAAAAAAATCGTAAGGGTTATTTTTTTAAAGAAAATAATGTAGAAGAAAATATTCAAATTAAATCTTAATAGAACATACTAAAGAATATAGTACAGTTTGAGGGACATATCTTTTACTGTATTTTAATATTTTTTTGGATAATGTCCAATCGTCTGCCGCATTAGCAAGAAATTTTTTTTAATCTATTTCGTTGTTATGAACATGACAATAAATTAATTTAAAGTACCAGAAAAAGTAATCACGTGATCAGCATTTAATAAATTAAATTCTAAAATTTAATCTTTAAATTTCACCAAAAATCAGAAAATGGAGGTAAAGATTCAAAAAAGATTTCATTTTAAAAGAATTTTTTATGATCTTTCTCCTGATATAAATTTTATAACCCTCAAATTATTATTTTAAATGCAAACTTAAAAAAAGTTACTAAACCAGCTTAAAAATTTTATTTTAAAAATCTAAGAATTTTTCAAAAATCTTTCTTAGTGCACCCCTACAATAGAAGAATCGCCATGCAAAATTTCAGCCCTTTAGGTCCAGCGGTTTGGTCTGTGTATTGCATGTCAGTCAGTTACAGAACTGTTTTATATATATAGATTACCTTGAAGACTTCTTGATCTAAAATAAAATGCTTGTTTAAAATTCAAGGATGAAAAATATTAGTGAATCAACATGAGATCCTACAGGAAATCATCAGCATAGCTAAAATGATTTATTTCTTTCAATTGTTAATTTTATTTTATTTTTTTAATTTCATGGGAATGCAGGAACTCTTTTTGTTCCTTTTTCCTCCAGTAAATGAATCAAGTAAAAACAGGTCTAGGTTTGATATGCATAACTGAAAATCATGCTGCTGAAATTCTGCATAAATCTGGAATGGTGTGTTAATCATGGCAGCTGTTTAAAGTTAATAATTTTTTCTGACTATTTATATCAATAAAATTAAAACAAGCAACAAATAAAAGTGATTTAGTAAAATGTAATAATACTTTATGAAAAAAAAACTTGTAGGTGCTATGTATTTGTTAAAATTTCTTCAAATACAGTACAACTTCCCAAACCCGGAATCATTCAGGGCACGGCAATTCTGGATTTGGGAATTTTCCGGATTTGAGAGGTTTTTAAATAACACTACAAAGTTTTTGAAGAATAAAGTAAAATGGTTTAATTATTAAATAAACCTAAATACAGAACATATAATTACATTATATGTTCAGTCATATGACGTTTCAGTCAATAATATCTGTTGCTTTAGTTTCATCTTATTAGAAATTTTTACTCGAATCCTATATAGTGACATAATTTCATATTCCGAGATAAAATTCTGAGGTTCTAAGCCTAATATTGTTTAATCTAATGATTTTATCAGGTCTTCCGTTGACATTCTTTTGTTTTCGGGCATTCTGAATCAATTTCACGATCGCTGTCATCATAACTTTTGTTATTTACCCCACTATCAATAATTTCAGAATCGCTCATGCCTCATTTACACATCCGCAATCGCGCCACCCGTAACACCGCATTTACACAGTCTTGATAGCGGCGAGTTGAATTGAGGGGGGGCGAATGTGTAAACGGTGTTCTCGCCGTTTCTCCTCGCGTATCGTGGCGCTCGCTTCGGGAGCGGTTTTCTGGCACGAGTCAAAGGGGCGAATGGCGCCAGGGGTCAAAGGTAAGAATGGCGACGGGAAATCTTGTTCACAGCAAGAGGCGGGAATGTGAGAACGGTCACTCGCGTCCATGCAAGAACGTGACTAATGTCTCGCGAATGTCTTACGGGTGGCTCGATCGTGAATGTTTAAATGCGGCACAAGACATTCGCGAGACATTAGTCACGAAACTGCATCGACGCGAGTGACCGTTCTCAATTTCCAGCCTCTTGCTGTGAACAAGACTTCCCGTCGCAATTTTCTCCTTTGACTCCCGGCGACATTCGCCCCCTACGATTCGATTCGCCGCTATCGCGATTGTGTAAATGCGGTGTAAGAGAACAAACGATCGGCACATTTTCGTCGATGTCTAAAACTTCCTGTATGATCAATTTATCCATGTTAATGTTGCCTTTATTCGCACATTCCACTAATTCTGCTATTTCAGCTTCTTTCCCAGACACTTGAAAGCCCTCAAAATCGCTGCTGTCACTTCCTTGAGAGGAAGCGCAATTTTTTACCGATCATTTTGTTAGCGACATCTATCGGTGAAATAGAAAAGTAAAATTGGCCATTTATTAAAGCATTCCGGATTTGGGAGGTTGTACTGTATTACCCTTTAAAAATGTATGTTCCTTTTAACTAAGAATATACCAACACTTATATTTTAATGATTAATCTCTAATTTTTTTTCATATTGATTATTGTTAGTTATGACAGGAAATTTATTGAACAAATTCTTTAAAAATAGAAAAATAGGCAAGATATAAAATATACAAAATGTAAAAAAATATAAAACTTTATAAAATTCATAAAAAGATGATTAACATTTACACTATTTACAAATAATTTTTCTTTTAATATAAATTTCTCTTCTTAATCTTTAAAAAATTCAATGACCTGTAACAAGAGAAAGAAGATGAGTATTAATAAAGTTGGTAAGTAGCTAAAGTTTCTGTATTATTAATTGTTCTTTCAATACTCTTTTCAGAAAATGAAAATAAGTATTTGCATAAAAACCTTTTCTGTTTTAAATCTCTAAAACACACTTAGATTTTGCCTTGCAGAGAATTTTTTGAATGACATAAAATCCATTTCATCAGGCACAAGCTAATCTAATGAGATTTAAATATTTTTTGCAGTTAAAATAAAGAATTCAGTTTGTCTAAGTGTAAGGAGAAAATTCTAATAAACACACAACTAATTTTGCTAACTAAAATAAGATATTTAGTGTCTGAACTTAATTAAAAAATTTAAAGCTAGATAACAAAGTTGAGTATTTTAAAACAATCTGCAAAAAAGATAGGTTTTGGTTTGAAAATGCAAATCACTGAAATGCATGATAAGGTTTCAGAAAAACAATACAGGTATTCCTCGATTTACGACTGCTCACACTTACAAACAAAATTTTAAAATAAATTTTTTTAAAAATCTCAAAAATACTGTCCCATGAATGTACAGTACATACTATATGTATTACATAATTATTAAAAAATATGATGCAATATTCTGCAACACTGCAAAAATTTATGATGCAATAATAAAAATGTATAATGCAATAGTTTCGATATCCACACGACAAATCAAATAAACCTTCATTGGCTTCAGAAATGGCTTCATCTTTTCATTATATTAATAAAGGACTACAACAGTTAGAAGCAATGGATCCAAATGAAGAAAGATTCACAAGTGTAAATCGTTGTATTCAGGAAAATCTGGCTTGCTACCAGACAATATACAAGGAATAGAAGATGCAGACTTTTCAAATTACCTTGGATAACTTTGTTTAAAAAAACTTGCAACATATCTTCTGTTGCAAATTCTGAACCAATGTACTGTACTAACATAATAAGTTGTTATGGTGAAGAATAATGTATGTCTTCTAATTATAATGTATTTTAAATTACGTATGAAAGTAAAAAATATATGTATGTGCATACACACACAAAATAAAAATAAAAAAATTCTTTGAAACTCAAGTTATGACCAATGCCTTATCCCTATCTCGATCGAAAGTCGAGGAATATCTGTACTTGTGTTGACAAAACAAATTGTTTAAATAAAATTCATTTTAAAACTAATTCCTTATGGCTACTGTCCAGAATGCAGCTGTCCTTGCCTTTTAACTGTCAGATGATGAAATAAATCATGGGAATATGCTGCTGTGCAATAAAAATAATAGAAAACTATTGAAATGGTAAAATGGAGAAATTTCCCTACATTCATCCCAAATGATTTGGTGGAATGTTATCAATGAATATATATATGAAATGACCAAGTACACAGAAGTGCCATTTATAAAAATGTTTCTTTCTATATCAAATTTTGAGGAAAAATGTAACATATTATGCAAACATTTTTAGAAGGTATATATATATATAAATAAGAATAAGATGAAAGAGAAAACCAGTAATAGCTCTAAAGCTACATGAAGCCAGGAACATCCAACATGTAAAGAAAAGTATGAATACGGTTTTTGACAGCATTTCTTCATCAGCGGTGTCAATACTGTCTAAAAACCAATGGATTGTTTCTGATGAGTATGATCTATTAAATAAACACACTCAGACACCGTACAATCCATTATTAACAGAAGAATTGAATAATAAATGAATTAAGTTTGAATAAAAGTACTTAACCAAAGAACACCAAGCCTGGCACTAGTCAGAGTGGAAGTTAAGAACTTGTAACCGCAAGATGACTGACGTCATATAACTTGCAACCATTGAGGTAGTGGATACTCAGTTACAGACTTACTTAGGTTACCATATTTTAAGACTATTATTCCTTTATTTATTTAGTTTTATTATTGTTACTACTATGAGTTAATTATTTTTTTATTTTTCTTATGTTTTTATTTTTGTTTTTAGTAGTTATTATTTTTATTTTTACCTATTGTTATGTTTAACTTATTAATGCAACAGAACAAACTATTCATTAAAACAAAAACAACCAATTATGTTTTTGGATAGACTAACTGGGTAATTATTACGAGTTAGCACAGCTTTCAAGTCTATAATATGCTTAATCCTATTGTCTTTAGAACATAGCCTATTTATACAAACTAACTGATTTAGAATAATGTTATTAAAAACAGATTTATGTAAACAGGTTAGATAATTTTGAAATTTAACAATATTAAAATTATAGTCAGATCTTTTGTCATATAAGTCATAAGTAAATTTATTGTTAGTACTTAATTTAATATTAATATCTAGAAAGTTTACATTAATATTATCATGGCTACTTTTAATTAGTTCCAAATTAGGAGGGTAAAAATTTAAGTCTATAGGGTTATTACTTTTATTTATTACTATTATATCATCTATATATCTAAATAAATTGTAATTGCTATTTTCTATATTATTAATTTCAAAATAATATAAGTATAAATTATGCTCTATATATATATATATATATATATATATATATATATATATAATTTATTTGTGTGGGTTGTTGGGTGTCTGAAATTAAATACATATATATTTAGTTTTTTTATACATATATACTTAATTTTAGAACAAACACCCATTTTGTTAGAAATAAAATTTTCCATTAGAATCTGACCTTTCAAACAAAATAAATTAACTATATTAATTGCACAGTGTGCTAATCGTTCAAGATTTTAACCCACTGCTCTTAATTTAAAATGGCAAGATACAAACCAAAGTTGTAAGTAAGAAATATTAACTCAGAAAATTTGTCAAGTTTTTTCAATACATAAAATACATACCTGTTTAACATGAGCATCAGCTATTTTCTGGAGATATTCACTAGTCTTCCCCTTTTTTAATGGCAAATCCTACAACAGGAAAGAAAGAATACTCAATTAAAAAATAATGTAACATAGAATCAAAGATATATTTGTGATGCACAATTGAAAGCCATACAGCTGATAAATAAATCAGAACAATATTCTACATAATATACGTTTGTGTAAAAAAATTATTGTTTAGTGCATTATGCTACAAATGTGAAAAAAATCGTTGAAACATTTATTCCTCTTTCTTTTTTTTTTCTTTTGTACAAATTGTTATAATATAACAGGAACATGCAGCTTCTTAATATCCTCAATAAAAAAATAAAAGAGTGAAAACTACTCACAAACTAATTAATTGTTCTTTATTAGGCCAAGGAGCATTATCTGAGACTGTCTCAATGGACAATTCACAAATGCATTTGTGACTTGCCCATAGAAACAATGATATATACATAGAGTTCAAAAATAAGTAGCAAATTATACAATTAAATTTTCCAACATTGTTGCTATAAATAGCTTTTAAAATTACAGATGAAAGGAAACATGACACATTCTCAGGGATACATAATTTTCGTATTTACGAAATAGATGGGAAATTTGTTGTTATCAGCGAATAAATGTAAAAATTATTTGTTTGCTACTTTTCGGCAAAAACTCGGTGATAAACAGCTTTTTAAGCAAAATTAGGTAATAATAGTAATAATTTATTAACATAATAGCTTAACTAAAGCAATCCAAGGTCTATAACTAAGAAATTTCCCTTTCTTTCAGATTTGCTCCGAATTTCACCCGGACAGTTTGTCTGTACCAAACTTAAAAATCTTACTGTAAAAATCAACCATTAAGTTTTGTGGAACAATTTGGTAGATTTAAGAACGTCCCTTGACTCTTGAGTGCCAAAGTCAAGGGTATTTCAGCTACTTAAGTAGTCAACCAAGACTTCTGTTGATGTTATATAGATTTTAATTGCAACGAAATGCTGCTACCTTAACATTGCAAAGACAGCTATAAAAAGACATACAAAGCTTACAGTCTTATTAACAGAGTAGATGCTGAGATATTTTAGTATGTACAACATAGCAATTAATGACAGAAGGCAAAGACATAAATAACATAATGTGGAGACTACTATAATGTTAGCTTTTAACTAAGAATTTCGATACTTACCTATCAAAATAAGTAAAATCAGTGGCGCAACCAAGATTTTTTCTTTGGGGAGGGGGAGGGGGCCCAAGATGAACGGATAAAAATATTTATAATGCAAAATCAATATTCATAATACAATATCTATTTGGGGGGGCAGTGCCCCTCCCCCCCACCTGGGTGTGCCACTGAGTAAAATTGTAAATTTTTTTTCATAAATGCAAAATTTTATACATTGTATATTTTTATTTATTCATTTTTTTTTTTGGAAATTTACGTATCCCTACACATTATGCAAGGCAACAAGTATAAGTCCAATAAGGTACAAACCTAATTTGGGAATTTAGCACAATATATTTATTATTGAGAATATTCACCTTTAAAATCATTTAAAAAAAATGAAAACTTTTTTAGAGCGACTTTTAAAATGACCTCCAAAATCTCATCCACCCCTGGCTTGAATGAAGCCTAATTTTAATAACTGAACATATTTTTAAGAGCAGTGCCATGTAAAAAAATTATTAAATGAGGAAAAAAAAGATGGCAAAAATATTTTTTATCTGAGATATTAAGGACTCTATGAAAACTTATTTGTCGATCCTGACACACACTAATCATATTTAGAATTAACTTAAATATATGGTTAGTAAAAAATTAAATATTTTATCTTTTAATTCAGAAAAGAGATCAGTGATCTAAAATATGATTTTAAATTATAATGTATAAAGTCAATAAAAATAACATAATCTCAATCTTATTACATAATTTTTAGAGGCAGAAGAAGCCTTTTTTTATGTATGTGTGTGAAAGAGACAGAGAAAGACTCTACTGACTTTACAAACCTAACACATATTCCAAAGGATGAACACTCTTAAACAAACATCCATTCCTTCAACAAAAGAAAAGCATAATTTTAGAGCAGGCCCACAAATTTGCAGTTTTTACTCAATTCTACATATAAAGTATACATTTATGCATATGATTTCAGTTATTTAAAAATGCAGCTCATCAAAGGAGGTTGGTTTGTTCCTTGGTTGGTTTAGGAAAATATAGTTTTTTAAGAATAAAAAGCATCATAGAATCTATCAATATTTAATTACATCTATGAAGATTAGAATGATTAGTATTGCTTCTTCATCACTAGGATAAACAGTAAATAAAATAAACAAAAAATATTTGATTGTAGAGTGGTTCTGAATAGAAAAACCACACAGTTCAGAAACATGTCTTTTTATACAGCAGGCACTACAACATATAAAAATAATACTTATAAAGTTTATCATTTGTAGCTTTAAGTATGTCCCCTTTTTTTCCCCCCAGTACAGCAGGCATTTATCCCGAGGACATTCAAGATAATTGCTTACAAACACACTATGAAATGTTCATTCTATAATCATGGGGCATCCAAATGGTGGACCTATGTTACTCCCTACTAAAGAACAAAACAAGAACATCCATATCTTACCTGTTAGGTTTTCAATTTTATCTTCATTTTCAACTACATAAATTTTGGCAGTTTCTATTTATAATATTGACCAGTTTAGAGCAGTGTATCCCCAAAGTATTTTATTCCATAGAACCTACTCCAACCAACCACTACTATTGGTAGCTGGCTGGATGTTATTTGTACTACAGTCTATATCAAGGATTCCCAACGGGGTCCTGGTGAACCCCTTCGGGAACGATGGAAGTTTAAAATGGATTTATAGTATTCCAGGGGTCTATAATAAATTTTTCTGTTTTAAAATTGAATTTTTAGGCATGTAATTATTAGATAATAATATCTGTTTTAATATGTATGAAACAATATCATTCCACCTTCATTAATCAAACGCCTATTTGAAATTTTCCTGTGTTGTCTCAATAAAGTATCGCCCCCTAATCCAAAATCTGACCTAAAGATAACCAAAGTAACCAACTAAATTATCCCCTAATACACGTACCTGTAAAGAGTAAGTGTTTTCAAAAACAGTGTGATGCAATCCTTCGAGAAATTTTCACAAGATCACCTCATCTGACGTGTGAGGTCAGATGATCTCAGCTTACCAATTAAAAGTTTAGGCGCTCTGGCATTTCGATGCAGGGAAGCGTCTTTTGGTGGCTTTTGTGTGTTCTGCCCTGTCCCATCAACATGTCTATTTAGCGCGCTGTTTCGTTTTATGTACTGCTCCGGCGGGTCCCGGAATATTTGATTAAAAAAACATGTGATAACTGTGTCTAAGTGCAAAGCCAAGACCAAGTGATATAAATCCGTCCAGTGAGTGATCCAAGAATAAAAGACATATTTATGATTGATTGATTTGCCTTATCACTCTGGCTTGACTACGTAATATGCGTGTCTCCCTGGTGCATGACTACAAGATAACTCAACAATCTCTCTAAATGACAGTCATTGCATGTATAAATACAGATTTGCATAAGGTGGAGTGATCTATGCATCTAAAGTCGAATGTCATGACGCTTTTATATATAACTCGAATGCCGCCGTTGCCTTTTATTTGTGTACCAACACTAGGCAGAATGGGGGAAATCCAATGGGCCTTAAATGGCACATAGGTCATCCCGATGCAACCAGTCAGAAGCAGTTTCATTTCTTTCTCTTGGCGATGTTTGTGCAATTACAATCTGTGTTTCTGAAATCTCGTTTATACTTGTGAAATGAAAAATGAAAATAGTACAAAAATAATAAAACATAAACCTAATGAACCACTTTTTCTAAATTTTTGTTCATATTCTTAGTTGAATTGCTATATTTAAGTGTTTTATGTGCAATTATTAGTATTATAATTATATTGTATGCTGTATATTATAGAGAAAATGTAAGGGGGTCGATGAAGAAAATCCTTCTTTTAAAAGGGGTCAATGTAGGAAAAAGGTTGGGAATCCCTGGTCTATATGGTATTAAAGTCATTGGATCAGGATCTTCAATTAAAGCTGATTCCCTATGAGAACAAATACCCATGTTAACTGCAAGACAGAAATCTGCAAATTTTGGTATCAAAAACCCTTTGCCTAGCTGTTTTGCCATTGTCTAGCTAATAAAATACTAAAATATCAGAGAGAGCAAGAATAGATTAGAGCTTGACACAATCTTAGTAAATGTTTCAAAAAATAATTTATAAAAATGTATTTTTTTTTATTATGCACATTAAAAGCTAACTACATGATTCAGTCCAATAACAAAACATCTTTACTGAATTATATAGGGTAAAAAAAAAGTTAGCTGCTACCAGTAATAACTATATCAGATTTATGAATTTGTTGATTCAACAGAAGTAATAACACAGAAAAATCTATAGTAATTACATTTAGTTTAATATTCCATACATTGAAAACAATTAAGAATTTATTAGTTAATTTAAAATAAATACAAATGATAAATGTCCATATTAATTATATGCATTTTAACTCATTACCTGTAAAAATGTTTGGCAAATAGCAAAGAGTCTGGAACCGCAAGGCTGATAAAATGGATGATTTAAGTTTATACCATTATTTTCCAGAGCAGTGGCAACAGCACTCCTAATTTTCTGTAAGTAGTTAAATATGCATTCAAAAATCAATTACAGTGGATGGTATATTAAAAAATTAATTTTTTAAAAATAAATAGTACTTGTAAAACATACCTTTCTCAATAATTCAGACATCTGTGATTTATTGTTACTGCCATTTTTGCCAGTATCTGTGTTCCTACAAATGAACCACAATAACAGTACAGATTATAAAATTAATGTGCAATGATTTTTAATGTTTAACAAAATACAAGCCAAAACATAAGAAAACCACTAAAACTCTGGAAAATCAACATACTATTGGCTGGAATCATTTGCTGGCACAAAAATTGTCTATTTTAAAGTAATAGAGAAAAGAAACTCTCACTCTACATGAAAAGGCAATATATATATATATATACTAGTAGCCTGTCCCGACTTTGTCCGGGTTGAACAATTATCTATCTTAAGTAGATATTAGGAAGGTATAATTTATTTTAAAACTTCATGGTATACCACATATTTCGTTTTTCTGAGGTTTTAAAATAAATTGATTCTCTGCATTTCCTGACCTAGAGAAACCAACATATAATTGTCCATGAGTAAAGCAATCTTCCTGTAAGTCAAGTCCAATATATTTGCATGTTTGACCTAGGGTTTGTTGATGGAGATGGCAAAAGAAATTTTTATTGGAAACTGTAACGTCAGGTACTGAATTGTGTCCGTGGGCCAACCACATGCCGATTTTGATATGATTTGGCCCCCATATCCGCTACAGAGTCCGCACACAAAAAAAAAACAAGAAAAAAGCCAAAAAAAATTAATAACTTTTTTTTAAATTAAAAATTCCGGCTACATCAGGCACTGAATCGTGTCACCCGCGTGCCGATTTTGGTACGATTCAGCCCCATAGTCTCGCTGTCAGCGAGGACAGCAACGAAAGCTGTCAACTATATCTATACTAATTATATCTATATCAACTGGTTTTTGAATAAAGTTCAATAATTCAAGTTCAATTTACGCAAATTGTGCATAAATTTAAAAATATAAAGTTTATAAGTTAAATAAAGTTCTGTAATATTATACTTATAAATTTCCAGTTGATAGCCAATAAATTGTACATCTGTTTTTATCTTAAATGCCCAATAAAACGTATAGTTCCAAATGTAATTTTCTTCAATAAACCCTTAAATGTTGCCGATTTCAAAAATTCTTTTTGTATTAATCAATACCTCCTCCACTTGAATCTTTAAAATATTAAATGTTTTACTGATAATAAATGAAAATTTAGTTTCGTGTGTTGCTATGGTTACTTGACTATGGTTGACAAGAAAATTCAAATATTAAATGTTTTACTGACAATAAATGAAAATATCATTTGATGTGTTGCTATAGTTACTTGACTATGGTTGACAAAGGAAAAGTTGTAAAGGTGAAGCACCAGCTAAACATTTAGGCCCCTAACTTTCTTTCTACTGATCAGATATACATAATATATAGCCTATGTCCATCTGGAATAATGTACCTTTCAAATAGTGAAAGAATTTTTCAAATAGGAGCAGTGGTTCCAGAGATTACCCTCCACATACAAAATCCACTCTCTCTCTTTATATATTAGTATATATATATATATGTATACATAAGAGAATAATACAAAGCTCCTCATAGCTATGGATCATGGTTTGGTTTGGAGAGCTATGGTCAATTTTTGCTACCAGAGAGCTAATCAGATTGAGACCTACTGCTTAAAGCTGATTCCGAATGCCTACAAACGTCCATGCCAAGAGTGGGATTCAAACCCACAGACTTTGATACCAAATGCCAGTGCCCTAGCCATTCAGCCATCATCCAGCAGCTATGGATCATGACAATGGAAAAAGTCAAAAACAGATAGGAAAGAATAGATAGCTAAGATATTACAAAATAACAAAAAGAAAAAGTAAGGTATTTTAATTCAAAGAAAAAGGAGGAAATAGTAGTTATAAAAAATTCAAATAAAAGATAGAAGACAGCATTGTAACAGTATTTAAAACTTAAAAACATAAAAACAATTTATAAAAAACTGAAAAAGAATTTCAAAAATTTCATAAATCATGAACACTTTACTTCATTAGTACATTAAGCAACTTGAAATACAATGAATATAAAATTATAAACTAAAATATTGAATATAGACATTTATGGATTTTTCAAAATTATATGGCTTCATGCATTGTCAAAGGATTAGCTTAAAAATGAGCATATTACTCCCAGGTTCTCATAACTTGTTTCATCTGACAAAATTAACATCTCTGAATTAATGTTCAAAAATTTCTTAATTTTTATTTATTTATTTACTAATTTCTACATTCCAAGGGAAAAAATCAATTCCAAACAAATTTCTACTTTTTTTTTGAGAGAAGGAATAAAAAATTAAGAAACATTCATTACCTCAAATTTCTGTGTTACTATGCTATTCAAAAATAGGGATTGTGAGTTCCAGCATATGCACCTTATGTGAGAATGCAAATATGAATAAAAAAAACTCACCTACTTAACTTTTTATCCTAGAACTTTAATATTTTTAACTGGTTTTAAGGCCTTTTGGTCTTTCTTTTTATCATATCTTGTGGTTTCTTTTTTATTTTTATTTATTTATTTTATTTTATTTTTGTGGGGGGGGGGTGTATGTTGGGTGAGTGGCCAGACTTGTATGGATTAAGTTCCAGTCGGCCATATGTAACAATAACAGCATATTATTCAAAAGTACAAATCTCTAATTTCTCACTAATATTGCAAAATGCTATCTGTCCAGTGAGTGATCCAAGAATAAAAAACGTATTTATGATTGAGTGATTTGCCTTATTACTTTGGCTTGACTACGTAATATGCGTGTTTCCCTGGTGCACAACTACAAGATAACTCAACAATCTCTCTAAATGATGGTCATTGCATGTATAAATACAGATTTGCATAGGGTGGAGTGATCCATGCATCTAAAGTCGAATGTCATGACGCTTTTATATATACCTCGAATGCCGCCGTTGGCTTTTATTTGTGTATCAACACTAGGCAGAACGGGGGAAATCCAATGGGCCTTAAACGGCACATAGGTCCTCCCGATGGAACCAGTCAGAAGCAGTTTCATTTTTTTCTCTTGGCGATGTCTGTGCAATTACAATCTGTGTTTCTGAAATCTCGTTTATACTTGTGAAATTAAAAATGAAAATAGTACAAAAATAATAAAACATAAACCTAATGAACCACTTTTTCTAATTTTTTGTTCATATTCTTTTCTTGTTGTCCTGTTTTTATTTTTATTTATTTATTTTATTTTATTTTTGTGGGGGGAGGGGGGGGGGCGTGTATGTTGGGTGAGTGGCCAGACTTGTATGGATTAAGTTCCAGTCAGCCATATGTAACAATAACAGCATATTATTCAAAAGTACACATCTCTAATTTCTCACTAATATTGCAAAATGCTATCAGACTCACTCTAAACTCTGTTATTCAACGTTCAGTACTAGTAACTAAAAGGATTGCATTTTAAAGTATAAAAAAGAAGGTATTAGCATATAATCCTTTTTTATGCATAGTAAATAAGATATGCAAGCACAGATTAGTTATCTCAGTAAACAACTGATAATTCCCAATCATTAAATTTTTCTTAAACACAACAACAGTGACCTTAGTGTCCAGATATTTCAGATGACTGCAAACCCATCAACAAAAAGAATAACCCAAATAATTTAGATGATTTTGACTGGACATTTCAACTTGTACAAACAAATGAATGCAGGTACAGAAACAACCAACAGAAATAATGAGATTTTCCATCTTAACTGCAATGGATGGAAAGAATCAAATCCAAATAGCAAACAAATTAGCTGTTTTATTTAGTTCAGTTAAACAAATTTCAAACTGAAAAATCTTTCGTCAGGCATTTATTTCGTTGTTATGCACGTGATACAAAATAAATTTAAAGTATCACAAAAAGAAAATAAACCATGTGATCAGCATTTAATAAATTAAATTCTAAAAATTAATCCTTAAAAATTTGCCAAAAATCAGAAAATGGAGGTAAAGATTCGAAAAAGATCTCATTTTAAAGGAATTTTAATGATCTTTCTCATGATATAAATTTTATGACCCTCAAATTTTAAAAAATGTTATAAAAACAGCTTAAAAATTTTATTTGAAAAAAAATCTAAGAATAATTTTTCAAAAATCTTTCTTAATGCACCCATAAACTATAAGAAGAATCGCCATGCAAAATTCAGCCCTTTAGATCCAGCGGTTTTGTCTGTGCATTATCTGTCAGTCAGTCACAAACTGTTATATATATATATATATATATATAGATAGATAGATAGATTACTGACAGGGTAAAAAAAAAATTACGTACCTGCTGCCAGAAGGATGGTGATAATTTACAGGATTCTTCTTCCTTGGACTACATCTAACTGAACCATTAATATTAAGAGAGGTTTTCTTCCTAGGACTAGCTTTAATGGCACCATTATAAGAAGAGAATTTCCTCCTAGGGCTACATGTTGGAGAACCACTGTAATTAACAGGATTTTTCTTCCTTGGACTACATCTAATTGGACCACTATAATTAACAGGATTTTTTTTCCTTGGGCTACATCTAACTGGACCATTATAACTAACAGGAATTTTCTTTCTAGGACTAGATCTAACTGGATCGCTGCATTTCCTTTTTTTACTGATGCCATTGATAACATTCTGTTCCTCTTTTTCTTGTTTATTGGTAATTTCAGAATGTGAAGCTCTTGATGTAAATAACACTTTTTTAGTTAATAAATCTTTCATGCTATTTTCCTTAGAGGCAATACAGTTAATTTTACTCGGCCTCTGAGGATTTGTCTGCCTGCAAGATGGACTTCGAAATTCCTTAAATGGGGAAGAATTTTTTTCAGGAAGAGTTATTGAAAAACTCTGAATTATTTGTTGTTTGTTGCAACTACTTGCAGTTTCATGTTGTATATATAACTTAACCATTTGACTACCCAAAGATTCTTTGTCTTCTGTTTGGCAGTTGGAGTTGTAGCTGTAGAAAAAACAATCATATTTTTATTGTGTATAAACATAAAAAAGACAAAAGATGGGTTTCTTGGCTTAGGGCCACAAGGCTGAGCTAGAGCCATTTTATTAAAATTAAAATTGTTTTGCCTTATATGCACAAATACAAGATTTATCTTTTAGCTTAACAGATGGCAGGAATGACTTTTAAAATTCACCTATCTTTTGTCTAAACTTCACAATGAAATATGGATGTTAAAACAAATACAGTGGAATCTCGATCGATCGTTCTCCAAATCATCATTTTCTCGTATGTGTTGTTTATTTCACCCAGTCCACGATCATATTGCTTTGTTATGTTCCTGCATTTATCATTCAGTTCAGTCGGTTCCTTGAAAAATGATAGATCGAGATTCACTGTATATAGATATATAAAAATGGGTGTAATCTCAATTTGCTAACATGTTATCATAACTTTTCACAGAAATTTCTATCAAAATCTAGAAATTTAAAGGATGCTCAATTGATGACATTTTTTCGGTGGGCATTCATGTGCTAGAGATTAAAACAAACTTAAATGTCTAAAATAATCAACAAATGGTAGCTCTTATCTTAGAACTACAGCCTTAATAATATCTATAATTCAGTAACCATAGGTCAGTTTGTTATATTCTGTCACTACCCATATCAGAGGTATTGTTTTATACAAATACTAGCTGAATACCCGTGTTTCCCTACAAAGTACATTCAAATTAAATACAATGGTCAATGTATGCAGTTAATGCCAAAAAAATATATTTATAATAAATACAATGGTCAATGTATGCAATTAATGCAAAAAAAATCCAAAAAATACATTTATAAAAAAATCGTAACGGATATTTTTATACAAAACGGATATTTTTAGACAAAATAATGTAGAAGAAAATATTGAAATTAAATCTAATAGAACATACTAAAGAATATAGTACAGTTAATAGTACAGTTTGAGGAACATTTCTTTTACTGTATTTTAATATTTTTTTGGATAATGTCCAATCGTCTGCCGTGTTAGAATTAAAACAAAATTTGTCAATTTATTTCGTTGTTATGAACGTGGTGCAAAATTAAAGTACCACAAAAAGAAAAGAAACCATGTGATCAGCATTTAATAAATTAAATTCTAAACATTAATCTTTAAAAATCCCCAAAAAATCAGAAAATATCAGCAAAGATTCAAGAAATATTTCATTTTAAAGGAATTTTTAGGATCTGTCTTGTGATATAAATTTTATAACCCTCATATTATTAGTTTAAATGCAAACTTTAAAGAATGTTACAAAAGCAGCTTAAAAATTTAATTTTTAAAAATCTAAGATGAATTTTTCAAAAATCTTTCTTAGTGCACCCCTACACTATAAGAAGAATTGCCATGCAAAATTCCAACCCTTTAGGTCCAGTGGTTTGGTCTGTGCATGATCTGTCAGTCAGAACTGTTACAGAACTGTTTTATATATATATAGATAGTGTTATTTTGGCCAATTTTTGCTCCAAAGAGTGATAAACAAGCTTGGAACTTTAGTATCATTTAGATATTAATATATCAATAAAAATAAACACAGTAGAAAAACAGTTACATATAAATAATTTTTAAAAAAAATAAAGTTTTTAACCCACCCAAAAGACATGCAGCATATAACTAGAGCACTTTAACATAGAACAGTCATCTAATGGAACAATACAATGAAAATTTTTAAAAGAAAAAAAATAGATTTTATGTGAAATGTCAATACATTTACTTATTAGGCCCAAGGTAGCCTAGTGGTAGCGCATCAGAGTTCGAACTGGGGATGCTCAGTTTGAATCCCAACGAATACCATTAAATACCTTTGCGTCTAGGCTGGGTATGGGCACGTTAAATCCGTAGACCGGTAAGTCCTTTTATGATGTTACAGGGTGGGAGAAGGTAGAATCCCACAAGATGTCATCCCTGGGGGTGTCAGTCAAAATTGAGGTGGCACCAGGAGATGCCCCAATTGAAAGCAACCAACTATTCTCACAGATTAAGTACAAATGTCTTAATGGACAAGGGTCCACATAGGCAAACAACAACATTTATTTCTTAAACACACACACACACATATATATATATATATATATATATATACTTATTAAATTAAATCACACTTACTATATGTCATGATAAATGCAGTTCATTATATTAGGCCAGTTCATGTGAAGTATATCATCAAATTCATGAGTAACAAAGTGATCCATGTTGGGCTAAACAAAAAAATACTTGGTATTAGTTCAAATATTTCTCAAAAGAAATAAAAATCAGATAATTTGAAAGAATTTTGAAAAGTAAAAATTACTGGATTGAGAGCTTCAACATCAGTAGAATTCTTTGGTTCTCCTGATGGTAAGAAGTATTGAGAAATATCTTCACTTGAAATCGAAACTGCAAAATATATATTAGGAGATTTTAAATAATCATATCAATACTTTACAAATCAATTTTTTTAATAAAACGAAAAGAAACAAAACATACATTATCTAGAACTGAAATGAAAAGTTATTCAATGTAGTTTTTGAAAAGAATTTTGATAAGACAAACATACAATATATTACAGAAAACATTTTTTTCTAGATCATGAAATGCAATTTACAAAACTGCTTGTGTCTATTAGAAAAAGCATTTTCTATTTTACAACAATTTTAAATCATGTAGTGAGAATATATCTGATCAATACTATTATGCATTCAATAAAATAACATACCAAAAATTGTGGTCAACCTATGCCTGGAGAACTCTTCCCCAAAACTGAGCACAATACTATCCTCAGAAATAATTAACACAAATTTTAACAGTTTTTTATCATAGGACTGACTCCTCATATGAACTTTTATAGCCTCTTATTTTGCATTATTCTCTCAAGCAACTTTCATACAATGTATTAAATGGTATATAAAAGTGGAGCTTTTTGTTTCAGGTGACAGAAGTCCTCTTAAATATGTAACTGTATCCATATTTTTCTGCATATATTTAAAAATATAGTCAAATCCAGATAATTGGATCACTGGTTATTCGGACCAGCTGCTTATTCAAACCGAATCCTAAAGAACCAAAACAAATCCTATTGCGTAAGTCTAATAGGGAAAGTTCATGTAACTGGACTAGCCGGTTATTAGGACCAAAATGATCGCATCCCGATGTGGTCCGATTAACCAGAATCGACTGTATACTTATTTCACTTGCAATACCAATTTATTAACCAATATTTGTGAATGATTAGTACAGACATTGTATTGTCTTGGTCGATAATATAAAAATACTGATACAAAGAAATACGAAAAAAAAATTTAAATTAATATGCATTTAAAAATTCAACAAACTGTCTCGGGTGGTTTGCTTATTTCTTAAATATGCAACTAATGTTGATAAAACAAAAGATGATTATCAATTAACAAAAGATTTCAGTTGCAAGAAACAATGGAAGGATTTTAAATACGACTACTACAAACTTTCATAAGATAAAATGACATGTTTAAAAGAAGAAATTTTATTCAATTATGCAAAAGACTGAAATAAAAGGTTTATAAAAAAATAATGCTAATAAGAGTATACAAAACTTGAGAATAATATAAATAGTAAATATAATCTGATTCTGAAAAATGTATGGCAACAAAAAATTCAAGCAATATCTATTTTCCATAGAGAGAGAGCTTATTTTCTAATCAGAACTTCAATATAGGTACAAAAGATGAGAAACCAGGGATTTGACATGGCTTAATACTGTGATGACAGTTTGTCACAAAGAAAAAATGCCATAAGTAGAACAATATTTCATAAGTTAAAGTTTATCATGTATTTTTAACACTGCATGTTTGGACAGCCAAGGTAAAACTTAAAGGATAAATAGTATATAAATCTCATTACTCTCAACTCATAACACTTAACAACATATTATTAAATATATCATCAGAAAATAATTTAGGTGTTAAAATATAATGCAATCTACTACAGGAATGGAGAAAAATATGAAGATTAGAATAAATACAGAAAGCAATAAATTCTAAAAAAAATATTAAGTAAACTTTCATTCACATTATTATTGATTTAAACTTAATAGTAGGTTAAGTTTAGTAATTATTAAGTATTAAAAAATTACATTTTCTATATTTTTAATTCCTTGTGAAAATATTTAATAATAAAAGTAAAAACTTACAACTTTGTTGAGGTAATTTAAGATTCTGCCCCAGTAAAGCCTTATCTGGAACTTTTTTCTCTTCATTTTGCATTTGTTTGCGCAATAACTGTATTCTCTCAGGCCAATCAGATGGATCAATTTCCTCTTTTAAGAAAAAAAAATGTGTTTAGAAATATGTAATTTAATCATTGTATCTTTGACTTTTTATCCATTAAAGCCAATGCTTTGAATTTTTTTTATAATAAATTTTTAAAAAATTCAAAACCTCATGAAGTTTCTCTATTGTAAACTGGAGTTAAATATTGACAAAAAATATGGAAAACTTTAATGATCAGAAAGGAAATAAACTTAAAGATGATTACACATTCTTTTGAAAAGTTTAAATAAAAGATTCACTGCATGAGACTTCTATAATTAGTGGTGACACACTATGAGAAACTATAAGAACCTGAAGTGTATATTATTTGTTAGATTATCATTATATTAACTTACAACAATTCTAATGACTTGAAGAGCAATTTTAAATGGAAAAATAAATTTAGATATCACAAAACTAGAACCATAAAATTTTTACATGTATACACACAATTGAGAAAAAAAATGAAAATATTTTTAACTACTGTACAAGGTAATTTGAAAATCCATTATTTGAGATCAGAACATTGCAGATCTCTAATGACTTGAATAGCAATTTTAAATGGAAAAAAATAAATTTAGATATCACAAAATTAGAACCTTAAATTTTTTACCTGTATACACACAATTGAGAAAAAAAAATTTAAATATTTTTAACTACTGTGCAAGGTAATTTTCATAATCCATTATTTGAGATCAGAACATTGCAGACCTCTGATGACTTGAAGAGCAATTTTAAATGGAAAAAATAAATTTAGATATCACAAAAATTAGAACCTTATAATTTTTACATGTATATACACAACTGAGAAAAGAAAAAATGAAAATATTTTTAACTGCTGTGCAAGGTAATTCTTTACTTTCTTTAAACAAATTTTCAAAACTATTTCTGTAAGTCATTTTTTCTAAGAAAATGAATAAGAGGGCAAGAGATACACACAGCTTTTGCACGCTCCAGTCACCATGCTATAATAGGATATTAACCACTATATTTTAGCATGTTTTATTCAAATTAACCACTTTCATTATAGCTAGTCCATACCTGCAATAAGAAAATCAAAGATCCTCCCTCCTTATACTTTTTGTATTTTTTTAATAAAATTTTAGTTCTGATTTTTTAAAGTTGTATCTTTATTTTTATATGCCTGTCATGAGCATTCCTGGTTATTGTATATACACTCAATTCTCTTTTTGCATGGGGGATACATTCCAGAGACTACTGTGCCAAAAAGAAAGTGTAAAAAGAAGATACATTGAAAATATAAAAAAATTAGAGTAGATTCCATCCAAATATGTTGTTGTTACATATGGCCGACTGGAACTTAATCCTTACAAGTCTGGCCACTCACCCAACATTCAAAAAGCATAAAAAACACAGGGCAACAAAAAAGAAACCACAAGATACAATGAAAGAATGACCAAAAGGCCTTAAAACCAGTTAAAAACATTAAAGTTCTAGGATAAAAAGTCAAAAAGCCGGAAGCACAATAATTGAAGACCATGTGATCAGGACATAAGTTCTCTGGTCTTCCAATAGAGAGTACACAAATCATCATTCGGTCGTAACTTAAAGTCTAGTTTCGAGCAAACAAGTAGGTGAGCTTTATTCATAATTTCATTCTAACATAAGATGCATACACTGGAACTCACAATCCCTATTTTTGCCAGATGTTCAGCCAGACAGTCGTGCCCTGTTCTTAGTCTAAAACTGGCCACGGCCTCTTTACATGTTTTAGGACTTAATTTTATCCAGTCATCCCCAATGGACTCCCAGACTTTTCCCTTGGAAATGTAGGATAATTCACTAATATATGATGACATAATCTTGTCTCGAATAATTGGCGTAAAGGAGTCAAGAGGGATAGAACACTGTCCAGGATTTTCTTCTGTCCCTTTTTTGGCCAATAAATCAGTCCTTTCATTATCATCTATGTCTACATGTGAAGGTATCCACAGAAAACTGATAAATTTACTATTTTCGTTAAGGAACCTGATGTTTTGTTTTATATTGGATACAATTTTGGATTCAGAAAGTCTATCCAAATATACTCTATAAAAAAATGTTAATTTTCACATGGAATTTGAATTTGATCGACTGAACTTGAATAAATATGTAAGAGCAAAACCGCAAATCTTATTTTAATTATGTTTATATGAGTTATCTTTTTAATTGAAAAAGTGCAGCAGTTGCAAGTGGTTAAAAATGAATAGAATTATTTTTTTATTTATACATATATGCATAAAACTTAATCATTTAGTGTCACTACTAGACAATACACATGCTTGTTTTCTGTTGTTTTACACTGGCAAAACTCTCTTGCATCACCGTAAATATTTAATGGCAAATATTACTAGTGTGTCTTGAATAACATTAACATCTTGTGTTACTTTTGTTTCACCAGTTTTGAATACGAACTCAATTATCAGATGCTGTGATTTTATTTTTGTTAGTTCTTTATATGATTCTTCATAATGTGCCATAATCATATTTAAATCACGATAGAATTGCACAACTCATTCGACATTGTCATCATTTGAAAGATAATTATTTCCAAGTTTATTGGCTAGTTGGAAGCCACCTAGAATTGTACTTGCAGATAGTGGAACCACTCCTTTATCATAACTCCTATAAAGCATCATCGAATCATCTACATCAGGGGTCGGCAACGCGGTGCTCACAAAACAATTTTAAGGTGCCCGCTGTTAAAATTTCAAAAATTTTTAGATATTTGAACAACAAACGCTCACACTTGTAATGAATAATTTTAGTTTTAAAAAAAAAATTAAAAATCGCAAAACCGTAAAAACTGAAAACTGAGCAGCCTGATCTCTCGACAGCGTTGTACTTCTCTTATTTATATGATAAGTGCGATAAATGCATTAAAAGATAAATTGTTGCTATGGAAATCGTATATTGAGAAAGATAATTTATCACATTTCCCATATTTAAAATTAGAAAATTATTGCGATGGAAATTCTAACACCTATTATTTTGTCAAACATTTTGATTCCTTATATTGGAAGAATTTAATACAAAGAATTTATGTTTGTGAATCTTTGTTTTCTAATATGAAATACTTAATATCAAAGTACCGATCAAGCCTCACTGACACTTACTTGGACCAATGCCTGAGGACTGGGAATTCAAATTATGTGCCACATTGCAACGAGTTGGCCGCAGATTTGTAATGTCAAATATTGCATTATCAATTTTAAGATTATTTTGCTTAAATTAAAATTTGAATTTATGTATTAACAATTTATGTCTCATTAATATTTTCATGTTTAAATATCAACCCTTCCCCTTCCTCCTCTTCACTCAGTGGTGCCCGCCGAACTCCCGCATTTCTGAAATATGCCCTCCTGGTTAAAAAGGTTGCTGACCCCTGATCTACATTCTCAAAAATACTCTTTGATAAAAATGCACTGAATATTCTTTAATCTTTTTATATTTTTAAATCGTATTAAAGGACAAAAAAATGTAAAAAAATAATTAGCTCTTTTCTTGGATAGTGTAATTTCAAAACTGTGCAAAAAGAGAATCGAGGGTATATACATATACATATATATCATGTATGTAATAAAATGGAATTTTCTAAACAACTGTCAATCAAAAAATGACTGTATAGTATCACATTCCCTGTATAGATCATTTATTTTTGTGTAATAGATAATACATGGAATAGAGAAAAAAAATTTCAATTTTCAGCTCACAAAAACTGAAAACTAAGTGAGAGAAAAATGGTTTCATGAGGAGTATGGAAGAACTACAATTTAAATTCAATTTTTTATAAACATCCAGTAGTTAATTAATATTTTGTCATGTAACAAAATTTTAACAATTCACATATATATATAAAACCATTCACACATATATACAGTTGAACCCTGTTATAGCGGACCTGGTATATAACGAACGAAAATTTTGGTCCCGTCGTTTTCCTATTGTATTTAATGCTAATTTATTCTTTCATAGCAAACCTCTGAAATCTTAAGAATCGGCTATAACAAACCTTTTTTCCAGTCAACTACTGAATTTTTATTTTTATTTTACTTTTTAAACATTTTAAGAATGTTGAAGAAGATTATGAAGATTTTACCTATCGCAATGTGGATAGAAAAAGCACAAAATTTCATCATTCTCAGACATTCAACTGTTCAAAACATGGGATGATGAAGTCATTACCTGTGAAAATTCGACTGATGAAGATATTGTGGAAGAAATTAAAATGAACCATTCTGAAATCGAAGATTCTGTATCTGATCCTGATGAAGAAGAGCACATAAATGACGAAATCCCCACCATCTCAGATGCTACAGCAGCGGTGCGTAAAATTAATAATTAATAAGTTTTTAATTACACAAGTAGTGGAATAAAGAGTGTTGGAGTCATTTGATGTATTGGACAAAAAAATTCATAAAATGTCTTTGAAATCGGCATCACATCAGCAGAAGATTACCAATTATTTCTGTATCAAAACAGTGACCAACAATCGAAGGTAAAATGAATTTATTTCCATTTGTCTTCATTTTTTGTTAATTTAATTAGTATTGTATCAGTTTAATGTAATCAATTTTAGTCAATTTAATTCATTAATGATCATTTTTAATAGATTTTATCATTTTTTGATATATAATTATTGTATACACATAGCAACTAATGAGTTATACATTTTGTGAACTCTATAACATTTTTATTAACAGTTTGGATATAGCGAACCACCGGGTATAGCGAACAAAACCTTTAGTCCCTTGAAGTTTGTTATAACAGGGTTTGACTGGATATATATATATATACACAGTGGAATCTCGATTTATCGTTTTTCAAGGGACCGATTGAAATGAACGATAAATGCAGGAAAACGATAGATGCAGAAACATAACAAAGCAATATGATCGTTGGGACTGGATAAAATGAACGACACATACGGAAAAACGATGGATTCAAAAACCATGGATCGAGATTCCACTGTATATATATATATATATATATATATATATATATATATATATATATATAAATAAAATTATACTGAGAGACAAGAGATGTGCAGTTAACACAGACAACAAATAAATAAAATAATACAAACATGTAATATTGAATATGTCATTCAACAAAAACAACATTAGTAATTCATTTTATATTGCCTTCTTGAATATTGTGATACTCTAATAAGCTGGATTACAATTAAAATTGGGCTTATTTTAAAATTCACTGAGTTTACAAAATATAAGATATTTACCAAAAAGAAGATCTGTTGCTTTTGTTTTTATGGATAATGAACAATTGGATGACCTTTCTACATCTTCCCAGAAGAATATGGGGTCTGAAACATCCTCAACACCAGGCTGTAGAGAACCTAAAAGTAAAAATAGGATAATTAATGCAAATATAATATATTCTTGTTGCTCCAAATTCCCCCCTGGCTGGAAGGTCCAGACCAGGCCTAATAGACCTGGTCTATTTAGGCTTTGCAGGCTGAGTAGTGCAGCTCCAGTTTATAACAGCACCACAAAGGTTGAGCCTGACTTGGCTAAGTGCCACCCTAATTTTGATAGAGCACCCCCAGTGGTGATACCTGGAGGAACATACCTTCCCCACCCACTGACCTCATAGAAGTACTTTCTGGTCTATGGATTTAATGCGTCCTTATCCAGCCTAGACACAAAAGTATTTAATGGCACTTGTCGGGATTCAATTTGAGTACCAAATACCGAAAGCTGATATGCTACCACTGTGCTACCTCGGGCCCATATATAACATGTAAATAATATAGTTGTTAATAATGTAACTAAAAGAGTTCCTCCTCATATTTAGGGGGAAAAAATTCCACTTTTTTTACCCAAAGACTTCACGTCTCTTCAAATTATTTTATCATAAAGTAAGCGAAAATTAATAATACAAACTCAGAGAGACATATACAAGAGTTTCATATATATATAAAAGATATACTGAAAAAGTGTATATACATACATTAAAAAAATTTTTCTGAAATAATGTGATAAAAATTTTGATAAAAAATAGCATTTAAATTCCAAAATTTAAAATTTTAAGTTATTAGTTCTCATTTCAGATTTTTAATTACAATATTACAGTAATCAATAGATATTAAAATTCTCTCATTATTTGCTGATGCTACCAGTTAATCAACAAATTTTTCAAACAAGAGAAAACTTTCAAGTAGATTCAGCTTACACAGACATTCTTGCATTGTTAACCATGATGACTTATAGCAGCATCTATATTGAATTGTTTTATTTTTTCAAAATATTTTAAATCAGATATGTGACTACATTATGTGCACATAAATAAATTATAGCATTTTGTTCATTACCAAAAATCTGTGTAAAAGTAAGTCAGTAAGAAATATTGCAATAAAATATAAACCAACATACCCGTTTTGTGAATATTCCTGTTTAATTTTGTATGCTTGTTGATGATTTTATGAAAATCAGTATCTCTGATAAAAGGAACCTTTGATAAAATATTTTCAGTAGTGTCGACAGTTCTCTCCTCAGATATATGACTAGATTTACTAAATGATTTATAATTGATAAAGTTAAACAGAAAGTTTTCATTAAAGTTCCTTGTATTTCTCAAAGGATAAGCTAAAATATGATTTGATTTTCTTGATTTTGTAATGACAAATGTAATGTAACTTTTAAATGTTGATACAAAACACTCAGGACCTAGAAAAGAAATAAAAATAAACATGTCTTATTATAATGATATAAACTATACCGAATAGTTTAAAAGATACAAACAATACATTCCTTACTATACATTCTAAGCTCAGCCCATGACTTTAAAAAGAAAAAGGAAATAAATTTATTTGAAAGTAGTTAACAGTACTATTATTAAATACATATGAAATTAAATTTTTCAGTACATTAAAAAATTCCTTTTTCATCATAATTTATCAAAGTGAATTTTGATAATTACAACAAACTGTTCTGCAGTGATATTAAAATCGAATTTCATTTCTTATGTCCATATCACTGAAAAATTTCAAAGTTTGTTAAAATAAAAAAAATAATATACTAGAAATTATAGCACTAAAACTAGTGAACCATATTTGGGAAGAAAAAACCCCGTAAGCAAAAGCAGTCATTTCACCTGCCTTTGCTTTACAATGAAGACATTCATGTACTCTGCTCCTGAAAGAGAAAAATTGTATAGGCTTTTCAAAACTTTGAAACTGATTTTACCTCTTTCTTATTTAAGTGTATACAGTTGCTACCCTATTTATGAATGATTTACATTCTATCCAGCTGTTTATATCTGGATTTGTTTGTAAGTCGTTATTTAATGTAATTTTAAAAATACTGTTCTCTTCACTCCCTACTTAAGTATGACAGACTGTGAAGTCAATAGAACACTGTATGTTTTTTCATTCTAAAACGTAATACACTATATTGCATTTTAAAGGTTACTTTATTAATACGAATGATACATAAAACCTAAAAAAATTATAATGATAGTGTGTCTAGTACAGTGGTTCCCAACTGGTAGTCTACAGACAACAGGTGGTCCGCGAGAGCCTGGGGAGTGGTTCGGCACCACATATAAAAAAGGTGCCAAATAAATGGGGATTTTGAAAGCAGTGTTCATTGAACTAGATGGGCCAAATATATCCAATGACTATCAGGTTTTAAACAAAAATTTCTTAAAAGTCTAACATAATTATTTTATTATTAGAATATAATACATAAGAATGCAAGTATGTTAATCCTGTATCCCTTTTGCCTGAGGGGATATTCTATACCCCCATAACCCCAGAAGGTCCCCCCCCTCAAGTCGGTATGGGTGGGGGGTTGGGGGGTCCGCACATGGTTCAATTTTTGGCTTAGTGGTCTGCAGACTTCTACCGGTTGGGAACCATTGGTCTAGTACATGAAAAAAATTCATGTCATTTTTCTTACCTTTCACAGAATAAACATGCTGCTAAAAATCTGCACTTATTAGTGACAAAACAAGCACTTCAAACAAAATCTGAGTTGTGACCCAGTTTGTTGGTATCTCTGAATGTTCGTAACATGAATGTAAGTCAGGTGGTATCTGTATTTTCTTTTTTCTTCTCTAATTACAACATAACTCACATAAAAGGAAATAAATACTAACATCTTACAAACTACTTGCAATTCATTGCAATTCTCACACTCTTCACATTTTGTAGGCAGAATGCCAAGGTCACTGGCATAGCAGCATCTTATGCCCCTTTTAACAACAAAGGATGCATCACACAACCAGGTGCACAATTTGAATTTTATTATTCCTTCACATTTTAGTCCAAATAAAAAAAAACCAAGTAACCTGCATCTAACTGGATAGTCTTTCTCATAGAGTTATTGCTCCTCTCAAAACCTATATTTTTTTTCATTATAATTCAAATCGTCCATTAAAAAATTTAAACCAATATAAAATTTTAGGGCTTCCTTTATTTCTCATAAAGGCGGGGGGTTATGTTTTGTTTATTTCCATCTTGCACAAGGTAGTGAAATAATTTCATTTTAAATGGTATTCTGCCAGTCTCAAATTCATTTTACTTTTAGCTAATACAGTCGAACCCCATTATAAACTACACCAAATTTAATTTACACGTTATAGCAAACCCGGTATATAACAAACTCACAGATATAATGAACAAAAATTTTGGTCCTACCATTTTCCTATTGTACGTAATTTAATTAGTAATATGTCAATTTAATGTAATCGATTTTAGTAGATTTAATTCATTAATGATCATTTTTAATAATTTTATCTTTTTTTAATCTATCATTATTGAATACACATTGCAACTAATGAGTTATACATTTTGTGAACTCTAGCATTTTTCTTAGCAGTTCGGATATAGCAAACCACCGGAATACAGCAAACCAGTTCGGATTAAGCGAACAAAACCTTTAGTCCCTTGAAGTTCGTTAAGCTAAGTGTCCACTTGTGAGAAACTCGCGAGAGAAAGTCTCGAGATTAATCTCAAATAGGTGTTGTCCATTTGAGATCACTTACTCACTCGAGACAGGCTCGTGAGACTCAAAGGTCACTGCAGTCTCGTGACCAGGAACATTTCGTGTTAACTTGAGAGTGAACTCGCAGTCAGTTGTGTGATTTGATCGCAGTTTGTTTTTCTTTTCTTTCCAAATGGATTTGCGTCAGGCCCTAGCTTTTATAATTGCATATAAAATTGTGAAAAAGTGGAAAGTGAAAAAAAAGGCGTATTGGATAAAAAAATGGGTGGATCATCGAAATGAATTTGGAGCTTGTTCAACACTCGTAAATGAGTTGCGGTTGGAAGATGCACAACAGTTCAGAAATTTTATTCGGATGTCTGCAGCATTTGTGTAGCATGCTTCTAACTTTTTCTTTTTTTTTTTTTTGGAGGGGGGGAGGCATGAACTGAATTCAGTTAGGGTCCTCCTCAGTGCATTGACTGCTGGACAGTCCTTAAAATATGAAATAATATGATTTTTTTTAAATTGAATAACAATAGAAATTATGTTTGAATAATATTCAAAAGTTATACAATGAGAAAAATAAATATAATATAAATAAAATGAGTAAAAAATATAGCATCGAATTTTTGTTATGGATTATACCATTGTTAAAAACTATGTTACGGCTAAAGACATAATCGCAATTTTCAGTTTCACAGTTTGAAAAAGCGGGGAAAAAAACCAACTTTCTTAAAAGTTTTCTATAATTTTCCGATTTTAACTGAACTTTTATAAGTTTATTTCAAGTTAAGTTGGGGGGTGGGTTGAAATCTGTATCAAACTTAAATAAATTCATTATAGGATGAGAAATGTAGATTAACATACATTACCTTTAAAATAACCAGATGAAACTGCTCTTTGCCATCTACTTGTGCAGTATTTTCTATCGGGCTTGATTTTTTCATTGACCTCAGCATACTCTAATCGCACAATCAAAGCTACCTATTAGAATGTAGTACAAAATTCAGTGAAGTTAAAAACATGAGATACATATTTCTCAATTAAATGTGATTGAGGAAAATATAACTGATTATTGCAGTTTATCAGCAATAAAAGAAATAGCATGAATACATTTCTCTACACGTAACAATGACACAACAATATCTAGTTTTTACAAGAGGGGGGGGGGGGGTAATCCCTGATATTGAGAGGGAATTTTGGCTTGAGAATATAAGTGAAAGCTAACATCGGAACCATTTTCCAACTGTTTTGTTAGTTCCATAAGAAAGGGGCAGCTCAAAATAATAAGAACATTTTTTAATCATACCAAACTTTAAATTTTCCAATACAAATCTCATGTGTATTTGTCTTTAGAAATCTTAATAGACTTATTTTCCCTCTCTGAAGTTTATCTGTAGTCATTCTAAACCTCATACATATTGGCCTAGATATATAAAATTTTATACACATTTTTCATGCAAATGGCTATAAGCATACTGATTTTGGTGACTGTAAAGCAAGCTAAAAAAATAATAAATAAGAAAAAATTGACATAACATCACAAGTAAAATATTTTCATCTTCCCCCACATATTAAGAGTTTTAATAATAAGTCCCATTTTTGGCTGTTCTATAGTTATGGATTAGAACAGTGATTCCCAACCAGTGGTCTGCAGACCACTTGTGGTCCACGAGAGCCTCAGGAGTGGTCCGGCACCACATATAAAAAAGGTGCCAAATGGGGATTTTGAAAGCAATGTTCATTGAACTAAATGGGCCAAATATATCCAATGACTATCAGGTGTTGAATTAAAATTCCTTAAAAGTTTAACAATGATTTTATGATTAGAATATGATACGTTAGAATATGAGTACATTAATCCTGTATCCCTTTTGGGTGAGGGATATTCTATACCCCCATACTCCCAAGAAGGTTCTACCCTCAAGTCGGTGTGGAGGGGGGGAGGTAGTGGTGGTCTGCATATGGTTCAATTTCTGGCTGGTCCACAGACTTCTAAGGCTTGGGAACCACTGGATTAGAATGTTAAAGAAAATGATTTCTGAACATTAGCAAGTAAATTTAGAGTCGGGAATTATAAAGCTGCCAAACAAAATGACAGATTGTCTGCATGGATAGGAAAGATTACAACATGGCATCTTCTGATAGTTTATTACTCACAAACTGAATTCCACAAGCACGGAATTATTAAAAACACTGTATAAATTGCCTTTTGACTATATTAACAAGGTAAAAATGAAACATAAATGTATTTTGAGCAAAAATGGTTTCAATCTCCAAAACATCTTTTTACATAAATGTAAATATTCTAAAATCTAGAAAAACCAAAAACTTTTGTAGGTACTTTGAATTAAATAAACTCAACATACAACAGATTTTCTAAAAGAAAGTCATAAAATATACTAACCTCTTTATTACTTAGTAAATAATCAGTTAAACATGAAGACTTTTCATTCAAAACATTCGGTTTGCCTGTATGCCTATTATTGGTGTAAGGAAATAAACATGCAACACATATTCATCACAAACTAAAATTATAAAACAATTGTATTTCAAATGGAATTAAAATTTCTTTTAGCAAGGTTCTCAAGACATGATTTTGAAAACCTGACTTGAAGTCTGATAATTCTGGTCTGAATTCTTCAGGAGGCTTCTACAATATCTTAATCTAACACTGGTCAGAAATTTACACATCTATATAGTTGATTCTGGTTAATTGGACCACCAGTTAATCAGACCAGTCGGTTATTCGGACTGAATCCCATCTCGTAACATAGGGCATGTTCGTTTAATCGAACCAGCTGCTTATTAGGACCAAAATGTTCATGTCCCGATGTGGTCCAATTAACCGGAATCGACTGTATATATAAAAATGGATGGATGTATGTTCCAGCATCACTCTGGAATGCCTGGAGCAATTTCAACAAAACTTGATAAACATATGACTTACAATCTGGGAAGAAAGAAGGGGGGGCAGGTAAGACACCTCTAGCACCCCTAGGGGGAGAGGGGGCAAGGGGGAACAAGTAAAAATAATCAAAAATAACTGATATTAGTGTCGAATCCATTGTTTTGGCGATCGCTGAGATGAATGGTGACAATCTCGATGCTGTAAACTTTCAAGTGCAAGTTCAGTCCCCATCAGCATTAGAAGGGGATGGAAAGGGGGGGAAGAAAATGTGAAAAATAAAATGTCCAAACTGATTAAGAGTAGAGTTGAATCCATAGTTTTCAGGGTCACTTAGATGAATAGTGACACTCTCAATGCTGTTGAAGTGCACATTCAGCCCCCATCAGCATTGTGGGGGAGGGGGGAAGAAGGGACGAAAAATAAAATGTCCAAAATGACAGAGTAGTGTCCAATCCACAGTTTTGGGAGGCGCTGAGATGAATAGTGCCACTCCTGATGCCGATTAAGTGCAAGTTCAGCTCCCCCATCAGCATTGGGGAGGAGGGGAAAGGGGGGAAGAAAAGGTGAAAAATAAAATGTCCAAAATGACAGAGAGTAGTGTCGAATCCATTGTTTTGGGGGTCACTGAGATGAATAGTGACACTCTTGATGCCTGTTAAGTGCAAGTTCAGCCCCATCAACATTGTGGGGGAGAGGGGGAGAAGGGGTGAAAAATAAAATGTCCAAAATGACTGAGAGTAGTGTTGAATCCATAGTTTTAGAGGTTGCTGAGATGAATAGTGACACTTCCAATTCCGGTTAAGTGCACATTCAGCCCCATCAGCATTGTGGGGGAGAGGGGGAGAAGGGGTGAAAAATAAAATGTCCAAAATAACCGAGAGTAGTGTCGAATCCATAGTTTTGGGGGTCACTGAGATGAATAGTGATACTCCCAATGCCTGTTAAATGCACATTCAGCCCCATCAGCATTGTGGGGGAGGAGGGAAGGTGTGAAAAGAAAATGCCCAAAATGACCGAGAGTAGTGTTGAATCCATAGTTTTCGGGGTCGTTGAGAGGAAAAGGGGAAACTAAAAATGTCGTTTATAGTCAAGTTTTGAGTTAAATTAATATTATAGTGAATTACTTTATAATTTGTAGTTTTACTTTATAATTTGTATACTGTACATATACTTTTAAATACTTAAAAATAAAATTACTTCGATTTTATACTATACGTAGAATTTATTCCTTTTCCTGTCTAATAAAATACTGGGATAAACAAATACCTGGGCAACACTGGGTACACAGCTAGCATAGCTTAAACATTAGCTATATGTGCTATTAAAATTGTATGACAATCTCAGTTATATGACAATCTCAGTAATCCCAGAGAAGTTTGGATTTACACCTCTGAATTACTTATCCACAGTTCAAGCTATTCCAGAACTCTTTTTAAAACATCATGTCTTCATATTCATTCCTCACTAAATCAATTAAAATGAATTCCCTCCCATTTTTGATAAGAATTACTAGAAGGTTACAAAAACGTATTGATAAAAACATTATAAACTGAAATGGTTTAATGAAAATATTTCCATAAAGACCTTTAAGCTCAGACTCAAAATTTAAAGTAAACCATTTGAACTGTTCACATATATATATATACAAAATTCTACAGAAACTATGACATTTTACAATTTTAAAGTTTTCTCATTTTTTTAGAACTCCTAATTCTCTACTAGATTTTGTAACTGAGAGAATGCTTCCCAAGATTCAGAAAGCCACAGGATCTATTCTTCCATAGTGTTTTTTAAAAAAAAATTTTAATTAAAAAATTTAAAAAATAAAATATATATATATTATAATTTAAAAAAAAAAAAAAGGTGCAACAGTCTGCTGTGGATCAAGGCCAGTGGTGCCCATCTCCACTTTCTTGACCATGGGCTTGGGGTGCCATACAGCATATGTCTCAGTCAGGTGGTCAATTTGATCTGGGAACCCCAGAGTTTAGTCCTCAAGCATGCTTGGTCCTCATTTTATCGACCAACTCAAGGGATGAAAGGCTGAGTCGACCTTGCCTAGTCACAGGATCGAACCCTGGACCTGTGGTGTGGCAGCTTGACACTTTTAACCACTATGCCACCGAGAATCTTCTTACACTACTTCTTTCCCTACCTTTTATCCAGCCTGGTGGCATGCCAAAACAGTTATGCAACATTTATGGGCTATATTAATAATTTAAATTCTTAATTTGGTAAATATTTTGTATTGAAAATTTAGATTTATTTAATTTAAAACATATACTCTAAAAAAATGCAATAAAATTCAACACGAAATATAATGTATCATATTCAAAAATTACAAATTGATTATAGGACTATACTATGACTTAACTAAACATAGTAAAGTTTTTTTCACATTAATTTTAAAATTTAATTATACAATTGTAAAATTATTAAAAGGATACAATCTAAATGCAATGGGTGTCATCATGTATGGTGGTATTGATGTGAAACTGATTTCATCAACAACTTGCACTTTGGAAGATAAAACAATATGCTGTAAAAAGAAAATTTAAATTATTAAATAAACATAAAATTTACACATGAAGGACAAGAAAACTTTCAAAACTCCAAAAACACTATGAAATATTCAAGGACTTAAAAATTACCAAACAAAAATGTTAAAACTAATAACTTCACAAAATTTAAAAAATAAGGCTTATTTACTTCAGAATTTATTTGCTCATCATCTTCACTAACAGGATGATAGAAAATTGAGTCTTCATTTTCAGTTACATCTAATTTTAGTTCAAAGCCTTGAAAAATAACAGCTTCTTGATTCTAGATATAAAAGATAAAATTTAAAAAAAAGAACTATTGATACATTTAAATATTTCAAGAAATGAAAAGTATTAAAACTGAATGCAACCAGACTATTTATTTCTGTATAACATTAAAATAGATAAATTTTCCCTATGGCATATCACTGTATGGACAACAGACTTCATAAATTTCTGGACACCAAGAATTATTTATATTACATAATTAGGATCATGAGCTCTAACATCTCAGTTCTTTTATAAATAATTTTAGAAAATAAAAGATGCAATATACTTGAAGTACATTTATTATTATTATTATTCAATATTAAAACTAAGCACTCAGTATTTTTTAAATTATAGAACAATAAATTTTCTTTTTTCCCCTTCACCCCAAAATCAAGTCAGAGGGAGGGGGGGGGGCATTTTTTATTTTTCTCATTTAGAAAATTAAGACACCTAATGTGATTGTGCCTATACAAAAGTATTACTGTTGTTTCAGGTAAATAAGCTATGACTTACATGAAGTGAACTTTTGCCACTTGTGGCATAAACAGTAATGGGATATGAGGAAAAATTTTCTCATTTTTTTAGACTCGAAACAATTCACTGTAATCTTTAAAGGGAAATGATATCATTATAAACCCATCTCTACTCAGCTTCTAAAAATACTCCTATTTTTCAGTCATGATGTTAGAAATAAATACTGACTTTAGGTGAATACAGACAAGTGAAAGACTACTTCCATATAGAAACATAGGTATTCTATATAGAAGCAAGGAGTACCTGAAGGACCATTACGGTTCTTTACATGCCATCAAAATAATGTTAACAAAATATATACATTTTCATTTATGCTTAGAGGGCCTCCTTAACACTATCATATCATATGCTAAAGAAAATGTATATATGCACCTTGTTACAGGCAGTTAATATGCAAGCTGAGCTTCGAATAGACAGGTACAGGTGAAATATCTTGTTCAGTTGAGTTAACTGACTTTTAGCATGACATGACAGAAAGGATGCCTCATTAGCAAGCACACTGCACATGATCCTTTAGTAACTCTAGGTCAGGGGTTCCCAACCTTTTTCCTACATCGACCCCTTTTAAAAGAATGATTTTCTTCATCGACCCCCTCACATTATTCTCTATAATATACAGCATACAACATATTATAATACTAATAATTGCACATAAAACACTTAAAAATAACAATTTGACTAAGAATATGATAAAAAAAATTATAAAAAGTGGTTCATTAGTTTTATGTTCTATTATTTTTGTACCATTTTCATTTTTAATTTCATAAATATAGACAAGATTTCAGAAACACAGATTGTAATTGCACAAAAGTTTGATTTCAATTAATGTGGTGGCTGTGTTTGATGCATTGATACAATTTTTTTAATGTTTGGCCTGAAATGTCTTATTGTATAGTCACAATAACTAACATAACAAATATAAATATAGATTTATACATATTAAAATGGATATTATTATCTAATAATTACATTCCTAAAAAATTTAATTAAATTTTAAAACAGAAAAATTTATCATCAAGCCCCAACAGACCCCTGGAATACTATAGACCCTTTTTAAATTTCCATCGACCCCCAAGGGTCCACCTGGACCCTGTTGGGAATTCCTGCTCTAGGTATTCCTAAGCTAACAGTAAGAGACATCAGGTACAAACTGAGCTGTAATAGAGCTGAATCTACAACTTCATACCAACTTTGGTTTACCATTGTTGAAAGTCACCTAAAAACCATGTGAGAATTCTAAACCAGGCAGGATGATATGCCTAGATGTCACAAAAACCAAAGGAACAGTTTTCTTCAGACTGTGTTATCCAAACAGTGTAGTTTGGTGGAGGCAGTGTTATTTTGTGGAATATGGAGCATAGAATGTGTTCTCATAAAGACCATCAAGCAATAAAGTTAAGCTGTTTGGTGAATTAATGCTATATAGATGAAGATTTCCCCTATCATTTACAAAAAATAATGGTAAGTAAACCATAATAAGCAAAAGCCCTTACAGAGGCTGTAAAATGAAGCAAAGAGGTAAAAAACATTTCTTGGTTTTTTTTCTAAACAGCAAATGAACAGTTGTCTATACATTGATATAAGGACAGTAAACAACTCTTTTCAATTTTTATCACTTTTTATTATGTGAACTATATGCTTATAATAAACGTTTGTTGATGTAAATCAAATTAAAAACAAAAATTTTCATTTTTCCAGTCATGTTTTTAACAATTATTATAAATGATTTCTTGTCAATTTGAAAACACACATAACAGCAAAACAGCAAGAATATCATGTTAAACAAATTATCAAATAATTGATAGCATTGTAACACAAAGAAATAAATTTATTTAAAAACCAAGGCAACTGATACTGAAATTTTATATGCACATACATTTTTAAAATATGTTTATTAAAAGTTTGATATTAAGCAACAAATTTTAATTTCTGTGAAATATTTTCAAATCTAGGTTTTAACTGCATATTTTCAATTTTTATCATACTTTTGAAGTCATTTATTCAACAAAGGTAAACAAACCAAATGCATAAATACTTCTCAGTATTAATTTATATGAGGAGGTATGTATTCAAGAGAAACTTCTGATAACTGGTATGATAAAAATATAAAACTATATAAATTATCTTACAGTCTCATATAAATTGAATGTAGAATAAAATAAAAGAGTAAAATTTACAGTAAATCAATTTCTTATCTTAGAAATGCATTTTGAGATACAGAGTCTAGTGAATATTTACAATACTACAGTCGAACCCCGCTATAACAAACTTCAAGGGACCAAAGGTTTTGTTTGCTATATCCGAACCATTAAGAAAAATGCTAGAGTTCACAAAATGCATAACTCATTAGTTGCAATGTGTATTCAATAATGATGCATTAAAAAATGATCATTAATGAATTAAATTGCCTAAAATCAATTACATTAAACTAACACAATATTAATTAAATCACGCACAATAGGAAAATGGCGGCACCAAATGTTTCATTCGTTACAACGGGGGTTCGCTATAATGGGGTATGACTGTACATATCACAAAATTAAAACTATAAAATCAAGACACTTACATTAAAAGACTGAAGCTCCACAGCACCTCTCCACAACAGAGCACCTAATTCTAATTTGCTATTACTATGTAATATTTCAGCATTTATAATTTCACACCACTCATCTAGCCTATCTTGATCAAATTCTTTCTGAAGAAATATGGTAAAATATGCAGAATGCCAAGCTACAAGGCGGAAGAATGCATTAGATAACAAAGGCTCTTTGCTGTAATTAAAAGAAAGGCAACTTAACATAAAGTCAATAACACAAGAGCATTATATAATATACTAAATTTTATACAAAAGAAAGTTGAGCATTCTAGTTCAGAATTTTCTTACCAACTATGATACGGTCATGTTTTATTGTATAAGAAACATATATTAGTATTTACAGAGTTCAAATATTGTTAACGATAATTATTCATATTACTTTTTTTCTGCAAAAATAAAAATTTCCAATATATTTTCTCATAAATGAATCATAAAATCAAATTTTGTACTTAAAATTGTTTCTAAAATGTAATGCATGCACAATTAAGTTCCATGGGTGGGAACTAACAGTTTTAGGTTATTACTCTTTGGAGCAGAAAAACTAATTTTTCTAGTAGGAAAAATTTCATTTAGAGGTAACAACAATAAAAATTATTTTGCTACTTTACACACAGGTACATTTTAATAGCAATATTCATTCTGAGTTTATCCATAAATAAAATTAACATATTTAATAAAAGTTCCATTTAATTGTATGTTCTACATAAACAAATAAAAAAATAAGAAACTATTTTCTTTCAGGGACTACACAAAAGGCATCTTATTTATAACAGTAAATTCATTTAAACAAATATGGTGAAAAGATTTAATTTTGCGCATGTAAACAATTATTTAATAAATATGAATGAAATTTAAATTTTATTTTTTAGGGTATAGGAAGCTCATCTTATGAATGAGTTTATGAATAAGTTTTGATAGGGGATTGCTAACATTTTTTAGTAATATAAATATATATATATATATAAAAAATTATAGTAACACTTTATCCTATAATTTTAATAGCTATTATTGACACCTAATTTTATACAATAGAGTAAGGTTTCAACAACAAACTTTCCTTAACTTATGACTAGCTTTAAATGAACATTTCCCAGCATAATATCCCAATGGTTACTTAATAGCTTTATAAATGCTTACCATATGCAGTTTTTTTTTTTTTTTTTTTTTTTTTGGGGGGGGGGGGTGTTGGCTGATTCAAAATATACAGTCCATGATAAACTCCAAATCCAGTGAACTCACTCAAATAGTAATGATCTCTTTGAACATTACATGTTTTAAAATTGTATATAATTAGAAATCTATTTCATATAACTACAGCTAACTCCCTCCATAAAATGATTTCTTTACTCATAGGATTTTGAATCAAAATTAGTAAGTTTTTACTTTAAATTAAGCCTTAAAAACTTTCCTCTTACCTTCTAAAAATCTTTTTTTAGGGAGAGGTACATTAAAATATTTCTGCAAATATTCAACAAAATAGTGTTTTGTATTTTAAGTCGAAAATTTTTTTATGCCTGCAAATTTGTCTATGTCCAATTACTATGCTTAAGTTGTTGTGGTTTATGCCCATTGACCGACAATGTGTATTAGATCAAGTCCACAAGGGTTATTGGGCAGGATGATGCGGCTCCGGTTTTTAATAGCACCGCAAGGGTCGGAGTCCAACTTGGCTAAGGGGTCAGTCCCGTAATTTAGAACTGAGTGAGGTGACGAGACTGGTACACTTGACCAAGCACCTCCAGAGGTAAATTTGAGAACTTGAAGGGCATTGCAGCCACAATAGATTTTACATGCACCAGCTGCCACTAGTGTACACAGCGGTATATTTGTCAGTGACCAGCATCGAGCAAGAGACATTCAGGTCACTGGCTCACTGCTTTTGCCAACTGGGCCACTGCACCCAACTATGCTTAAGTTCACAGTAATACAAAAATATTAAGCATAAAAAATAAATAACAAATCATTTTTTTACTTTTTAAATATATAACTTTTTTAAATACTTAATACATTTTCCATATTATACTTAACTAACATTCTAGATGTGTATTTTGAATAAGATCTATTTATATACGAATTAAAAAACTATAATATTTTGTAACTGAAAAGATGTTACAATTTAGTTTAAAAAAATTAACATTTCAAAAGAAAATTGTATTACCTGACTGACAAGTTTTTTAAAACATTGGAGCCTATTAAAACATCTAATTTATATGTACCTAGAAAGACAAAAACAAAGTTATAAAAATATATTTAAAGTTATAAACATGAAAAGTTATAAACATGTTAGAATATGGAAATGCTGAATACTAGCAAAAAATCACATATTTCAGAGTTTCATTCAATCCAATCCGTTCTGATTCAATTCTAGGGTGCTTATCAATATTTTTCATTCTAGGTCATGCTATCAATAGGTCATTCAGTATCATCTTTAAGATAAAGACAAATATCTAGGAAAAATAAAAGATATAACAGTTTTAAACTGAATCAAATGAAAATGAAGTTCCTTAACATTACACATACCAAATGAAGGAAGAAGATCAGCAAGTCCATGGAGTGATGATGATAGTTGCTCAACAACATCTCTGTAAATAAAGTAATTACACATTGAGACTAATATACTTGAAATATCAAAATTTCATCATCAGAGTATATATTTTTCATATAGTCAAATTAAACAAAACATGCTTTAAATGATTTCAAATTAAAAGAATTTTCTTTCCATAGTTAATACTCTAACAAAGACCAGAATACTAAAATCTAAACCTCACTGTAGTATATAACTTAAAGATTAACACAAGTTCATACATCCTTTGATAAAAACATCTGTACTGCCCTGCGTACCCTGCATGGAAAAGTTTGGACAGCAAGAAAGATTAGTAATCTAAAGGATAAAGATTGCAATTATAAGGAAAAGAAAACACAAAAAGGATCATAAAGCTAGAATAATAGATTAATAAAAAGCATATTCTACTTCATAAATAAAGAGAAAGTGGCTTTGGGACAGTTTTCTCCAGGACTAGTTCACTATTATGCTTGATAGGTAGATATTCAATCATCTTAGAAAATAAGAATTATTGAAAAAGAAATGAAAATATTTTAATTTTTTAACATTAAATAAAATGTTCTCCTAAAAAAAAATCCTAATAATTAGACACTATGAAATAGAAATTTAGGACCCATATTAAAGAGGGGGCAAGCTTGCAATCTCATTCTGTATCACACTTATGCCTTATTTTTCTAAGACAAAATTATAATTTTAGATAGAAATTTCCATTAAATTGGTTCCTTAAAACTTTATGAAAAGAGTTTTAAATTAATGGAATAAATTAAAATGTCCAGGTTTCTTGGTTGAAATATAAAAAAATGACTCACTTAGAAACAAATCCATCAGATTCAGTACAGTTCACTTCCTTTGAAATAAAATCTTTGACATCAAAATTTTCAACAAAATCTTTCCATTCTATATTCTGAAAACAACATAAAGAAGATAATTATTATAGAAATATAGTTAGATTTCTATGCCTATTATAAATTATCACTCAAAAATAACACAATGAATTCAACTACAACACCTAATAAAACTTCTCATGTGCAAAAAATTAATTTCAAAACAAAATGTTTCAGCTCATCTAATGCCTACAAACAAATCAAACCTAATTACAAGTATCTTATCCTGTACTGAGTAATAGCTACAGCAACAGAATTCTCAAAAACAAATAGCTGCCAATTTATATACAACAATAATAAATAAAATATCTACCAAATCTACATTTAACCTCTTGCACTAGAAATTAAGGACAGGTAAGGTATGGTTGATCAATGCCTGTACCTTACCTGTTCAAAACAATTAGAAGCGAGCTGTTATTTCAAATCATTTCTGCACAAATTTTAAACAGACTACTGGTAAAAAATGCATACAGTCACACTATTTAGATAAATATAAACAAGATTAAAAGTGCATTAAAGATCTTTATTAATAATTTTTTACAATATAAATTTCAAAACAATATGGAATGTACAATACAATGGGACATTCCTTACGTCCCATTATATTGTACATTCCATATTGTTTAGAAATTTTCCAAAGTGTTGTTATATTTATTGTGCTTCACACACCTTAAACCGTCTTTGAGGCCTTGGTTTACTTCCTGTGGGTGAGCTATTTCTAGGATGATTTCCCCATTGTCTGTAGAGACTTTTTGACTCTTATGCATAAAGCAAAATATGCTTTCATTTCATCTACATTAATTTCTCTCCAATGGTTTTCAAACTTTTTTTAATAATGATTTTCCTCAAACATTGCATAACAGTTTCCGTTACTAAAATTTCCCAAAAGTTTTCCTTCAACTGTCCAACTGTCAGTTTCCCCATCCTTGTTTATTATTGGCGGCTTTCTTTATGAACATAGACAAATAATGTCACTAACTTCCCTGACTTTCTATTTTGGAATCTTAAATAAAGTTTATTTAAAGTAAAAATATTATAATAATTTACAGAAAGAATAACCAAATACTGTTATTCTTCAGGAATTATCTCTGCATTGCTCACATCACTAAATAAAATAAATATTTAATAACCTAAAAAGATATACTGTAATATAAAACCATGTTACAGACTTATGGTTTCAACAGCAAAAACATTAAACTTTCATAAATAAGATAGTAAAAACAAAAGACAAAGTATAAGAAACCTTTTTTATTAAACTTTTTTCTTTTAAAAAAAGCAATATTTTAGCTAACAAAACACATTAGTTTAAATAAATCTCACAGAATATCATTAATTTTTAAAATATTAATTTTAAACTGTATGAAGAATGATAAAAAAAATTATTAATTTAGTAACAATTAAACTTAAAATTGACTAAAAAATCTTACTTCATATTCTTGGGTTATGTTTATTACTGCAATATACTTTGAAACAGGTTTCAATAACACTGCAACATCACTGGCAAAATCAAAGGTATATTGATACTGATGACGAGTTGGGAACAGAGTGTCCAAATAACGTGTAACTAGAATCTGATCCTCATCAGCAAAAGTTCCTAAAATAAATAAAAGTCATTCAGGGAAAACACAGATTATATTTATAAAAATTAATCAAATGTCCTTCTACCTAAAAATTTATGATTATTAAATTTATTACAAATATTTAATAAAACAAATATTGATAACAGCAGTCTTTTACACTGAAACTTATGATAGAAAATAAATAGCATTTTTATAGTACAAAAGCTGTAACTTTAATGATATTTTAACAAAAATATCTGACTTAAATAATGGATAAATTATAAATAATCAGAGATTAACAGATAGATTTTAAAGGAAAAAAATACACCGCTAATATTTAAAAATGTATAACATTAAACTAAAATTATAATGCTTCACCACATGTAAAAAAAACATAACTTTAGATTAAATATCATTGAAATTTCTATGAATGTATGTGAACCCTTCAAGTAGTACGACAGTCGAAAAAAAATCGTAATAGATAAATAATTACACTGTATAAACACTAAATAAATACATTTTGAAAATTTTTACAAAGTAAAAAGTAAATTGATCATAACGAGTCAACCCAGCTTTATACAAAACAAATCAGCTGTGCGTGCCTGATTAATATAAACTTAAAATTCCGTGAAAGATGCAACAAATGATTTATAATTCGTACATAGGGTAAAAATGTAGACATTGATTACATAAATAAACAATGAAACAAACCAAAAGAAAATGTTATTACCATTCCAAACACAGAGCACGTAATGCTCCATCCTAACAAACTTCAGTAATATTAGTTTCTTCAAAATTTTCGCCACAAACTTATAATTTTATTCTATGTTGCCAAACACGATAACGAAATATAGCTGGGAGGGATTATACCATGAAGCTACAGAAGGAGCGGAAGCTTCAATGGGGAATTTTTCGAAAAATGAACCGATTGTTGTCGCTCACCGGTAGAGGGCGCGACATGCAAGCGTAGTGACTATTTTACATTGAGTTATACGGCGTGGTGGTGAAAGTTGTTTTATAAATTTTAAAATTTATTCTGTGTGCAGAAATCTGCCAAACACATGTTTTGCTCCGGGTTGTTCTACTGGCTATAGATCAGCCTTAAAAAGAAATAAAGAAACTGGACAGAGAAATCCTAGTATATTTGCTGCTCCTAAGGTAAGAACATTATTATTGTTTTGTGTTAATATAAGATGTATAATAATGAGAGAAAAGTACAGCTGCTGTGTTTTAAGTGAACGCAAAGTTAAGACATCTTAAGTTCTGCTGGAAATAACCATAATATTGAATTTAATCACTATTAAGTTTAGTTAAATTACGTAAGTTAGTTAAAGTACTTAAAAGTGACCACTCCCCTTAAGAGGAGTGGTCACTTTTAAGTACCTTTAAAAGTATCATTTTTGGACCTATGCTGGATTGTATGTACTACTCATGATTTTTGCTTGATTTACAAGAAATTTTTTGAGTAACTGCCTATAATACTGTTTATTATATATGCAATATTTCAAGGTAATTAATAAAAAAATAAAATGATTTTTTTATGCATAAAAAGTGAATATTTTTTTTAAATCGAGCATTTTGCAGTCAATTGCTGTGCGCATTCTATCAAAATAAATTATTAAGTTACATTAATAATTGCTTACTATATGTGATTACACCACTTTAGACAACAAAATCTACCAAAATTTTTGAACCTTAATATATTTTAATTTTTAAAGAATTTTTTATAAGCTTTTACTCAGTCATTTTTGAAATTTCTAATTAAAAATAGCACGCACTAAAAGGTTTTAATATATTTTAGAATAATGTTGCTGGATATTGCTGCCTGAAGTATTGTAATCACATATAGAAAAAAATTATTAATGTACCTTAATAATTTATTTTGACAGAATGCGCACAGTAGTTAACTGCAAAATGCTCGATTTAAAAAAAAAAATTCACTTTTTATGCATAAAAAGTCATTTTTATTAATTACCTTGAAAAATTGCATCTATAATAAACAATATTATAGGCAGTTACTCAAAAAATTTCATATAAATCAAGATTAAATCATGAGTAGTACATACAATCGAAGATAGGTCTAAAAATGATACTTTTAAAGGTACGTAAAAGTGACCACACCCCTTAGTAAATAAGTTTTCATTGTATGATAAGCAATGTTGTTACTATAAATTCTTATGCAAAATCTCCGTACAAAATCTGCTTATGCAATAAAATGCGTACTTTGTGAAAATTCAAAAATATAGCTGATTTGTCCTTGTCAAAGTTATTTGTTTTTTTCTTTTTAATTCGCTGAAAAAATTTGTATTCAGTAATTTACCAACCTGACGATTATACCTCCGGTTTTAAAAAGTGTAATCTGAGATGTTTTGACTGATTTTTTTTCCAAAGGAAGATATTTTAAAGTATTGTCTGATTAAATACTGCATTGACTTCCTATTTTATTAGTCCTGATAAGAATTTATTTGTGATTGATAGAAAATGTTGCTTTTCTACTATGTGTGTGTGTGTGTGTTTTGGTTAATCAGTATTATTTCTCACATTTTTTTTCCATAAGAGATTATGAACAATGATAAAAAACTTTCTTCACAATTCTTTTCTGTAATTTCATTTCCTTAATTATTAAATTATTACAAAATTCTGAACTAATTTATTCTGAAACCAATACACAATTATTCTGAAAAAGTTTATTTACTCATTTCCTTTAAGAATTTTATTGAATTGTAGCAAAAAAAACACTTGAAATAAAGATTTTGAATGAAAATAAAAAATTGTTAAATTGAATAAATAAATTCATATTAAATACGCACTAAAATAAAACAACTTGTTTTCGCTAGGAAAAATACGAAAAATCCATATTAAAGCATATGGTTGTCCGTGTCTAAGCCGCCCTACAGAGCACGCGAGCGCCCTCTAGTGGCGGCGACAAAAAGGGAGACACATTTTTAACACTGAGCTGCGCCTCCTTCTGTAGCTTCATGGATTATACATGTGACTAAAGTGTGCTCTTCTACAAAACGTATTCCTCGGTTTATTCGCTAACGGAGAGCAAGCCTAGGACGCTGCGCTCTATTACACGTGCTAGAAGTGTGACGTCACGTCCGCCATGTTGGGCACGTCCACCATGACGACCCATGTTATTCTCCAATAGGACAGGAAAAACACATATTAATATCTCTTAAACTAATGAATATTATCTCTTTGGAGGTCTTGAAATCGATAAAGAAGCAAAAAGTACCTTTCCACAAAAATTGAGGAATACGATTTCGTACAGGAATAAGAGCAGAAGGTGTTTTAAAATTTCATTCCTCTAAAATAAAATCCTCCCTGATAGGCTTAGAAAAAAGTGAAACTCTTGAAATTTTTTATTTTGTTCTTGTGAATAGTTTTTTGTGTTGCTTCTGTCTATGTTGATATTGTAACATGATCTAAGATGAATTGGTAAGTAGATTTTATTCCCAGTAACACTGATTTATCCCTAGTGCCATTGTATTTACAATTTGAATGTGTCGCTGATGGTAACGGTATTAAAATCAGCATGTCGCTGATGGTAACGGTATCATTTTGGATAAAAATTATCACTGCAAAAGTACGTGCATACCTTATTGTTCATTCGATTTACCTCAAATATTTGTGTGATAACATACTTAAAGGAATATTATCCACTTTGTATAACACTGCTTGCCAAATGAAAGGGTTCTTGAAGTTGAAATATTGTTAGTATAGGACAGAGTTGGGGAACGCGCGGCCTTGAGGCCGCCTTGAGGCATTAATTAATATTTAATTATATAGATTACAACAATTTCCAAATCAATAGAATTAAATAAAGAACGGCAAGAATGTATGTACAGTGTCGGCCAAAATAAAGTTGACATTTTGAAATTGTTGTCTAAAGTCGCTACAATTGTATATTTATCCAAATGAGCTTCGTTTACCTTGATTGTATAATACTTTAACTACACTTTATATGTAATTTAATGCTCACAGTTTCTTAGCTTGTGTAGAGATATGATCTCTACACAAAAACTATTTTCTTACTATTATTGTTGTGACTGACTCCATGTACGTTAAAACGTATTATTTTTTCTGCAAAAAAAAATAATAATTAATGATTAATGTTATAACAAGTTTTTATCCTTATGTGAATACAAAAATATTTTATATTGTAACTTTTTATGTCAAATAATAAATAAATAAAAACTTAATTGTTTTTGTTATTTTTCTACATAATGCACCAAATTGTTAAAATTATATCTAACTATAATAATTTCATAAACGTCGCATTTATAGGTTCATCAACTTATGCGGCCTCCTTTATTACTACCTAATTTACATGTGGCCTCTAATGGTAAAAAGGTTCCCCACCTCTGGTATAGGACATTGTATTGTTGCTGTTTTTAATGTATCCTATGGCTGACGTACATTTTTGAAGATTTCTACTGTATTAGATGTATGCATATATTTATTTCTTTATCTATGTCCTTGATTCACTTCCCTTTTACTGTCATTTTAAAAGCTTAATTTTTATTATACGAAGTGTTAATTTTGATGTGCTTCCAAGTTGGCATTAAATTATTGTTCTGTTTTGAGATGAAAACTGGATGGGTGTCTAAATGGGATAGATTTATATCAATCTATTCTCTCTGGGTTCCTTTTCTGTTAAAAATAAATAAACAAATTGTTTACTACAAGGTCTATAAACTGTTTTTATGTTTTTTTTATATATGCTTCATGGTAAGATATTTTTTCCATCAGACTTAATAATTTCCATAGAATTAGATATAAATAAGATTTATCACTTATGATGATAGCTGTTTAATAAGTATAAAACTTTTATATTTGCCATTCAAAATTCCACAGTTTTTTACTTATTGATTTTCTCAGAAGTTTGTTTCGCTAAATATTTAGAAAGGTGTAATCTTGTGTTGCATAATACTATACACCAAAATATTAATACATAAAAGAAAATTTTAAGTAATTTTCTTAGATTATCATATTCTGTAATCATTTTATTTATCTACATTTAATTTTCTGTTTTAAAAAAAAAGCAGAATGGGTGTCTGAGAAGGATATATTTAAATCTTAATCTATTGCATGTCCATTCATTTTCTATTAAAAGTCATACAGGAATGAGTTTTGCATACTGCATTTTTAATTAACTCATAATTTTATACAAATGTGAATTTTTAAAAATTGAACGTAACATCGGTGTTATGTCAAATATTAAACTTTTGTTTACTTTGGAATTTTACAGTATTAATTTCTGTATTAATCTTTTTCTACGGGATGAATAGGGCAGTAAAATACTCAGCTGCATTGTAATTTAGTATTTTAATTTACAGAGTGACTTATAAATAACATGAGAGAGATTATGCATGTTAATAGTTGCATTGTAGAGTAAACAATGACTTACATTACATAAATATGTACAAACAAGAAGAAAAGTGAAATAATAGAATAACATGGGCCGCCATAGCGAAGGTGCCCAACATGGCGACCGTGACATCATCACTACGAGCACGCAATACGATACTAGCTCAAGGATTAATTTCAGGAAGACTTTGAAGAGAATAATTTCTATTTATGGGGTGCCTGCCGGTCATTTTCTGGAAAACTCTCACTTTTACAATGTTTGCAGGATATTAAGACTTAAGTGATCTATGTTAGTGTTCAAAAGTAAAGCATGATTCGTAAAACGAGCTAAGTAAAGGATTAACAGAACAGTGGAAATTTGGATGCAGATTATCCACACCTTAACTACTCTCAATGCCATACCAAATTTTATCAGTTGATTGGGTATTTGTAAGCAAGAGGCACATATCGCGTCCAAACATATTATATGTTGTTGTTGCTTATGCCCCCTGGCCGGAAGTATTTCAGACCAGGTTCATATAGGCTTGAGGGCAGAGGGGTGCGTCTCCGGTTTATAATGGCATCACAAGTGTCGGAGTCCGACTTAGCCAGGTGCCACCTCAATTTTGACCAAGCAACCCCAGAGGTGATGTATGGAGGATTGTATCTCTCCTCCCCCTCTCTGACATCATAGAAGGACCTTCCGGTCTACGGATTTAACGTGCCCTGTAACCGGCCTAGACATGAAGGTATTTAATGGAGCATGTGGTGATTCGATCCGAGCACCTTCAGTACCGAAAGACGACGCTCTACCACTAGGCTACCTCGGGCCTTAGCCATTATATATCGATACTTGCATTCCTCGAAAATTCAATGCAGTCATTAGAGGTATAAACTAGAAACTGATTATGAGAAAAATACGCCACATCGACTTTTCAATAAATTTACTTTAAAACAATCGGAATGGTGGAATAGAGACAGTCATAGTTTCCAGAGCGGTGAATGCACCAAAATGAGTTCCTAAATAGAGTACAAACATTTTCTCAACTTTCATAAGCGACTAGAAATTCCTCGACTTCGTCTATTGAACTTCGGCTGTTTCATACGTTGGAAATTTGATGACTCCCGTCCATAAACTGACCGGAATTTCAGAGAGAACAATTTGGAGAGTTGTTGAGACCCACAATCAAAAAAGGAACATTGGGGACAATCTAGTTAAAAGATGAAAAGAAGCGAGAGCAGAACTTTTTTTTAATGTCCAATGGGGCAGGCACTTGTCTCAACGACATTCACCCATCCACACCAAGATTTTTTAAGCTATTATATTAGGGATGCCCAATACAGGGGAATTAACACTGCTCATTATAAGAGGATAGCACAAGAATTTCCAAGCCTTTGTCGAGATTCGAACCCAAGCCCAAGCCATGGAGGGTTCTGAGGCTAGCCCTTATACGATATGGGCGGCCCTACGAGAACTTGGAGTCATAGGTTTTTTATTAATGAGATACTCTCATGCCTTTTCCTTGGCATATTGATCATGACAGAAGTATACAGTTTCTCAAACTCTGATTTAATGAGGTTTGGCTGAATGAAAGTTAATAATGATTTAGTCTTTTGGAGAACAATTATACCTTCTTTTACAAGAAAGTCTACTCTTCCATTGCCCTCAACACTACAATTATCATGAATCCACTGTAAAGCTGCAGAATCCTGCAGACCATTTATATAACGTCTACAATCCAAAGTTAACTTTGAGTCGTAACATCTATTGTTACTAAGGATATCTAAAGTGGTTTTGGAATCTTACAGTCCTACAGCCTTGGTAAAACAGTCTTTCCGAACACTTAGCACTTGCAGAGCTACATAAATTGCTTCCAATCCCCCCCCCCCAGCAACTAGTATCTGCCCCGACTACTATGTAGATTTAAAACAATTCACTATAGAAATGCATACATTTCCAATGTACCAGGCAGCCTTGAGTCTAGGTTTCACCCTTGTTATGGGCCCCTCGGCAAGACACAGACGATGAATAAGTTCGAAGGAAGGGAATCACAAATTCAGAATTACTCTACCTTTTTACTGGTGACTGACAAAGAAACTCCTCTAGCCGACATCGGGATGAACCATCGTCTATCACGAATTGTGGTTAAAAATTTGCTTGAAGATGACAAAAGGCATAGAACACGCCCGGCTAGACTAATCCAATTATACATCTCCATAGTATCAGGCAGCCTAGGACCTATGTTTCACATTTGTTAGGAGCTCCTTAGCAAGGTGCCCTTGTAATGGGCCCTTCCAACGTACTCATTGGCTATGCCTTGCTGGGGAGCTCTTATACGGGGGGATAACAAGGGCGAAACCTAGGTATAAGGCTGCCTGATACGCTGGAGGTGTATATACATTTGAAGTTCGCCGTAGGTTCCGGCACCCTCACCAACTCTTCAATCAAACTTTAGACAGCCAGATGTCTTTAGGATAAAGATTAAATATGTTCTTAAGTTCGATTGCCCAAATATGAGTGCTATTTGTTTTTTGTCAATTTCAATATTTAGGCTAAAGTTGACTTGAATGTTGTAGAAATCAAGGTGATTTCCAAGGACCAACCAGTAAATCTGTTTCATCAGCGCTATCTGGGTCCTTTGTTATTTGGTTGCTCGCCTGATTAATCCCTCGATTTTTTTTTTGGCAATCTTGAAAGTTCTAGTTTCGCCAATAAGCATTATTTGGTAGCCTACAGAGTTTCTGAAATGGGATTAAAGCATTTTAATTAATGTTATGCTTGATTGAAGCTAGGCTTGTTAACAGTCAGTTGCATGGCGACAATGGCAATGATTTTCATTGCACTAACCATCAGGCTGAGAGCTTTTATTTTGCAGTATTTCTAGGCTGTTGATGGTTTTAACAGAGCCTTTGTACAGACTCACATCACGACCTTCAATTTGCTTCTTAATGTTTGCAAAATAGAAAAGGGAACCGCAAAACGAACAATGCGAAAAATAAATCTCATTACATTATGATTAAAAAACATCATGTTTATATGAAATAAAATAATTTAAATGATAATATTTTCACTTATGTAACTCATAATTGGAAAAATAAATAGTAGTTTCTGCATGTTACTCGTAATAATAAAAAAGAAGCAACATCGTTACGAGATAAGGAATAATAGAAGAATGTTATCAAAAATATTTTAAAGTTTAGCACGTGACAAATAGCTAACATCTATTGTTTAATTATAGTTAATTACTCCGTTTTACGTTACAGTTTGAAACATTAAGGTTGCAATAAAAATGTGTATAAAGAAGGGCTGATATTTATTTACACGATCTTAGTTGCAATTATAAGTTTTTGCAGAAGTGCAACCTCAGGAGGTATTAGTGTCAACGTCCCACGGGAGTTTAAACCTTGGTAGAAAAACGTTAATCCAGAGTAAATTTTCACTTCCCCAAACACAGAAATGGAAGGTTTTTTTTAGATTCCCCCTTCTCCAATAAAGAAATTCTGATTGCATCAATCCATTTTCTCTAATGAACATCATCCTATAACCAATTCAGGGGAAGTGGTTCATTTTTGAACCACCTATTTTATTTATTTTATAATAGCTAAATCATTCGCTTAATTTATCTGTAAATTCCTGTAAACATTTAACACATTAGTTTACTTCAGAAACAACAGATGGCAGCACTCTACGGGTCTATATTTTCAGAGAGGATAATTATTTGTTTCAAGCCAGAAATTTGTAGTGTGAAGTTTTTTCCAGTTTTTCTAAGTTGTTAATATACAGATGCACGGAAGTTCTGGAATTTCCTTTTACGATTGTTACTTATTTATTTTAAATAGGAAAGTTTAATTTATCTGCATAATTTCTTATCTCTATTTAGTAATTTCAATGCTGGTGATTCAAATATGGACCACCGCGCATGTAGCATTTTCTGTCACCAGGTGGCAGCACTGGTAAATTAGTTTTTTCCAGCAAAAATTCATAAAAAAACATATTTCTGAACTAAATATTATGTGATAAATTCATATATTTTAAGAAAACATGGGCCCACCGACAGAGAATATGTGAAAACACTGAAAGACTTCAGACTCTGCCTAGTCGAAAGCCTAATGGCAATGGGTTCTTATTAGGGTTTTCGATTTTGAGCAACTTTTTTAAAACCCGGGTTTACTTGGTCGGTTCCAGGGGGTCAATAGCAAAGAACTAAAATAATAAATAATTTATTAGAAGCATTTAATTTATTTCAGAATTTCAAATATAAAAAAATAACAGTAAATAAATTTAATATTAATTAACATATACATATATGTATAATATAAATAAAAGTGGTACAAATATCTCATTTTTTATAAAACTGCCATACAACCATCATTGCATTCAACGTATCATTGAGTCGGCTTCTGAGTTTATTAGCAAAGAGACCCATTACAGAAAATACTCGTTCTGCTTCCGAAGTTGGTCGAATTGCTGTTAAAGACCTGAAAAGTGTATCTAGCATTTCAGGTCGACTTTTTGTTGCCCGAAACAACTACATTTCTTTTCTTATGATATATGAACCAGATTTTGATTTTTTAGGATTTTCCTTATTATCATTCTCCTGCAGAAACATACTAAGCTCATAAGATAGGGACATTTGTTTAGTACAAGCACCAATACTCGAAGCATCATCTTCAATTCCATCTTTAACTTCCACCTCAACTGCTACTTCTGGTTTAGACTCTGACCCATTATCATTTACGTTGAATAATCGTTTTATTGAGGTTGTTGCCAAATCAAATATTTTGTTTTTAAAATTTTTACTACCAAACTCATCATATGATTGGTCTTGGTTCCAAATTAAGGAATATAATTGGTATTCTACTGTAATAGATAAATAACTAATTCCCCGGATTTACATTAAAAATTCCCCGGTTTTCGGGTTCGTAAAATCTTTGAAAAACACGGATTTTCGGGTTCGGGGGAAACCCGGGTCAAAAACCCTAGTTCTTATACTCGGAAAAGAGCAAAACACCAGAGTCCTGTTCAAATAAAAAAACATAAAATTTCCATAACTGAGGATAAAAAATCAAACGTAAATAAACATTTTTCCGAAAAATCTTCTCGAAGACATTGTGCAATGTGTAGCACTAAAAAAGACTCTCAACGGTCAGGTTGGATCTGCAAGGAATGCAAAGTTCCATTATGCCTTCAAAAGGAAGGAATTACTTGTTTCAAAAATTTCATACATAATTTTTTTGGTAAATATCTCTTAATTTAATTTTCCTATTATATTATTTTTTGTTATGTTAATCATTGAACGTTATTGATAATTTGAAACATACATATTTATCTTTTTTACCTATAAAAATTTCATGTGTGATGTTTCATACTTTTTACATTGATTATATACTTTCATTTATATACTTTTTACTTTCATTATATACTTTCACTATATGCTTTTTACTTTCACTATACACTGCTCAAAAAAATTAAGGGAGCAAGCAAAGAAGTTAAGAAAACTGTGCGAGACAGCCACGTATTGGCAAAAAATGGATAGTACACGCGTATCAATGCGCAATACAGAAAAAAGACGTAAAAAATTTGCAATTAAGCTTTAATTCTTTGAAAATATGGAAAAAACATTAAAAGATGATTTAGGGCAACTATTTGGTTATATGTAAACGATAAAAAAAAGGATTGTTTAGAAATGATGCAAGATTTTTAATATGGCGTGTGGTCTCCTCGAACAGCTAAGACTGCTGCACACCTGTTTTCCATGGATGCGATGACGTTATCGATAAGACTTTGGGGAATACTGTTCCACTCCTCAAGAAGTGCAATCTCCAAGTCTCGGAGAGTAAAAGGAGGCCTTGGTCTCACAGCAATACGTCGTCCGAGCATGTCTCAAACATGCTCGATTGGATTCAGGTCAGGAGAGCACGCTGGCCATTCCATACGCTGTATTGTTTCAGCTTCAAGCATGTTCTCCACATGACGAGCTGTATGTGGTCTGGCATTATCATGCTGGAAAACAAAGGAATCTCCAATGGCTGCAGCGTAAGGTATGACATGAGGTTTTAGTATCTCGTCTGTATACCTTCGGGCCGTCAAAGTACCATTCCGAATGATATGCAGGTCCGTACGTCCACCTATGCTGATTCCACCCCATACCATAAAACCAGCTCGTCTGTATTGTGACCTTTCACGAACGAATGTGGGGTTATTTCGAGTGCCCCTTTCCCTCCATACCAAAACACGTCGGGTGTCACACTCCAGACTGAATCGAGACTCGTCTGTAAACAGCACTTGGCTCCAATCATGTTGCTCCCAATCTCGATGTTCAGCAGCCCATCTTCTTCGGGCCGCACGGTGGTGTGAGATCAACGGAATGCAGACCATTGGCCTACGTGCATAGAGACCTCCCTGATGAATCCTATTACGTACTGTTTGGCTGGACACCCTTCGTCCTGTTGCCAAGAGCAACTGTCTTTGCAGCTGAGTAGCATTGTCTGTTCTGATTCGACAAGCTTTTAACAGTATATACCGGTCATCAGTTGCTGTAGTGGCGCGTGGCCGACCTTGCCCTGGTCGACGTCTAACATTCCCTGTTTCTTGGAATCGATTCCACAGCCTTGCAACCAGGGGCGTAGCTACCGTGGAGCAGTTGGAGCGAACTGCTCCAGGCGCACGAATTATGAGAGGCGCAAAATTTGAAAGAGTGAAATAAAAATTTGTGAAAACTTTTGTATAAATAGTTTCGATTTGTCAGATTTAAATTGAAAAAATTATTTAAATTAATTTACCAGATTAATCTTTTCTATAAAATATACAAAATATAAATGAAATATATTTAAGTAAATAAAACTGGGCAAGGCCGAGCTTTGAATTTTTGCCCGGTGTTAAACACTAGATATTCTCAAACGTTACCAGTTGAGTGTCTTATCAGGAAAACAGGAAAAGGGAGATGGCTGGAGCATCTTCACCCCCTATGGCGAGAGTCATTACAATCCTTCAAATGTCATTCTAAACAAGCGGGGGTAGAATTCTCTAGGTTCAACTTACTGACTCCTCCCGCTACAAGAGTCAAAAACATGCAGGGATCCAAACAAAGATTTTGTTTTACATAGCAGTCTTAACATCGGCGCAGAATAGAGGCAAATATTTGGGGATTTTTTGAAAGCAAGCTTAGTATTTAGCGCTTCATATTCCCATTGTTTACTTTGTGCAGTGTAAGAATTTCAAGATGATTCTTGAATGAATGTGTTATACAATTTTTAAAACTTATTGAGACTGTGGATTGTAATTTATTGTTCTGTTTAAATGACTTCGTACAATTTATGACTATTATTTTACTAAATTACTTATCTACAGCATGTTGTTGGATTCACTGACGTATAATTTTAAAAGTGAGTAATTTGTTTATGAAGTATGTTAATTGATGTTGCAACATAGATAATAATTGGTACTACCTAACAGTTATAGCTGACATTATAGCTGAAAGTTAGCAGCAAACATTTTCAGGAACAGCATGTTATAAAAATGCAAATGTGTATTTTTATAACATGCATGAGGTAATTTTTAAAAAATCGGCAGAGGAAGAACGAAATTTCCATTTTAAATAATTTTAGATGTAATTAAAAATTGCGGGCTAACGACAAAACAGAAATACACAAAAAATATTCAAAATGAGTGTTAAAAGAAACTCAAATCATTAGAACCATAAGTCTTAGGATGCTTAAATTTTGCATGGATGTTGCTATTATGCCCTAGGTGCTCGTTAAGAAATCTTTTTAATAAATTAGAATTTTAAGGGGGCCAAATGGGGCCTAATCCTCCTCCCCAAAACAAACACACACACACACTGTATCTTTAGAACCATGAGACCTAGAAAGCTGAATTTTTGTATGACAGTTTCTCTTAGACCCTAGGTGAGCACAAAGAAATATTTTTTTTTAATACAAAATTTAAGGGGTTAAAAGGAGCTTAATCTCCCCAAAACAACAACAACAAAAACCTACCATTGGTACATGTTTTCTAGAAAATTAAAATTTTGTATGGTGTTGTTCTTAGGCCCTAGATGCTCCCTAAGAAATATTTAAAAAAATCTTTAAGGAGTGTAGCTTATTTTACCTGTGACTTTAGAGTTGTATTCAATACTCCAGGTAGCGTGTGTCACATACGTGAAATAAAATTAACAGCCAGACTAGCGATTAATTAAATTAAAATACACTTTTTTAAAGTGCTCTTGGTTAGATACGGGTAAATAACAGTGAATTGACAGTATCACCAATGTACAGGAAGTCAGACAATTTTATGAACAGATAGAAAAAATTTAAGTTTTTTCAGCTCTCTTAGGCGTTGGGAAACGAATCAAACCAACTTAGCAAAAACATTAAAAAGAGTTTGTCCAACATGATTGTCTTCCCGTGCTCAGGCCCTTGATGCCCCACATTCGCGTTATTTCGATGTAATTAAAATATTGACATACACTGTTAGGCAGCAAAAAAAAAAAAGAAAAACCACGGTGCACCAAGACGGAGTTATCCGAATGAGACGAAAGTCGGTAGATGTGATGTACATGTACAGAAAAACAAATGATTACAATTTGAGAAAAATTGGGTGATTTATTCAAGAGAAAGAGCTTCACAAAGTGAAAAAGTCTATAATGCGTTGGTCCACCTCCGACCCTTATGCAAGCAGTTATTCGGCTTTGATTGATTGATAGAGGTGGCGGATGTCCTCCTGTCGGATATCGTGCCAAATTCTGTCCAATTGGCACGTTAGATCGTCAAAATCCTGAGCTGGTTGGAGGTCCCTGCCCATAATGCTCCAAACGTGCTCAATGGTGGGGGGGGGGGTAGAGATACAGCGACCTTGCTTGCCAAGGTAGTGTTGGGCAAGCACGAAGACAAGCAGTAGAAACTCTCGCCGTGTGCGGGTGGACATTATCTTGCTCAAATGTAAGACCATGATGGCGTGATATGAAGGGCAACACAATGGGGCGTAGAACAGCGTCGACGCACCGTTGTGCTGTAAGGGTGCCGCGGATGACAACCAAAGGGGTCCTGCTATGAAATGCAATGGCACCCCAGACCATCACTCTTGGTTGTCGGCTCGTATGGTGAAAGACAAAAAGGTTGGTATCCCACCGCTGTCCGGGGCGTCTCCAGACACGTATTCGCTGGTCATCGGGGCTCAGTTCGAAGCGGATCTCACCACTGAAGATAATTCTACTCCAGTCAGTAACATTCCAGGTCGAATGTGCCCGACACCACAGCAGACGGGCTTGTCGGTGTACAGAAGTCAATGGTAGTCGACGCAAGGGGCGCCGTGAACTCAGCCCCCTTTCTCTCAGCCGCCTATGAATGGTCCTTGCGGCCACTGAAGCACGAGTTGCACGTATGACCGATGATAATGATGAATCTGGGGCTGTGAGTGCCGCTCTGACGATTGCTTGGTCATCACGTTCTGTTGTTTCTCCAGGCCTACCGCTTCTTTCTTGACGCTGTGTTCGGCCATAGTTCACCCGTTCCTGCCAACATCGTCTAATAGTGGCATCGCTCCTATCCAAATGTCGAGCGATTCGCCTATTAGACCAACCGGCTTCTTTAAGCTCAACTGCATGTCCTCTCTCAAATGCTGATATCTGCGCATATTGTTCGCGGACCTGTATGCTAGGCATAGTTACTGTCTACCTGAGTACACGGAATGAAAGTCGCAAAGAATTTATGACCTGGAATCGAAATTTCTCCTCTTTAATGACCTGCCAGTTGTGCAGTTAATATGTGTTGCAACGTCAGATGTTCATTCATTGGCTGCCAAACTTTAAAATTTTGCATTTTCTGTCGAAACCTGTATGCATAGCAATTTTTGTTCAATTTGCATTACCCCTTCTTGGTGCGTCGATTTTTTATTTATTTATTTATTATTATTATTATTATTTTTTTTGGGGGGGGGGTCCTCTAAGGGTGTATTTATTACTGAATGGAAAAAATTATGACGAGCAACGTGTGGCTAAAAATTTGATATATTATTTTGAACAATTTTCAACAATTATTTTGATGATTTTATAAAGTAAAATACTCGAACCTATTAATACAGTCTCGAAAGTGCTGCAAGGTACTCATGAAAATATAGAGAAATCCGTTGAGATGTTTTCATCACTCCTAATCCAATTCCAGAACTTAAGGAATAATTGGGAGTTTGGTAAAAACGATGCCCTTGAGTTATCAGCTCTATGAAATACTGAACCTTGTTTTCTCCCAAAAATATTGCGTCGTGTGAAAAAATGGTTTGATTAATTACAAGTAGATGAACGAATTGAAAACAGTGAATAATGTGTTCAAAGTCGAGGTGTTTTATAGAGTAATGGATTTAATAATTAATAAATTAACTATTAGATTGAAATCCGTTCGACAATTATGTACACTTTTTAAATGTCTATAACCTGCATATCTCGTCGCATCACCTGATTAAAGTATCCTGGAAGGATCAGAATTGTTACAATCGGCATATCTTTCCGATATTTCGCCTAGTTTGGGACCTCAACTGTTTCAATTTAAAATATGCCTTTATATTCAATTAAAACCAATTGCTTCTATACGCAAAGTTGCTGAACTACTTTAAATTCCCACCGCGGCCTCAAGTAGCTTCTCTGACATTATTACAGCAAGCATGATTTTTTTAACTTGACCGGTGACAGCAGCGACATCAAAACGAAGTTTTTCAAAACTGAAATTAATCAAAACATATTTAAGAAGCAACATCTCCCAACACCGTCTTAGCCCTTTGGCCACATTATTAATTGAAAGAACAATAGCTTTGTCAACTTGATCTGGAGAAAATGATTGACCGACTTGCAAACGAGAAAGCGAGAAAACAACAATTTTGAAGGGTTTTTTATGTGCAAACTAAACATGCTCAAATACATTTTGTCAATAGAGTTTATAAAATATGTTATAATAATATTAGTGGGTACTCCGTACTTAAAAAAATTATAATTTGTTTTATTATTATATTCATATTTATTAAATTGAATTTCTTATTGTTGAAATGTCTTGAATTTCAAATAAATTGTTATTAAGTAAGGTTTTAAATCGAAATAAGAGTAGATAGAAAACAAATTTCACCAGAACTCTTCCAAGAAACAAGTGGGCGCACCGATTTTACTTGCTCCAGGGCGCTGAATATGTAGCTACGCCACTGCTTGCAACGACACTTCTGGCGACTCCAAACGCGTCCGCGACACTACGTTGTGTTTGCCCGGATTCAAGTCTGCCTATAATACGCCATGCCATGGATTCCGGTAAATCACGTTGTTGAGACATTTTCAAGTCACCTTTTCTCAAAAAGAATAACTGAAGCAATCAAATTTCACAGTTAAGGCAGTGAAACAGACGTTTCTGCAACATCCCGATTTCCGCCCTTATGATCTTTTTCTGGTTTTTGACGTCATGAACTTTGATTTGCATATGAAGTTTTCTTGTTCTGTTTCCTGCTAGACTTTAAATTATGGATGATTTATTTTATGTTACTTATCGGTGTAAGTATTTGCGTAATTTCGTCAAAACCATGTGCTCCCCTAATTGTTTTGAGCAGTGTATAAAAATTTCATATATGTTGTTATATACTTTTTACTTTCATTATATACTTTCATTTATATACTTTTTACTTTCATTATAAACTTTCATTCACATACGTCTTAGGGCATGCTTGTCTAAAGTGCGGCCCACAGGCCGCATGCGGCCCAAAAGCCTTTAAAATGCGGCCCAAACGCAAATTATGAAAATATTTAAATTTACACATTTATATTAAAAAAATAAATGTTTGCAATATTTTTCATATATAATCGATTCGTTGACATTTATTTTGAAATAAAAATTTAAATAAAAACATCTTAGTATGCCATGAGAATTTACGTTTCGAATTATGTGTGTATCCACTCGACGAATTTTTTGAAGAATTACAATATTTGTATGCAGTATATTGAATTGTATTTTGATTTCCTAATCCTTTTGTCCAAGGGAGCCCTTCACAGAAAAAGGGGCCATCGACTGAATTTGAAGACGAAGATTGGGTTTTAGATTTAGCTTTTTTAGTAGACTTAACGGAACATTTGAATGATTTAAATTTGAGACTTCAAGGAAAAAATCAATTTATTAATAATATGTTCCAAACAATAACAGCGTTTGAAAGAAAGTTGAAATTTTGGCACAATCAAATAAAAGTAAAAGATTTGACACATTTCAGTACTTTGGCTGCACATAAACCTGTGAGTTGCACAAAATATGCAAAATATGCTGCATTAATTTTTGATTTAATTCAAGAGTTTGAAAGTAGATTTCAAGATTTTCGAAAAAATGAAGAGTATTTCAACATATTTTCTACCCCATTTTCTCTAGAAATAAATAAATTACCTTCAAATCTTCAAATGGAATGCATTGAACTGCAAAGTGACATTCAACTTAAAGAAAAATTTGGGAATGTTTCTTTACTGGAGATTTATAAATATTACCTACCCCGCGATAATATCCTAATTTTCCCAATCATGCTTTATTAATGTCTTCAGCTTTTGGCAGTACCTATATTTGTGAACAATTATTTTCAAGAATGAAGCATACAAAAAAACAATAATTACAAGATAAAAATACTTTTTATATACCCTGTCTTTACATTTTCTATTAAAAAAAAAAGAAATGTAATTTACATGCAGCTTCTTCATGAGCTGCAAACGAATTAGCATCTTCCATAGTTAATTATGGATTTCAAAATTATAAATTATAATCTATAATTTGAAGGAAAAAAATCAATGAATTTCGCGGAGAAAATATCGCAAATAGCATGTGGGCATAAATAAAAATTATCCCATTGTAATGAAAATGTAATATGCTTGGTTCACTATTACGTTAATAGATGGCGCTTGTAGCGCCGTTACTTTTGGCTCCAGACGCTACTCGTATTTTTACGTAATGGATTTTAAAATATGGAATAAAGATGGCTAAAAGTATTAAAATAATGCATTGTCATCGTGTTCTGAGCTATTCTAAAAGTTTCAAATGTCTAGTTAGTCGGGAAGTTAGTTAAAAATCGATTGCAAGATTTGTACCAGACAAAAACACCCACAAACACACAAACAAGAAAGCAAGTTAATAAAAACATGGTAAAAATAGGACAAAGATCACTGACAAACATCTTGAAAATGCATTAAGAATTGCAACCTCGTCTATTGAACCCGATATCAATTTGCTTGTTCAACAAAAGCAAATAAATCCATCTCATTAATTTGAATTTTTTCCATCTTTATGAAATCCAAACTAAATGAAACGAAACTTTTACAAATTTAAAATAAATATGTACCTATACATATCTAATTCAAATTAAAAAAATTGTAATAAAAGAAGTTAATTTATTTTAATAAAACTACATAAAGTTAATTTTTATTTCAATTTGTTGAAAAAATATTCTATTTGTGGCCCAGGAATTTTTTTTTTTCTTGCAATGTGGCCCTCAAACGGTCATAGTTTAGACCCCCATGTCTTAGGGCCTGTTCACATAGGAGTCCGTTGCGTTGCGTTAAGGAAAAGATGACGTTGAGACAAAAATAAACCAATCATAGGCCTCCAAACGATTAGCAATGAAATTTTTAACGCCTATGATTGGTTTATTTTCGTCTCAACGTCATCTTTCCCTTAACGCAACGCAACGGACTCCTATGTGAACAGGCCCTTACTTTCATTATATACATTCATTTATATACTTTTTCCTTTATTTATTTATTTTTTTGACAGATAATTATTTTCATAAATACTGTGTATAAATATAAATAAATGAATTCATATATATACACCATGCCAAATATATATGCATTCTTCTAATAGGTTTATATATATTGCAAACTTATTAGTCATATTGTAACTGATTTGTCAGAACGCCTGTTCGGACTGGTCTAGCCAGTCAGAACAGACGTTTTAATATAGAGTGCTCTAGGTGCCCAGTGGTTCAAAAATGGACCACCCCACTGCCTAAACTAAAGCTATATTTTAAAAATTTTTTACAGACTATGTTCCTAATAGTAATATTTCTTCAAATATAAAGTTTTGTGCTCCCGAAAATTGTTTTTGATATAGTGCCTCCGAAGGGGATAAAAAGATCAAATCAAGATGTAATGGGGGAAAAAATAAGGGATGTTAAATAAGGTAAGGTAAGTTAATGGGTTTTAAGAGTACCAATCGGGATGGAACATACCCCACTTTAACCTCCGATCGAAAAGAATAAAATCGGAACTTGAAATTTCGAGACTAAATATAGCAGAGCCAAATTAGAATTTCGGAATGTTGAATGTACATTGAATTAATTTCTATAAAAATGCTATCAAACATAGAACTCATAGTTAACAAAGAAAATTGAACACTTCTGCCAACTGCAAGACATCTGCAAGACAAACTCTTACATGCAATTTTTAGCATTAATATAAACCTATCAGAGAATTTTCTCGAGAAAAAGTATTTCGAAATTATATATCCTTGTGAAAAGAACAATTTTCCTTGGGAATTGTCTTATAACTTTACGGTAAACAATTCTACTTTATAATGTAATTCTACGAATACGTAATAAAGAGAGACACCGCCGTTATGGCTCCTTTCGGAGTACTTTTAGACCAAAGGCTTTAATTCCGGTGATGACTATGATTTATTTGAATAAGACTGCTCTTGAAATTGGTCAGTACAGGTTTTATAGATAAAATTACTTTACAATGGATTATTGTGCTGAGTTAAGAGAAGTTAAATTTAAATAAAAAGTTAAGGAGGAGTAATTTATTAAAAGTTAGATAGCACAGAAAATAATTTAATTTAATTTAAATTTTTTTCATTTCTATATTACTCATGTTTTTATAATTTTCAATCTTCATTTTTATTTTTTAATTTTATTTTATATTTATTTATTTATTAATTTCTACTTTTTAAAATTAAATAAAAGGATGTACTCACACAGAAAAGAAGAAAGGAAAGAAAAAGGCAGAGTCAAGAAATCGAAATCTGACCCTGAATTTGTGAGATAATGTACTTTTCTCCAGCGAGTCGAGTTTGCAAGATTATTCTTGTCACACAACAATATGGAGACAACAAGGAAATAATTACTATCCTTTTACTATAGCAGAAAAAGGGCAATTTGCAGGTAGTGTATTGTTAGTATGAGTATGCTTAGTTCGCAATGGGTGTGCGGTGCTCTATATCTTCCGCACATGTACTTTTACTTCTAAAAAGTACAGAGACGACATACTGATGACATACTTTTGTTTTTCGGAGGAACCATGGTCCTACGATTCTCATTCATGGGCCAAAACGCTTGTCCCCAGAGTTATCAATCATATTTCCTGTTCTGGAGAAATTCTCCCTGAGTACGGAAATCAATAAAATAAAATATTCTACTTTTCAACTATTAACATTGGCCTTACCAGAAATCAGATAAAAGTAATAGCATTATAAAATGTTAATTTATTCCTTCAAAGTAAAATCAAGTAAGGTCTTTATAAAATCAACAAAAGAAATACACTATAACAAATACGGTTGTCGGTTGACTCAATTACCCATGTCAACTTCAGGGAGAAAAACAAAACTAAGGGAAAATAAATCGGTTTCGTAGGGAATTTTCCTCTATCGAAGGAACACGCTGGCAGCGTAAATTTTGTCGCTTTCGGTGTGTCGGTCTTTTCTGAGGAAATCGGATTCCGCGTGTGACGTTGGTGAGTAACAGCTTAAAATGTTCAAATCTTGTATACCTTTTAGCGAGTATAATATGTGTGATTCGAAACTAATTAGAGTGGGTTATGGATCCTCTTTCTCCGTTTCATTAAAGGGTCAAATTTTTGAAGTATGATGAGTTTTACAGCTATAAAATTTCCATTGTTTTGACATGTTTGTATGATAGTTATGTATGTAACAGGATAAAAATAGGCAATACTGACAAGACTATATATCTATGTAAAAAATCGAAAATACCACTTCCTACATATATTTTATTATTTTATTAATACAAAGGATTATAAAACTATGCTCGATCAACATCCGTTTGTGTGTCTTCGTCGCATGAACGATCAATCAAAACGTTTTTCATTTGGATTTTCTGTAATATGAATAAAATTTTTTATCCGCGTTATGATAAGGTAATACATCTTAAATTGTATAACCAGTACAATCTGGTATCTTTACTCTGATGTATTCGACATTCGTTTCAAAGCCTTTGTCACATAGATAATTTCTATAAAATTTGTGGTAGTTGCTGATTTTATTTCCTAAATAATATTTTGAAGTCATGTTTAAAGAATTAAAGAAACTTATGTGTAGCAATGTTGCTTAACCTTTTACCTTGCATTTTTCACTCCTGTTCTTTAATAAAAAATAAATAAATAGGAAAAAGCTTCACGTTTCTGTAAATTAATTAATAGTTTTGTTTATATTAAATCAACCCATTACACATTATCATCATGCCATTCTTAAACAAGTTATCTTTCTATTTAGTTGTATTTGTTTGAAAAGTATTAATTTATTTGGCTTTGTTATTGAGCTAGAATTCTGATGGCTAAGCCCAATAATTTTGTTACAGAAAAATATAGATGGATTCCTGTACTTATGAGCTGCGAGTTTTAAACGGGAGTTCAGTGTCCACTGTTTTCTTCTATTTGTTCTGTTATGGATGAATATATTTCTTACATTAAGTAGTCGATATTAGAATTTTCCTGAATAAATGCAATTTTTAATATTTTTTTATATATTAAGAACTGAGTTCAACTGGAATAAAGATTTGTTAGAATATTTAGTGCAGGTTTTGATATTTTTTACTAGCACTAAAATGTTAATACTACATAAGAACACTACATAATACTATTAATACCATAATACTACATAATACTATTAAAACAATGAGTGGAACATGTTAGTGATTTTTACTTCAGTTACTGCTAAAATTATCTTGTTTAGTAACTAGCTATATACAGTTATATTTGTTGATTAATATTTTTTATTTTGTCAGTTAGATAACCTCTTTTCTGATTCCTGTATTTTGAACAAAGATAAAATAGACTTTGAAAATTTATCAAAATATGCAATCTTTAGGTTGAAAAATGTGAAAGTCTAAGTATAGCAATAAGACTTTACTTAAATATATTTATTTATATAGAAAGGTTATTCCTTATATGAAAATAAGTGTGCAGGTAGCCCTCGTGCAGCACGGCATCTTACAACACGGTTTCGCTCTAACACGATAAGATAAATCGCAGGAACCCTCGTATAACACTGCAACCTGTAACACGGTTTCGCTCTAACACGATAAAAAAATTGTGAAAACCTTTGTACAACACTGTATGTCTATAGCACTAGATAACATGATTTTTGTTTAACACATTCAAAAACTAAATTACCTTAAAATAATGACGGGGAGGAATAATGAACTACAATGGCTTTACATGAAAATGTATAAGCAAATTATAATTTATTCATTTATAACTCTATAAAATTACAAGAAGGCCTAAGTTTAGCTGAAAATTTTGAATAATTTTTCCTGAATGCAGACCCTTCCGCTGAAAGAAATTCAAAAGGGTGCTTCAAAATTGTCTATCTCCATACTGTGAATCTACAATGACCTTGTAAGAACCAGCAAGTAAACCAAAATTACAGATTTCTTAAAGAGGATAGAAGGTGCAAAAAATCTAAATGAAGAAAAAGGTTCTGAAAGTGAAGGTGATATCGTTCAATCGAAAAAACGTTCTGGTTTGATTGTACTGAGCAGTGATGAGGAAGATATTTATTAAATTAAGGTTGCATTAAATGAAAATATTTTTTGTTTCTTTTCGTTTTGTGTTATACATACATGTATATTTTTAATAAAAATTAAGCTGCTTATATGGAATTTAAAAAATGTTTTTGTTTTTAGTAAGTTTTCAGAACGTAACCCCTTTTTTTGAATTGTCTCTGGTTCTCATGTAACACGGTTTCACACAACACAGCATTTTTTAGAAACCTATCTACCGTGTTATAGATGGGTTACCTGTACTTAAACTCAATTATATATAGATATATATATATATTTGTTTGAACGGCTGTAATATACTGTGTACTTCTTAATTTACCCACAGGATTTAATCAGAACTATTTTTTCACTAACAGATTGAAAATATTTTTAAAAAATTATTTTAAAAAGTTATAGGATGGCTTTTTTATTATGACAAACTTAAGGATGTACTTGGGGAATTGAGTACATTGTTAATCGCCTGATGTCAATTGATACTTAGATTATATATTTAAATTAAAATTTCCGCTTGTTTAAAACATCAGGTTCATATTATACAAATGAGAAAGAATTTTTATTAGCAGAATTTAGTAGTTTGTTGGTAAATGCTATGGAAGTGAAACGTGAAATCTATTTGTTCACTCATTTGTATGTAAGTTTTGTTTGTTTTCTTATAAATTTCCATACAACTTTACTCATTTGTCATCATCAGAAGGATTTTACTGTAGTTTCTTAAAAAGGGATTATTTCCTGATCACATTTCAGTTCTTGGTAAAATATGGGTTTATTTTTAGAATATTAATGTATTCTCCAAGTTCACACTTGCACTCACTTCTAAGTGTTTTTTCTGTTTTACTGTATGTTGTATATATTTTTAAGGTACTTTCCCATTATACTGACCTGTCGCCAACCTCTTATTGAACTGCAACTCTTGGTGGAAAAAAATTGTTCTTATATACTTGCAGGTACCGAGGTTTGATCTTTGGAACATGTACTTAAAAATCGTATAATCACCCCACTACTGCTTTATTAACAAAACAACTCTATTTCCAATGTATCAAACAGAGCCTGACATAGCAACTAAGACTTTTCGGTATTGAATTCCTGCCTCTGAATAGGCTGTCATAACAATTAAGATCCAAGCACCCCCAGGAGCAACATCCAGTAGGCTCATACCTTCTCCAACTCTTTCTGACCTCGTATAATGACTTACCAATCTATTTATTTAATGTGCCCATATCTGGCCCAGATACAAAAGTATTTTAATGGTGTCATAGGGATTCGATCTGACAACCCCCAGTCTGAAGCTCAATGCGTTACTATTAGGCTACCTTGGGCCCAAAACAACTGTTAAGAAGTGGACAGAAACATACATCAAAATGAAGTTTAAAGGTTATTTAAAGATTTCTTTTCTGATATAGCTCTATCCTTTTCTTACATACACTTTAATAGAGTTGCTTTGTCTACTCCTTTATATGTAAACAAAATTCCCACATGAAAGGAAAATCAATATATATGTGACTAATAGTAGAAAAAGTTTGCAAAAAGTATGTGGTGGGAAAAGTCAGCATTATCTTTCTATTCTTCTTTTCTTTTAGTTATTTTTTTTATTTGAACATTAAAATACAATTTGCAAAAATGGAAAAAATGATGTGAAAGTGTGTATTTTCTTGTATTAATTTTGACAACTTCATGCACAACATTGGCGGCAGGTTGATATAATGGAAAAGTATCATTTTTAATGTATGCTGTTATTTAAGTCATAATTCAGTTCTAGAGTAGATTAATTATTTTGACATTAACAAAGTAAGGACATGTGCGGTGTTATTAATTTTAATGCTTTAAAGCAGTTATTTTATTAACAAAAGAACTACCAATAATTAACATTCCCCTTTTTTTCTGGTGCTTAAACCAGTTATTTTGTCTTATTTGACAGTTCTTGTGTTAAGGCCCTATAAAATTTTGACAGTACTAGTATGTCAAGGTATTGTATGAACTGAGACAACGAGAAAAGGAACATTGTTCAGAGTTCTCTTTATTCTCTTGTTACTGCTTGAATTTGGTCTAATTCAAGTCATTATTCAGTGAAATATATTAAGTAATCCTCAAAGATAATTGACTTTGAAAGGAGCGAACTATCACACCTGGGACGCGGATCCGCGGGTCATTCCCATCGCGATGGGGGGTTGACCACTGCCCCCTAGAAAGCATCTAGAGGGCAGTGGGTTGACCCGCGCGTGTGCACCAAAAGTCTTGCATACTCCCGTTTGTCAAACCTCTGCATATCAAAGCTCGAGAGAAAGTTGCAGCAACATCCAATCCATTGTTATCAGGTTGTATGGTGAGATTTGGTAGATTCTATCTTTTTATGTCATACTTAGGCTGCATAGGGTACATAATGGCTGGAGGTGGGTAAAAATAAATACTAACTTTGATGTATGCAACTGTGTCAGTAGAAAAAATGTTGCCTGGCCATGCATACGCTAGAAAAATCCTAGCTAATTTAATCATCCAAACAGCTTTAGCAAAAATGTTTGACGCCTTGGGTATATATGATTTCAAAAGCAATAATCTCCATGAGTTGTTTAGAGATTTTGCTACTGAACTACTATCGCTAGAAACCATAAACGGACATACTCCTGTACGAGCCATCGTAAATGAGATTAAAATGAGGATGACTTTGAAGCAGTTGAAAGAGAATGGCCCCACTGCAGCCCTCTGGGTTCAGTACTTTAAAATGGTAAACCCTATGAAAGCTTGATCACCGTCAATTTTACGGTGAAAGTAAACGGTTTCAATATAGTATATCGTTGTTGCTTTCTCAGAGGATAGCGATTGCTAAACAAAACGACGAAGACCTAGCATTTTATTTAGAATATGAGTTAGCTTCTTTTCCGTTGGCTCTGTTTAATGAAGCTGGTGTGCGAGACACAACGACATTGGCCATGTACGACGTTTTTGAAGTTCCAAACAAAGACCTTAACCTCCTGAACTGCGTCAACATTGTGGACAGTGGTTTTCTCCTACACCGTGTCAAATGGGGAACACAATTAACTTTCTCGGCTGTTTGCACAAATTAAGTTAACTATATAAAAAAAGCATTATGGTACCAGCTGTATAGTCGTTTTTAATGGCTAATCCAACACCACTAACAGTACCAAAAAAGAACAAAAAAAAAAAAAATCAAGAACAAAATATACGGTCTTTTGTGAAAAAATCTGTAGACATACATTTTGATGAAAACATGCGAGTTGCTGTTCAACAAGAATAGTTCCTTTCAAATGAAAATAACAAGAGCGAATTGATCAGCATTCTATCAGCTGAGCTGGAAAACAATGGGATTCGATTCCGACAAAGTAATGACGCCGCCGCCATTCTCATTATAAGTACTGCAATTAATGAAACATGTTCTGGTAACATCGTTGTAATCATCGGTGAAGATGTTGACCACCTGGTTCTATTAACAGCTCTCACTCCTACAGAAAAAAGATATTTTCTTTGTCAAACCACGCAAAGAGAAAGCAAAGCAAAAAAATATATTCATCAAATAAAATACAATCATCGGGACATACCAAAGTATCCTTTTTCTTCATGCGTACAGTGGAGGCGATACTACTTCTGCAACATTCAACAAAGGAAAGAAACTTTGTGTAAAAATGATCCAAAGTAAAGATATGGAACCGAACGTGACAGTAGTTAATAAATGCAACTCATCGCACAATGATGTTGCTCAAGCAGGACAAGGCTTTTTTTCTGATCTGGTATGGAGCACATTCTAGTGAACAGTCCCTAAACAAGTTTAGGTACAAATGCTTCGCAAAATTTGGCACTAAAAGAAAACCATACATTTCGTCTATTCCCTCAATTTAAGAGGAAGTCAGGCCATATTCCTTTTGGTTGTAGTATCACCAAGTGCAGAAGTGGTTTTGAACTTAATTTCAGACTCATATAAAATAATGAAATTAAGATTTAATATTTCTTGAATGTTTTAAATTTTTAATAGTGTTAAGAACTTTCCATGATTACCTCTCTTCGAATCTACCTCTGGAAAGAAATTTTTCTATACTTGCTGTGTAATTGCTAGCTTTGAATAATGAAATGACTCCTTTTAAAATCTTTTGAAAATTTCATTTGTTGTTTTCACAATAGTATTGACTTTAGATATCAGTTCTTCAACACTCATTTTCCTGTCTGGTTTCGAGGGAAAATCATTGTTAAATGATGATGCTTGATGTTTTTTTTTTTTTTTCCATTGGCAAGAGTATGTCCGTTTTAGGTAAGGCTAAGGAGAAATTGCTAAAAATAAGGCAGCAGCATTTCTTTTTTACCCGAGTGGAAATTATGCATGCTCTCATTCGTCTGGGAAATTATTTATTCCATCCTTAATTTGACGTTCGCAAGAATCTCGGATGGTATAATTTTGACGTTTCTGAATACCAAACTAAAGGATTCGTAGTAAACGCATTTTCCAGTCGAAAGAGAGAGCCATTAAGGCTGCTATGTACTAACCCCGTTGGATTCGCTCACCTCAATGTAAACCTATGGAGAAAATTTGTCTACGGATTGCCGACTTGGATTCAAAGATTTACAAAAAAAATTGTACTCCGTCATAGAGAAAGAAATTTTACATTTGTGTACATTTTTCGTTTTTTTTTAAAAATGCAATTAATATTTTAAAATTAAAATTATTCGGGGAAAAATCTGGTATAGTGTGTTTTAAACGCTCATAAATTTCTTCGGTGGATGAAATTTATAAAATGAATCCTGTAGCGCTTTGCAGAAAAGTTCAGGCTATCTGACAATACCAATTTTATTTCATTATCAGCATTTATGTACCTGTAAATAGTTGACAAAAATATATTTTAAATCAAAAATTTGGGGGCAGCGTTTAACACCCCTATAGAGAGAGAGCCATTACAATCCCTCAAAATGTCAATTCTAAGGGGGGGGGTGGAATTCTCGAACTGTCAGCTGGACTCCTCCCACCACAAGAGTCTACAAGAAAAGGAAAATACGATTTTTTTTTCTTAGTACACAGCAGCCTTTAAAATGTTTCTAGCGCGTAGAGGGTTAAAATGATTCATCTGTCTAGCACCTGTGCGTTGATATTAATTCGAGAACCGTGGTGCTGGTGTAAATATGACAAAATGTGTCCTCTATTTTCGGTAAGGAACTTAACGCCGAGCACCAAGGAAAGAAATTGAAATGAAGTAGAAGTTAAAAAAAATTATAGGTTTTGCGTGGCAAAAATAAATCTAATTGGAATGCTTCTAAAACTATAATATGTCAGAAGCTGTTGGAAACGTGACGAGGAATATACAGTATCGTGTAGTAATTAACGTGCCAGCATGAAGCTGCACCAAGAGATCGAAGAAATATTGTGCGCATGGCTTTCTGCAAAAGGTAACAGGAAAATTAGCTAGTAATATGTAAATGTATGTTTCCCGGTCTACTGTCACACCTCCAAGCGCCTACAATGCGTAGATGAATTTGATAATGTTTTGAGTGATTTGAATGTTTTGAAAAATTTAATAATTCTAGGAAGGCAACGTAAATTTGACAGCGACAGTGTTTGATGACTTTTTGTTTACCGTGACACGCAAGATTGAAAAACACAAATAAAATGATGACATGGATGTTATTTAGGCTAGTTTTAATGAGATAAAGTCCAGAAAATGATGATTTTTATAAATTTTGCCAATGATAAGTATTAAATCCAATCCTTTTTTCCTCTAATACAGAGTACACCTGATAAACTGAAGTAGGTTTAAAATTTTTCTTACATTTTTCGCCCACAACCCGTCGAACTCTAGTTGTATTGAACGTAATGAATTTTATTGTTTTGA
>OU015503.1:42938298-43018298 GCA_907164885.2 Dolomedes plantarius | reverse complement strand
TGAGTTGTGAGGTAGATTTGGGAATGCTGAAGCTTGAGATGATAAAAAAAATTGAAAGTTCAGCAGATTACAATGTAAAATTGGCTGAAGGGTTGTTAGCTGAAATTATGGAGACCCGTATAGAAAACGAGCAACGAGAGCGGGAAGAACGGTTAGTCCGGCAAAAACGGGAAGATGAATTAGCTCAACAAGAACGGGAGGATAGGATAGCTCAACAAGAGCGAGAGTTTGAGCTAGCCAAATTAAGACTGAGTAGGGAAGCCCCCCAAGAGAGCCCGTCTGTTAGTCCTCCGAGACCTGCGGGACACTCATTAAGGCACATAATGCAAAAATTCGACCCGGAAGAAACTGATATAAGCCTATACCTTTGCCTTTTTGAACGGCAGGCACAGCATTTAAAAATACCGGAAGCTGAATGGTCAGGCAGTTTAATTAGCCTGTTACCATTATCAGTAGCGGCCATTGTGTTACGGGAAAAAGTCGAGGACACACAAAAATATTCCCATGTTAAGAGCGTGCTTCTCGAGCGATTCAGGCTCAGTCCTGAAGATTTTCGTCAGAAGTTTGTTAGACACCAGCGTAAGCCAGGAACCCTATGGAAAGATTATCTTTTCGAAATAAAGACGTATTTCGAAGGTTGGATAGAGGGTCTCGGTGTTACAACTTTTGAGTCGTTAAAAGATCTCTTTCTGGTCGACCAATTAAAACGGAAAATGGGAAGTGAAATCCGGGAGCAAAATATAAGGGATTGGGAGAATTACACGTCCCCTGAAACCTTGGTCAAAGACGCGGATCAGTTTGAGCTTATCAGAAAAACAGGTAAGCCCCCCAACCAGCCGAAGAAATTCGAGGGACGCGCGCCCGACCAACGTAAAATGTTTGGGGCTGTAAAAACGGGAGAGAAAGTTGAAAACCCCCCCGAACAACACGAACCCGAACGAAATTTAGATAAGGCGAGCTCCCCTCGCCCAAAAGAAAACCGCCGTAAAGAAAGGAACCATAAAGAGTTCGACAAAAGGCGCGTGACAGACATTAAGTGCTATTTCTGCCACGAGGTCGGCCATATTAGGCCCCAGTGTCCGTTATTAACAAAAAAAGAAGAGGTTAACTCCATAGGTGCCGATTTGGAAATCACAGATCCCTTAAAACCATATGTGAGTATAGGGACTGTGAACGGCCAGGTATGTGAGATACTTAGAGATACGGGTAGTACGATTGATCTGGTTTGTAAAAGATTTATTTCGCCCGACGACTATCTCGGCGAAACAGTCTGGCTCACTCAGCCGTTAGACACTCGTGCCATTAACGTGCCCCTAGCGAGCGTAATTCTGAACTCCCAGTATGGAGATATAACAACAAAGGCCTGTGTCATTAGCGACAGGTCAAATCAACAAAGATACATATTGGGAAATCAAACGGCAGCTCTTCTGAGACAGGGTCAACAAAACTCTAAGAGCATGCAAATCAATGCAATAACGCGCTCGCAGTCAAAATGTCAAGAGAGCTGTACACAGACGCTTGAGTCAAACGATTCTCTTCGGGAGCGTTCGAACAATAGTCCCTCAGACGGGGAGTCAATCGTTTTGACACAACTGGAAAGGGGGGAACAGGCGAATTTGTTAGTTTTACCCCCCCTCGACCGCGAAGACCCAGCGTTGAGTCTATTAAATGTTTCCCCAGAGAAATTCGCAGACGCACAGCGGGAATGTGCAGAAGTGGCCGCATTGTTAAAAAGGGTCGAAGGGCCTGTTCACATAGGAGTCCGTTGCGTTGCGTTAAGGAAAAAATGACGTTGAGACGAAAATAAACCTATCATAGGCCTCCAAACGATTAGCAATGAAATTTTTAACGCCTATGATTGGTTTAGTTTCGTCTCAACGTCATCTTTTCCTTAACGCTACGCAACGGACTCCTATGTGAACAGGCCCTAAGGCTCAGGTCAAACCAGCGAGAAGGGTTATGTGGTGATAAACGGGTTGCTGTGTAAACAACAGAGGGACCACTTTGGGGATACACGAAGTCTTTTAGTTGTCCCACAGGTATTCAGGGAAAAACTGTTGGCAGTATGCCATGAGTCAACAAATGCTCATTTAGGTGCGACGAAATCGAAACAGAGGCTAGCCAAATCGTTTTTTTGGCCCCGATGTTACCAAGAAATGGAGGAATACGTGAGGTCGTGCGACGCATGTCAGCGCATAGGAAATGCTCAAGATACTAAGAGATTCCCCATGCGATTAACGCCTATAATTAGCGAGCCATTTGTCAAAATAAACATCGATGCTTGCGGACCTCTGCCCGAATCTGAGAATGGAAATAAGTACCTAATCACCGCTATATGTTTAGCTTCAAAGTTCCCGGAAGCAATTCCCGTGAAAAACCTAAGGTCTTTATCTGTCACGGATGCCTTATTGCAGGTATTCAGTAGAACCGGGTTCCCGAAAGAGGTGCAATGCGACAATGGCACGTCGTTTACGAGCGAGTTAACGTGCGAATTTTTTGAGAAATTCGGCATCAAAGTGACGCATAGTTCAGTGGGGCATCCACAAAGCAACCCTGTAGAGAGATTCCACCGAACACTTAAGAGACTGTTAAAAGTCCTGTGTTTGGAAAACGGGGAGAGTTGGGAACGTCATTTACCAGCCTCGCTCCTCGCGATTCGGACTATAACGCATAATAGTACGGGATTCTCACCGGCCGAACTGTTGTATGGAAAAAACCTACGAACACCCGAAGTTTTATTGTACGAAGGTTGGATGGGAGGTTGTGAGGAAGAGAGACCCGTGACAGAGCACGTCCTTACCCTAGTGAATAGATTAAAAAGAGCGCGAGAGTTAGCTGCTCAGAAAATGGGTGAAGAACAATCTAAGCGTAAGGAAGCGTATGATAAGAGCGCAGTTAAAAGGCATTTCGAGGTTGGAGATTTAGTTCTGATTTTCTCTTTATCTCGGCCTAGCAAAATGGCGCCGAAGTGGATAGGCCCAGGGAAAATTGAAGCTCGCATATCCGAGACGAATTATCGAGTGCAAACTCCCGGACCTAGACAGAAATCCAGCATTTACCATATTAATATGCTGAAGCCCTATATCAGGCGTCCCGAAACTATAAATTGGGTTTATGAAGGTAAAGTCGAAATTGGTACTGAGGATGATTTCGCAATCCACGCTTTTGAAACCGGTGCTACCGATTTCGATTACGAGGAGATTGTGCGCGAGAGCAAACTTGACGCTCGTCTAAATCTCACTAAAAAAAGGGAATTAAAGAAATTATTGTGTAGCCATGCAAATATTTTTTCTAATAACCCAGGAAAAACCGAGAAAGTTACGCATGACATAGAGCTGATCTCGGATAAGGTCGTTAGGTCTAGACCATACAAAACGTCACACCGACAGAACGAAATCTTGAAGTTGGAGATTGACAAAATGCTAAAATTAGGAGTGATAGAAGTAGGTGAGTCTGATTATACCTCGCCTATCATTTTGGTAGAAACCGATGGTCGTGAGCCGAGACCATGTATTGATTATCGTAGGTTGAACGAAATAATTCGCACCGAATATTACCCCCTCCCCAACATAGAGGAAAGGGTTGAACAGGTTGCAGGATCCGATTTCATAACAATACTCGATCTTGCAAAGGGGTATTGGCAAATCCCCTTGACAGAAAGGGCCCAACGCATTGCGGCTTTTGTCACCTCATTCGGTACATTCAGGCCTTTGCGGATGCCTTTCGGGCTTAAAAACGCACCTTTCTTTTTCAGTAAGCTCATGGCTGACGTCCTAAATGGGTGTGAGGAGTATGCCGTTCCATATATCGACGACATCGCGATATTTTCTAAGACCTGGGACGAGCATCTGAAGCATTTAGATATCGTGTTAAGTCGTGTAGCGCAAGCGCAGCTCACAATCAAATCATCGAAATGTCGGTTCGCCCAAAACCATGTAAAATACTTGGGGCACATGGTCGGCGGAGGTTATCGAAATCCCGCCGAATTAAAGGTAAAATGCATTAGGGAATTTCCCCGGCCAGAGACAAAGACGAGTATCCGGGCATTTCTGGGTCTCACTGGGTATTACGCGCACTATATTCCAAATTATTCTATGATAGCGGCCCCCTTAACCGATGCGTTAAAAGGACGGGAGAAACGCGCGGCGGTTGTGTGGGACGAAGCTTGCGAGGCAGCGTTCACCACTTTGAAAGACGCTCTTATAAAAACACCTGTGCTACGAGCTCCTGATTTTTCTGTTCCATTTATTGTCCAAACGGACGCATCCGATCTGGGAGCCGGGGTAGTGTTGGCCCAACAAATAGGTGATAAGGAACATCCTATCCTGTACCTGAGTAGGAAGTTCTCTGGGCCCGAAAGGAAATACAGCACCACAGAAAAAGAGTGCTTGGCGATCATATTCGCGTTAAAAAAACTTCACTTCTATCTGGACGGAAGCAAATTCAAAATCGTGACGGACCATAATCCATTGGTATGGCTCAAGAAGAATGCCAGTTCAAATGGCCGTCTTTTTCGGTGGCAACTTATGTTGCAGCAATTTTGTTTTCGGGTAGAACACAAGCCGGGAAGACAGAATACAAACGCTGACGCTTTAAGCAGATACATTCCTTAAACGTCCGCGAATTACCTAGATTTGTAAATGTAGTAACCTAGAGAATTAATTGTTAGTACCATGAATTTATTTGTGTTTGTTTTTAGTAATCCAGTTAGTGCATGTGTACGTACTTGTTAGAATTGTGTATTTTTTTTGTGTAGTAGGAAAAAAAAACTGTTGGAACTGGTACATTAGATAGCAGAATTGGGAACCACCCACACGAAACGTTGGTTTTCAATATGCAACCACATTGAAAACTTTAACGGCAGGGGGGTTATGTAGAGTATTGCATTTCAACCTCTCCGTTAACAAAAGAAATTCTTCTATCTCGGCCTGAGACCCATCAAAAGATTTCCGACGACTTAGGTGGCAATATGCTGACGGCAATTTTCCTTTTGTTCATCCGATAGACTTGTTCCACAGAACCTTAGGGGACATAGGTCATTTTTCTTGATTTAGTCATCGCCACCGGGTGACACCGCTGATGTTAGTTATAAATGACAGCAGACCCCAGGTGCTTTCATTCATGAACTAACAATTGTTAAGCAGCATCCTGGAGGCGTCGCGTGCCTAAACAAAAGGACTCGTGCCTTTCGCATTTTACCGAAGCGGCCCTTTGAGACTCTTTGAAGTGGCTTGGAGGACAAACTAAAAAGGCGGCCGCTTTAGACCCGGGGAAAATATTTCATTATCACCCCAGGAAACCCATTTCCGTTGCTCACTTGTTCTAGATCGTTCGACTTTCTGGAGAGTGATGCAATATCCGGTGGAGGTTCTTCTATAAAAAGAGAATGGACCCCTCAGTCATGGCTTGCGTCTTTTAGTTCCTGACACGTAGCGGATCCAGTTTTAAGAGCAGCCGGGTTTGCCGCCCTTACAGGTTCAGAGTCACCTGTGACTGTTTGCAGCGACGATTTAGTTCCTGCAGGAGTAAACATACTCCACTAATTTGTCGGAGACCAGTCTTCGTGGAAGGAGCCTTTGCTACCTTATTTTCCAGTGAGGAGTCCTTTCTCCTTAATTTAATATTTTCATCGCTACCGGGTGCGTGCAGTGATCACCGCCGTTGATATTATTGGGGAGCCCTTTCCCGTCAGGAGAAGTGCCGTTTCTTCATCATTGAAGCAGAGCCAGTTCTGCTAGCCTAGCGGACTTCTGTGTTCTTACTCCGCCCCACGCCGATTAAATCGAGTGTGATTACCTAAGTTACGAAGTTCATCTTACATCTGTGCAGTGTACATATCTCATCATCATCAATTTTATTAATAAATTGCATTTGTTTTGTTTATGTAATGAGTGATGTATACCTGGTGTGTTTAAATCATCTACTGGTTGACACTACGAACCTCAGTTCGCTACAATATATATATAGTTTACAAATGTAAATTACTTAATATGAAACAAAAATGAGTAAATAAATTTTAGGCGCTAAGCTGCTAACAAAAATATTTACGATATATAGATATTTAAAATTAAGATGACTAAAAGGGCAGATGTGACCATTTAATACTCCTATAACCTGAAAAAAGATAGACATATGTAAATAAGCAAAAAACAGAAATGGAGGTGGTATAGTTGATGACTGGGGGGGGGGTTGTGACCCCCCAACCCCGGTTAAACATTTTTTAAGCCAGGCAACACTCCCGGAGGTCGGCTATAACACCAAGACAGTAATAAACAATTATGAAGAGGAAAAATATTTTAGGTGAAATAGATAAGTTAAACCAGATTTTTTACTAATATAGTCAACTAAAACATAATTACAAGAAGAATAGAATGAAATAAATGAAAAAAATGAAAAAAATCTTAATACTAAGATACAGAAATAGAATAATACTAATTAACTAAATAATTACTCACTAACATATACACTATACACACAAAGATACAAAATACTTAGCTCCCACCAAGCAATGATATATATATATATATATATATATATATATACAGTGGACGCTGGTTAATTCGAACTCAAAGGTTCTCAGAAAACAGTTCGAATTATCCGAAGTTAAGAGAAAATAAATAACTTTAAATGTGTATCACTGAAGAAGAAACTCTCCTAGTATGTATAACCCCAGAAAATATATTATACTATGTTATCTAAAGTTAAAAATATTAAAAAGCAATACAGACTTACCTTATTCATTATATGAAGCAGAAGATATGCAGTATAAAGTAAACTTTTATTAAAAATATGAATTACACTTTGGGGAAAAACTGTAAAATGGATGTTTGGTTCTATTTATGATGCCTACATTGTTCAGCCAGCTTCTCGATTTGAAGTAAACATTTCAATTCATTTTCAGAGGAAGGTTCCATCTGAATAAATCCTTTCAGAGTTTTAATTTTAATGCTTTCCGAGTCCATTATGGCTTTGTCCATTATGGCTTTGTCCATTATGGCCGCATTAAAAATATCTTTCGGCAGGTAAGTAGAGAAAAGCCCTGGCAGTTTCCTACCGAAATTAGTGTATACGTCTTCGTTTACATCAGAGCTTTGGCCACATACAGTTTGATAAGAAATATTTTGCCTTGACTTAAATCGAGAAAGCCATCCATCACTGCATTTAAAATCTTCAATACCCATTCTACTTGCCAATTCATCAGCCTTCGTCAGCACTAGGGGCCCATTTATCGGAAAATTTCGAGATCTAACATCCTGAAACCATAGCAGTAAAGCTTTTTCTAGAACTTCTTGGGACGCATTTCCCATGCGTTTCCTTCCTCTAGCAAATTTTGATTTTTCCCATGAATCTAAAATTGACTCCTTGTTTTTCAAATTAGTTGACAAGGTATTTTTTTTTAATTCCATAGTTAGCTGCTAACTTTGTTTTACATTCTCCATTCTCTACTTTCTTTAAAATTTCTACCTTTGTCTCCAAAGTTAGGGTTTTGTACTTTCCAAGTGTAGACATCCTGAATTTTTACACGTTCACACCACAAAATGAGGAAGAAAAACTAGACCACATTAACTTGTCTGCACTGCAGTTATAACTGACGCAGCTTCCTAGAATCTGTAGTAAAAACTAGTTTTTCTGAAATTCTCAGAAAATCGATCCAAATACAGGAAAATTGCTTTTTCCTTTTAGCACTAATAAGAAGGACAATAGCTACTAACGTTTAGCGGACATGCAATAGTCTAGGAATGCAGGCATGTGACTCTTTACAAAGAAAAGAAATTTTGACACACAAAATAATAAATACAGTGTGTATTTTCTCCATTAAATGAGGAAAAAGAATTTTTTTTTGCCAAATTTTTAGTTCGAATTAACCGAAGTGATGAAAATTTAGTTCGAATTAATGAGATATTTTTAACATTAACTCCAATACAAGTGTTTTGGGGCCTTTGGATTAGTTCGAATTAACCGAAAGTTCGAATTAACCGAGTTCGAATTAACGAGCGTCCACTGTATATATATATATATATATATATATATATATATATATATATATATATATATACAGTCGGATCTCTATTTAACGAACCTCTATTTTGCGAATTTCTCTATTTAACGAACTTTTTCTTGTGATCTAATATTATTTTTTCTCCATATTTCTCATAATATTTCTGAACATTTCAAACTTATTCCTTCTTTTAACACATTTAACAGATTAACTTTCTTTTAACACATTCCGACGCGGGTTGCAGTTTGAAGAAAATACACCTGAAGGGGTTTTTGGTGACATTGCAAAGATGAGAGACGTATTATGAGAGAAATCACTTTTTCAAACAAAAAACTCAGACAAAATTATCAGACTTCATCAGTAATGAAATTTAAGGACGCATGTGGTAATGTATGCTTAAAATTACTTCTTATAATAAATGCGATAATGTCATTAAAAGTCATTAATTTTAATATATTTTTTTAAATTGAAAATGCAGTGTATTCCGGGAAAATGTTTTGTTTTATTCTTGTTTTCCTTGCAGATTTCTGTTTGATGGGTAAAATATATAAAACAAATAGACATGAATTTACAAAATAAAGGTGTGATCAATTACTTTTATTAATAATATTTAGTGTTTATGAATTTAAAATCTGTTTTGTTAGTTTAAAGTATTTTGAAATGTGAATCTCTATTTAACGAATTTTCCATATAACGAACTTTTTTTCGGGATTTAGCGACTTCGTTAAATAGAGGTCCGACTGTATATATATATATATATATATATATATATATATATATATATATATATATATATATATATATATATAGAGAGAGAGAGAGAGAGAGAGAGAGATTGATTGATTGATTGATTGATTGTCCCGTTTTCCTGGGTTCGTTAGGATTAAATAAAATCTCTTCAGAAAGTTCACACAAAATAAATTTATTATTCTGTAAATTCTTCAGACGAATACACAAATTTAAACATAAAACACGTAACAACTGTCTTCTTTCTATACAGCAGAAAATTCTAAAAACACAAGTGAGGATACCAGAATTTTCAATACAATACACGCCAATTACAGCAATTTCAACACATTCAGTTATCGCTTGGAAATTGAACTGAGTTCCAGGTTCAGGTTCAGGTATTTCAACTTGTCGGAGCTCCAAGGTCTGTAGGACTTTACCTCCAGTTGTAACATTATGCATCAGAAATATATTTGCTCAGCAGGTAATTAAATATCATAAATAGGCCATTATCAGTAATAACATAATACAAATAAAATAAGTAGTAGTAAAATAAAAGCAAACGCCGGGAATCGCACCCGGGAGAAAAAATTACCAGGCGCACTCGCATTCACTGGGCCAGATTTGCCACAGTTATTTAAGAAAAATGAGGAAGATATTTGCACTGAGATTATAGTAAAGTACTAGGGGGTTGGTAAAAATACAAGAGGGAGGAGTATAAAACAAGAATAAGTAAGCAAGATAGAAGAGACAGTGTTAGCTCTTAAGAAGACACGCCCGAAGGCGTTTGCGGTTAGCATGGTGGGGGTAGTCATAGTCGGGAAACTCAGTTATAATCGCATTGCGAATGTTAGGAATATTATCAAAAAAATTCTTAGAGAGTTTAAATGCAGTTTCCTTGAAGGAGAGGATGCTGAAGTCTCGCCGTATGATTTCATTAGACATATAACGGATCGCTCGGCGAATACGTCTGAGAGTCAAGTTCTGGATGACCTCCAGTTTATGGATATGAGTTTTCGCGGTGTAGAACCAGACCGGAATTGCATAAAGAGCTACGGGGAGAATAACTTCTTTAAAAAGAAGGACTTTGTTTCTCATGGAAAGATGGCTGCCGTATATTAATGAGTGAAGTTGCCTGGTAACAGCGTTACATTTTTGTACTAGTTTATCCACATGGAATTTCCATGTCAGCCTGCGATTAAGGGCCACACCAAGATAACTGAGTTCCAAGGCCAATGCCAGGTATATTTATAGATTTCCAAAGCGCCCCCTATAGGTCAGTCTCAGCTAGATATTTCTAGAAGCTTCCAGAAAGGTTTAGAAACAAATTGGATACCATTTGGAGAAATATCTTTAAATTTGTGACCGAAATAAGTCACTAAATCCATCGCCAATTTGGCGATAACTCTCACATTTGAAGAGATTCCCATATAGTCCCATGTTAAATACATAGTTATAGGAGTTCTTCAATGGAAGCTATTTTAACAAAACAAAATGCAATATTTACAAAATTAGTAACATTGCTCCCTCCTCAAGGACTGTACGTCCCGGACTGTATTGCTCTTGGGCAGGAAGCTTTAATTACAATACATACTACAATTGATAATAGAAAACTAAACTATAAAATCACAACTAAAATTAATACAAAATGAACACGCACACACACAAGTACATACTTCATAAAACTAATAAATACATACTAGGAACATCTAATTTCTTTAAATAACATTAACAAAAAGAACAACGAAATAAAAAACTTACTTAAGGATCATTTATATTAATTAAAATTTTATATACCAAAAGAGAAAGACCACGGTCTGTACATTTTTAAAATTTATTAACTATGGCCATAGTAAGGAGCTAGCCTATCATAATGCATTATTCTAGGCTTAGAATTAGACGCTTTTCTAATACGAACCACGACATCATTCAGTCTTTTTAGGACTATATACGGACATCTCCTAAGACCACTGTAACTTGGGAGAAAGTTTTTTACGTTGAATCCGGTTCCAGAACCATACCTTGTCACCTTCACGGAATTCATATCTTGTTGCTTTCGTGTCGTACTGGGTCTTTATCTTCTCCGTCGCAATGTTGATCCGCTCACGGGCGAAGTTATGAACGTCTTCAAAACGGGCCTCGAGTTCACGGTTGGCTTCTATGGAAGAGCTCCTATAGCTATGTATTTAACATGGAAGTCTATGGGAATCTTGCCAAATATGGGAGTTATCGCCGAATTGGTGATGGATTTAGTGACTTATTTTGGTCACCAACTTGGCGATATTTCGCCAAATGGCTACCAACTTGCCGACTAAACCTTTCTGGAAGCTTCTAGAAATATCTAGCTGAGACTGACCTATAGAGGGCGCTTTGGAAATCTATAAATATTCCTGACAATGGCATTGGAACTCAGTTCAATTTTCCAGTGAGAACTGAATGTGTTGAAACAGCGTTAATTGGCGTGTATTGTATTGAAAATTCTTGTATCCTGACTTGTATTTTTAGAATTTTCTTCTGTTTAGAAAAACAGTTGTAACTTGTTTTATGTTTGAATTTGTGTATTAGCCTCAAGAATTTACAGAATAATAAATTTATTTTGTGTGAACTTTCTGTAGAGATTTTAATCAATGCTAACGAACCCAGGAAAACGGAACATTTTGGTGTAAGGAGTGGGGATTGAATGCGCATTAGAAGATCGATGGCTGATCAGACTGTCACAGCTCAAGCTTTGGAAGATAAATTCCAGCAGATTATTCCTGCGATGACGGCTATGCAAAACAACATATCTGCGGGTCAAGATGAGATGAAAGCCATTCAAGAAGAGATAAATAAAGAAATATCAGCTGGTCAGGATGAATTAAAGTGTGAAATTATAACTGCAGTGAATAAAATAGTGACAGAAATAGAAGAAAAATTTGATAAAATTGACAACAAATTTGAAAATTTGGAGGAAAAATTTGGCGACTAATTTGAAACTATATAGGAAAAATTTGGTGATATAAAAGAAAAATTTGGCAATATAAAAGAAAATTTTGAAGGAAAATTTATCGACGTTTCAAAAGAAGTTCAGATTTTAGAACCGAAATTGTCAAATATTTATGTTACTGTACATTCTAACTGTATATCTGTCACCTACCGATCACCTATTAAGTTGTCAACCTATAATGGAAAATCTTCTTGGCAAGTTTACAAAACCCAGTTCTTGATTGTTGCGGACGCCAACGGATGGGACTCTGTTACAAAAGCGTGTCAATTGGCTGCATCTTTGCGAGCTGAAGAGACGGATATTTTGCAGACGATCCCAAAAGAGCAGCGATTAGACTTGGAACTCCAAAGCACTTGAAAGTGTGAAGGTTCACTTTAAAGTGCTTTGGAGTTACGCTTTGGCGAGAAATGTTTGAAGGACTATAGCTGGCTCCAGCTCAAATCTCACCAAAAGAAGCCAAATGAATCGCTGCAAGAACTTTAATCAGACTTCGAAAGGCTCTCCCATCTCGCCTGGTCAGACTGCCCTGCGGAAGTACGGGAAAATCTTGCTTTACAATATTTTTTCGACGGAGTTCGCGACTCTCAAACTTTGAAATACAGAAGTCTCTCGAATCTGTATTTCAAAGTCGCGAGACTTTGAAATACAGAAGGCACTTCAAATGGTAGACGTTAAAGATCTGAAGTCCGCCTTAGTCTATGCCACGAAGATTGAAGCAGCCCAACAAGTTTCACAAAAAGCTCGCCATTCTATTAGGGTTGCGAACGTTACAGAATCTCTCGAACTTTAAATGGAGCATTTGACGGAAAGAATGGACGAGTTGTCAAAACAGGTCAGTGCTATAAGATCAGTTAAGCCTGACAGATGACAAGTCATAAAATGCTAGGGTTACGGTGGCGAAAGCCACATCCGAAGAGACTGCCAAGTGCTCCAAGACTCGGGAGCGAAGAACACTCCAAATAAACAGGAGCAGGGAAACTAGAATGTGACCATCTCGCTGGGGGGAGGTTACCAGGGATTAACAAGCCTCAGTTCAACGTACTACAAATTTAACGGCGGCGATCACGTACTGTTTGTCTTAGGACATGTTAATAGACTTCCGCATGATTATTGACACAAGAGCCAATGTAACGATCATTCAAGAAGATTTGGCTAAGCGTTTGGGGGTAGATCTTCTCTGGACCCCACCCTGCGTTACCCTACAAACTGTAAGCGGTGAAAAAATTCTGATTCACGGAAAGACGAATATTAACATCACATTCGGGAATGCCGTTTACAAACATAAGGCATATGTGGCAGATATTACGAACGCTTTTAATATAGGCCTGGGCATTTTCCTGGAACAATAGTTGAAGACAATAGTTTCCGATTTGGTGTCATCGAATACCCCGATGTTGAAAATAACCCGGAACTATATTAGTAGCTTCCACACTTGTCGACCTTTCGAGAAGCAGTGTGCTTGTGAGGATTGCTAATGTTACCGGAAGGGCGAAAATTATTCGGAAAGTTAGTGATAGCAACTTGTACTCCAGTTACCTGCATCAACCGGAACCAAAACACAACTTTGGCCGAGTCCTCTGAAATATTAACAACGGAATTACTCCAGAGTACACAGTTAAAGGATGAACAGAAAAGGGCTGCGGAAGAACTAATTAAATGATTTAAAGATTTATTTTCTCGAAAATCTCACGATGTCGGAAGAACTAATTTAACGCAGCATAGGATTGACACAAGGAATCATGCCCCTATCAAGCAGAACCCGAGAAGATTTCCATTTGCTAAGCAGGAAGAGGTGGAGTAACTTCTAAAAGAAATGCAACAGAATGACGTCATCAAGCCGTCTTCAAGTCCTTGGGCTTCCCCCATTGTATTTGTCAGAAAGAAGGATGACTCTACAAGGTTTTGTGAAGACTTACCGGTTGAACGACGTCACAAGGAAAGATAGTTACCCTTTTCCTCGAATTGACAACATACTGGACACACTCTCTGGGCATAAGTAGTTCTCTACATTAGATCTAAAGAGTGGCAGGTAGAGATCATAGGCGTAACTAGGCATTTTGGGGCCCTGGGCAAGGATTCAAATTGAGCCCCCTGAAATATTACGACTTCATTTTTTACCCCCTGTACCGGAGCCAGCCCCGGTTGCCCCAGACTAGTTACGCCCCTGGTAGAGATACATGTTGACGAGAAAAGATTGCTTTTACTACGGGACAAGGTTTTTGGCAATTTAAGGTCATGCCATTTGGCCTATGTAACGCACCTGCTACTTTCGAGCGCCTCATGGAGACCGTGTTAAGGAGACTCTCTTATGAAGCTTGTCTAGTTTACTTGGATGACATCATCATTGTGGGGCGCTATTTCGAAGAACATCTAAGAAACACACGAAAGGTGCTGGAGAAACTTGAAGACGCTAACTTAAAGTTAAGCCCCTCCAAATGTCACATGTTTCGTCGTGAAGTAACTTATCTCGGTTATATCATCTCTGTTGAGGGTGTCAGAACCGATCCAGAAAAAGTGTCACTAGTACGAAATTGGAGTCGTCCTGAAGATGTCCATCAATTGAGAAGTTTTCTGGGGCTCTGCACGTACTATAGAGATTCGTGAAAGGATTTTATAACATCGCACGACATCTTCATAGACTCACAGAGAGTAAACAAAAGTTCGTGTGGTCAGAAGAATGTAAGGATGCATTTAAGAAAGTAAAGGAGGCATTAACATCTGCGCATATCCTGTCGTATCCTCAAATAGAGAAACAATTCATCCTGGATACAGATGCGAGCAACGAAAGTGTTGGCGCCGTACCATCCCAAGAAATTGATGGTCAAGAACAGGTCATCTCATATTGGAGCAAATGCCTTTCGAAACCGGAACGGAATTATTGTGTCCCTAGAAAAGAGTTGCTCGCAATTGTAAAAGCCGTGGAATACTCCCATCACTACCTGCACGGCCGAAAGTTTCTGCTCCGAACTGACTATGCGTCTCGGTTCTTAGAATTTGACCTAGCTATTAAATTCTAAGAACCGAGAAGGACAGCTAGATGGATACAAAGATTCCAGGAATACGACATTGAGATTCGTCATCATAAAGGATCTTTGCACGGGAATGCAGACGCCCTATCAAGAAAACCCTGTCCCGGAAGCTGCCATTATTGTTCCAGGGTGGAAAATAAATTCGATGTTAAAAATCCCATAGGAAGACAAACTACAGTTTCTACATCATCAGAGCCAGATCCATGGAGGGATGACGAGTTTCGAACAGATCAACTAGAAGATCCTGATCTGAAGCCCATTTTAGAATTTAGGGAGTCATCCAGCACAATACCTACCTGGCAGGATATATCAAACTTGAGTTCGGCAACAAAGCGTTATTGGTCTCTGTGGGACTCACTTCACATTCAGATTGCCGTTTTGTACAGAAAATGGGAATCTGATGACGGTAAAACATCTAGGTGGCAGCTTCTTTTACCAAGAACAAGGATACCTAACGTTCTTAAAGAACTTCATAGTAGTCAAAGCTGTTATATTTGAAGTTAATTAATTTAAAAACCGAAGTTAAAAGCAGTTGCAAGAACGATTGTTTACCATTACTATCTAATAAAACCAAAGTTTATTTCTCTACACAACAATAACCTACGTAGGTGATAAGATTCCAATAAATTTACGAAATAACCTTGAGCACGAAATAGCACTATTGCGAGACTATTAAGTTCTTTTTAATAAATCTAAATGATATGATGAATTCTCTAATGTTGTAAGCTAAAAGGGACAGGAATAATGTTATGAATTTTTCTAATGGGCGTGGTGCTACGTTTTGATTAAAATAAAAATATTCTATTCTCATTTGTTCTTATTCAGTTTTGTGTTTATTCTCATATATTTGTGAACCCATCTAAATTTGATAGAGACACTCTCTGTGAAAGAATGATGTATTGTATCCAGAATCCTTCCTTATAAGTCGGTTTTTATTATAATCCATGCACGCATTTATTTTTGTATTCCAAATTTAGAAGTTTTCTAACATGATGATGAACATCTTCAGCATGGTAGGTGCATAATACGGTGAAATATTACGAAAGTTTGACCTACGTTTTAGAGTCTTACTAATGCATAACTTCTGCATGTGTTATTGGAGCACAAAATATTTAAAATTCCTTGTATGTCTAACAATTATCCAATAAAAATTCAAGTAGAAGAAACAATTTCACTAATCATGTGCAAACAGACTTCGTGCTTGACTTAAAATACAATTTGCTTTGAGACATAAAAAAGAAAAGTCGTACGGAATAGGTTCTGTATAAATCATGATTCATTGTATTTTGAACTGCAAATTATCTTTATGACTGTATACAAAGTGCATCGTTTCACCTTAAAATTAATTCTCTCTACATCATGGTATATTAGCCATTGAATAATGCTTCCTGGTAATAAAATAAGGAAACCGAAATCGACGTCCATTGTCCTTTTAACTTCCGCCGAGCCATTAACAACGAAGACAAAGATGAAGTTCTAAACCTAAGTGATAAATGGCAGGAATAACGCTTTGCCTCTAATAAGTACCTCTTCCCAAGAGGTAAACAGGTCAGTTGTTGAAGCTGTCCTCAGGAGGTTTTAATTTTGATTCCAGTCTCGACTACTGTTGACCCATTCTTTACGTTTTGTAAAGTTTCATAATGAATTTATCGAGTTCTCACTTTTTTCTTATTTCGCTTTCGTCAAAGCCAAAACGCGAGTTGAGTTAGGTAATCATGGCAGAGGCGGAACAGACGATTCATTAGTTTGAAAAGCTTGATGTATTCGCTAAATGGTGAGAGGTCATTCCTACCTTGAATAAGCCACGTGTGTTGGAAAAACATTAAGGATGAACCTCCTTTCCGTGCATCCCGTTAGCATCATTAACATATTTGTGCGCAAATAAAGATTATTCAGCTCCCGTTAAGGTATAATTCATGGTATTCTGGAGGAACATCCTAGGGTATTATTTCAAACGGCTTACTTTCTTTTATGAAAGTGAATCGTTTGTATAATGAAAAATAAACGAGAAAGGAGCCTATAATGACACAGTGCTAAGAACACAGCATAAAGAATTATTCCTTAATGTACTATTCATGATGACTAAGTAACTCCAATGCGTTAAAGTTTATGTACATATTAGAAACGGCAAAAAGTATGCTTTGGTAAGAACATCAATGACCTATAACGGTTTTTATTCTAGAGATGAATTTCATAATTCCTATTTCTTATTTATCGCTCTAAGAGAGAAACTTTATACGGTAATATTTTTGTAATATAATTGGGCTGAATAAATCTACACAGTTCCCCGTATAAAATTGAAACCCATATACATTTAATGAACTTGCTGCAAATAAACGCGTTTATAATACGACATATAAATTAAAGTAGAGGGCGTTATATCAAACGTATTTGAACATGCTACAAATGCAATGCAAAAATTCACCAATGCCGAAAAGCTGCACTATCTTTTTCGCAGATCTAGATAAAAAGCGAGGAGTTCCGTCAGTAGTAAGAGTGCATATTATACAATACACAGAGTTAGAAAATTCAGTTTTTGATCTTTAATTTTACGATATTTTTTTCTCTCAAAATAACAGAATGCTTTCAGCTGATTTCGATTAGTCACTCTAATTTTCAAGTTAAATTTCACAATTTTCTGCTTATTCCTGCATCATCATAAATTTTTCTCACTGATAAATAATAAAAAGAATTCTATTATAAATCTCAGTCACCCTATTCCCAAAAGACACCCTACACCCCTGTGTACCAACTATCATTAATGCACCATAAAGTTCTATTGGACAGTACAGTCAAAGTTTTAATTCGAATTAATTCTTGCAGTTAGGTAACGAATACAATCTTTCGCTATTTTGATTTTTCAATTTATTTTCAACGGCATTAATTACGCTCGACAAGCAAGAAACTTGAAAAACCGTAACAAATTTGTAATAAAGCTAAAATTATTTTGCATTAGGATTTTGTGTGCTTGCATGTAAGGTGCTTTGAGCCCATACTGTAAGTTGTGTTTGTCTTTTCATTTTCTTTTTGACTTATTGCTTCTTTGGGGGACTCGGGGCCTTGGGATGTCTTTTGGGCTTACCTGCATCCTATTCAGAAAGTTCCCCTTGAGGTAACTGACATGGTTAGGCTCCCTGACGAAGAGACCTGTCGGTTACCTCTGTTGTTTTATGGTTCAGTTCCGGCACTTATACAGAATCTTGCCGTTGGTGCGTGGATGCCCAGAGTGCTTGATTTCTGTTTGTTTCTTCTCTATATTTGTATTATTTTTAACTATCTCTGTTGGATTATTTATTAATAAAGCTAGGGTGATAGATTTGCATGTTTGAACTAAAAAACTTGTAAGTGCCATTCTAATTACATTTCCAATAACGAATTGTGATTGAATTGAACAGGTTATTATGATGTGTAGGAATTAAATCTAAAATACTTCTTTCACAAGCTCGTATAGCACTGTAATATATTTCGTTTACTTGTTATCTCTCATTTTTAGAAAAGTTCTCATTCGTTACTTTAAAGCAGTGCTTCTTGAACTGTGGGTGGCGTAACAGAATTTAGGGGGCACGAAAACTTTGGCAACTGTTCACGAAGGGTGTCCCTTCAACCCGACATGTCCCCTAAAGAATATTCAATACCGGTTAGCAAAAATAACTACGAAAACCATTTTGATTTAAAATATTCAATTAAAATCATGAAATTACATCATGGACACATAACAGAGAGATAAACCAATCTTTCTTCGCTTTAATTTCTTTGATTTATTCTCAGGTAAATTTCTTTGATTTATTATCAGTTAATGTTTTATTTGTACATTTATTTTATGTATCTACGTTATATTTGTATATATTTTTTTATGTATATACCCGGGATCACGCAAAACTTTCCCGGGCTAAAAGGGGTCTTGGATGGAAAAGGTTTAAGAAACTTGCTTTAAAGAAATAGACCCTTGGTAGAAAAAAATTGCTTCAAATGCTTAAATTACTACTTTTGGAGTTCAGGGACTAAGTGAAATAGATGCACAGTATACTTAGATGAATCTATGTATAGGAATGCATTGTGAAGGATAGACATTACAGGTATACAAATACACCCCTAATTAGAGAAATCTGCAAGGTACGGACATTATTTATTGGCGAAAATTTTTAAATTTTTCCCCTTTGAAATTTTTTTTTCTTCAGTTGTGTATTCTTCGTTTACAACTTCTCTCTCTAGTTATTATTTATTTTCATCTATGAAGTCACATACGCCAAATCGGAAACAAAAGTTCATATGTGATCAGAAATGGAGGAGTGAAATTAACCGGTGAGAAAGATGAGAGATTAGTGTTTTACCGGAATAATAACGTAACGGCCTGTTCACACTGAATCCAGAGCATTACGTAGCTCAATTCATTGACCACGAGGTATGTCAAACCAGTCAAAAGTCATGCAACACTCTCGGAGCCAACGAAGTAACGTAACCAACGCTCCGGGTGCAATGCGAGGCCCGTGAGCTAAGGGCTGTTTGCGGTTTAGCGAAAGCATGTTTGTGTTCATTCATGGCGGACATTGAAAAGGCTTATTCAGAGTGTCGCTTATTTCTTTGAAATGTGACATACTTCTTTATTGTAAGTGACTGAATCCTTCAACCGCGGGCGACGCCGTGTCCAACTTATTGCCTTAACATCGGCGGGCCGCGCCATTAACGCGTTACATTGAATTTTTAAGTACATGAACAGCGAGAAACGTTATTTCTCAATAGAATGAATTTTGTTATGTATTTGAATATAAGGAGATGTTATGTTATCAACTATGCTTCTAGGACATATTACTTGTAAGGAATTCGTATCGTTCTAAATAATATTTCTTTCAGGAAATGCTTTATTTCCTAAAAATGTTTTCTGTATTTTTATAGAACGTGATATTTGCGTTGCCTGCTATTTTGTAAATTGATTAATAAAAACATTTCCTTTTTCTTTGCTTCAAACTTCACAGAAATTAACGCCACTTTAAACGAGCGTTGTCCGCCGTTACTGATCACTGATGCTTTCGTTAAGTCGCAAACAGCACGCAACCTAACGTTACAGTTCTAGGAATAGAGCTTATCTATTACACTTATTTCTAATCTATCTCACTTGTCAATTGATTGCCATTATTATCATACTTCTTCTTCTTATTGTATTGCACTAAAAGTCTCATTACAATAAACCTATACGTGGTATAAATTTCCCTCGCGATTTTATACAGAGAAATAGGAAAATCGTCCACAGTGTGTGGGTTAAAACGTACATGTTATTGTGCAAAGAATTTGGCAGAATTATGTGGTCAGCTACTGAAAACTGTTTATTGAGAAAAGTTAGTATTATAATGAAAAGTTTAAGAAGTTTGAATAAAGCCTTATTTTGGGGGTCAGTCTGCAGTGTCCTCTTTGAGTAAGAATGTTGTGGACATCAACTCTGGGTAGCGGATTTGCCTGTTTCAGGGTGTAATAACTCTAGGTAGCGGATTTGCCAGTTTAAGACAGGGCACTACCTAGCGCTGAGTCGTAATTTCCGAGTTGTTTTATGTACAAAAGAGGGGTGCCCAGAACGGGTAGACCGTATACCCGGAGTCATTACACCCTGAAGCAGGTAGGTTTTTAGGTTCATTCAACATTTTATTTTAGTGTATGCAAGGTCCCCAGTCCGGCGAGCATATGAAGGGAGAGATGACAATAAATAGAAAGAAATACACAGACAAAATTTATTTTTACAAAGATGATGACCCCGGCGATGGACAGTGGTATTTTCACGGCTTCCCTTTCAAGACGAGGTTCCAATTTCAGGCGGAAGACTGACTTTACCCAGATGACAACGAAGCCTAAGGCCGTCTGCACACGGAGCGACTCAAAAGAAACTGATAACTGACTCAAATCACAAACCAGTCCGTGATGAGTCGCAACCTATGTAATTGAATGGAGCCACGCACACGACGCAACTGGTTACAAACCCGTCCGACGGGTTTGTAACCAGTTGCGCCGTGTGCGTGGCTCCATTCAATTACATAGGTTACGACTCAACACGGACTGGTTTGTGATTTGAGTCAGTTATCAGTTTCTTTTGAGTCGCTCCGTGTGCAGACTGGCTTACTCCGGAATCGAACTGAAAACCCGTGGCGTGGAAGGTGAAGACGTTATCCACTATGCCAAGTGGGTGGCCGAATAAGAACGTCCAAAGGTGTAACAAGCAATCGGAACAGATTGTCTTGTGTCATATCTCTTTCGTAGACGTGAATATGTTGACTACCATATTATAGGAGGATCATATAAGGGAACTAATACTGCTCCATATGAGGGAACAGTAGAGGAACGTTTATGTCTTATATTAGTCCGAGCCCACTTTGGGGAAGCTCGCGCCGCCAACCATTATACGAGATGTGCGGCAGTGTTTAAGTTGGTGAAAGGCGGTAGTTTATTCTGTTGTATATTACTGTTTTGTTAAACTGTTTTTGTTATACTCTTACTGCTATTTAAACAATCTATATGCATTTTGTCCCACACTGTCTAATTTATCGTCTCGCTCCCACTGTGCGTTTGTGTATGCTTGCCTACATTGCTGATATTGTAATTTTAACTCACAAAACGTACTGCTGTAAAACAAAGAATTGTTCTACTTTTTGTGAGCTCTAAACATGGACAACAGTTTTGAGGGTTAAAGCTAGAGAGCTAACATATTTTCGCGGCAGTTTTGGGCTCCTAACCTCTGTGAACCCTTGTATACACTGAACTTCATTTGATGTTGATTAACTTTGGTCACACAAGGTGAAGAGTGATTTTTTTTGAAAATCTTGAATTCTTGTTATCGATTAATAACATAATTTTTTTTTTCAAAAATTACGATGAAAAAAACTTTGAATAAACGATGAAGTAGGAATTAATAAATAAAATTATGATATTATGAAAAAAGAAGAAAAATCTATACTTATATATAAAGAGAGAGCGATTTTGTACGTGGAGGATAATCTTCAGAACCACTGTACCTATTTGAAAAATTCTTTCACTGTTTGAAAGGTACAGTATTCCAGATGGACATAGGCTATATATTATGTATATCTAATCAGTAGAAATAAAGTTAGGGGCTTAATCCTAACAATCTCCATTGTTACCGCTACTGTCCTCTACCGCTTTTTGTGCCGAAGTCTTCAACGATCCTTAGCGTGGTGCTATCTATACTTATATATCAAGAGAGAGCGATTTTGTACGTGGAGGGTAATCTTCAGAACCACTGTACCTATTTGAAAAATTCTTTCACTGTTTGAAAGGTACAGTATTCCAGATGGACATAGGCTATATATTATGTATATCTAATCAGTAGAAATAAAGTTCGGTGCTTAATCCTAACAATCTCCATTGTTTCCGCTACTGTCTTCTACCGCTTTTTGTTCCGAAGATTTCAACGATCCTTATCGTGGTGCTATCGCGGTGGGCTTCTGTTCTGACGCTAGCGGTTCGAACCTAGCCGTTCTCCGACACGCCTTTTTCTTTAAAAAAAATTATTTTAATTATTTACTAACATAAAATTAATTTAAGGTATTATTTAGGTTATTATTAAGGTAAAAAAAGATTTACAATTTATTGGCTATCAACTGGAAATTTATTGGTATAATATTTTGTTCAACCCGGACAAAGTCGGGACGGGCCGCTAGTAATTACTAATTTTGTTTTTGTTTCTTAAGGCGAGAATGGACCATGAAAGACTTTTTTTTATTTATTAATCAATTGCTATGAAATTGTGTACACTTATACAGTGTTGTTTAGAGATGGAAATTCTAAATAAAAAAAATATCAGAATGTAATTAATTAAGATATTAATTAAAATCAGTTTGTTAATTACTCTATTTAAAAATGCTCCATGCGCATTAATTTTTCTCTCAGATATCTAATTTTCTCTCTTAAGCTAGCTTTATATAGTTATAATAAAAGTTAGTAGCAATATTTGATTTACAGTCATATTTATAAAAACTAGAAAAGAAATCGATAAAAATAGGTCATTTTATGCAAAATTTTATCAAAAAAATTTTAAGTTGTTTTAAAATAGTATAATGAATTGATTACTAAGTTTTATTCTAACATATATAAATAATCATTTTATGAAATTTTATGAAAATTCAAGAAAAATTATGACGCATGGAACATTTTGAACTTACCGAAACGACATGAAAATTGTTTTGAGAAAATGGCATTTAAAGTTTTAATTTGACTAGCATTTCCATTGTTTACGTTTGAAAAAAATACTTATAACTCGGTTAATAATGATCGGATCAACATACTTTTATTTATTTAAAGCTGATGAGTTGCAGAATCATTTTCTGAAAGAAAAAAAAATCGTTTTGGGGACATATTTTTGTCATTCTGAAGGTCCATTTGTCGCCTTAACTTGAAAGTGACATTTTTGTTGCAAAAAATTAGTATTCCCAACCAAGGACCGTAAAGCATTTAATACCAATGTTATCGTATTTAGATGGTATTATCGATATGTACATATCAATCTACCAATCGATCGTTTTATCGCATTATCGATAGGTAGGATAAAGAGCTGCAACCGCAATTCAAACTCAAATCACAGCAGATGTTGACGAACTATCGACAAAGCGAATGGAACCTCAGGTGACAGCAGAACACGGGAAATCGCCAATGTTTTTAACATAAATGATTAACTGACACGCAGCAGAGCGTGTCTCGAATCTGAAAAGGGGAAGAAAAAGACACTTTCAGCACTGAATAGAACTTTCCTCCATAATTCAGATCTGGGCTGAAGATAGAAAGGAAGGAAGAAGGAACACTCTTTACAACCAGCCGACAGGTAAACCATTAACGGAAGTCGGGAAAAAATTTCTCTTTATTGGGAAGAATGTTCTTTTCTGGAAGACATGTGTTACATATTATTCATGGATTATAAGTAAGAGTTGTGAGGCTATATTAAGCAAATTACCGTGGGAATATATTGTTTAATTCGCTAAAAATACTATAATTTACAGAATAAGGAAATTATTGTTTTATTCTCAAGTGGATTAGTTTGCTGTCCGTAGTTTTTAATGGCTGTCAGTTCGATAAGAATTTAAATACACAGAATTAATTCCTTCCTGCAGAATCTAAATTTAGAAGTATTTAACTTTATAAATCAACCAACTGCGAAAAGTAAAAGAGCAAAATGAGGATTCTTTACTCCTGTTTTTAATAAAATTCTTCAAAAATAGTAATTTTTGAGTAAGTTTTTATTCAATAGAAACTTTTTTAATACCACTGACGCATTTGTATAAGGAATTCTTAAAATGAGGAAAACCAATTTATAATTTTTTTGTTAAAGTGTCTTTTTCTCCATGCAACACTTTAGGTTCTAGAGAATGTATAGCCCTCAATTTTTCCCAGGCCTAGTCCACTGGCTCTGTGTTTAGCAAATAACTTTCCTTAAAAATAATTAGATTTTCTAACTTTGACAGAGAAAGTATGGTTAGCCTGGATATCACACTAGAATTCGGTGGTACCCAGGTTAAGTATTGGTATATAGTAATGCATTTCGTCAGAGTCTTGAAATCGTATACCCATTTCTAAGAGAATGCTGTCAAAAATTTCCGAATACATTTGTTTGAAATTTTGAAAAAATATTTCTTGTGTAAGAGCAAGCGCATATTCGTTTGATATGCCTATAACTGGGATTTTGCGAGCTTTTAGAGTGTTTCAGAAACCTTAACTTCAAGTATTTAAGTTTCATTCATACCGTAGTTCATGTCGTTTGATTTATAAGGCAGAATCTCCAATAACAGATGTGTCGTCCCAAGAGTTTGTTAAATAATAGTAAAAAATGTAAATTAAAAATTTTCATATCATTTAAGACGGAAAGTTGAATTAATATTTGGTTGGATTTCTCCCTGTTTGTCACAAATTTCAATACTTCCTTCGATTTATCTTAATTTTCAGCGATAATTTGTAAATGCAGGACCATCGGGATTCTGCTATGGTTGTTTTGCGTTTAGCAGTCGTTGAGATAAGCCGAAGATCGCATTACTCAGTGAGGGAAAAAGGGTAATTTTAATCATGCTTGAAAAACAAAAACAAAATAAACTGACATCATGAATTTTAGAAACGCTATGATATCATGCTAGATTTAAGCTATGTACTAGTAGTCTTTGAACAATTACCGTTTGAGAAATGTTATCCTTGAATATTTCTGAATCCCTTACATGAGTTCAGACACTATGTAATATTATCCATTGTAATATTACTATCCATTACTATCCATTCCTATTACTATTAATACTATCCATTGTAATATTATCCTATCAATTTGAGTTTATCATAAATTGTTCCAAAATTTTGTCGACCATTTTCTATAAAGCTAATGATGTTTGAGTTCCATTCTTATCATAAACACTTCATGAGGGCTCGAGGTAGCCTAGTAGTAGCGCGTCGGCTTTCGGTACTGAGGATACTCGAATCGAATCCCAACAAGCGCCATTAAATACCTCCGTGTCTAGGCCGGGTATGGGCACGTTAAATCCTTAGACTGGAAAGTCCCTCTATGAGGTCAGAGAGGGTAGAAGAGGGTACTATCCCCCGAGATGCCGCTCCTGGGGGTGCTCGGTCAAAATTACGGTGGCGCCTGGCTCAATCGGACTCTTGTGGTGCCATTATCAACCGGAGCCGTTACCCTCAGCCCGCTAACCTATATGGACTTGGTTTGGAATAAATTCCGGCTAGGGGGCATTAGAAACAACAACATCACCTCATGTATATTCGCGCAGCCAATACACGTTTCGAGTCAACTAATCTTCCTTCCCAAGATCTCTTCTAAATTTGCTGCCCGAGGTGTCATCTGTTTCAGTAGAAAAAACTGTGTTTCACGAACTTGATTTTTGACGTTATTGTTTACTTGATCATACATGCATTCAACAAGTTCATTCTGAACATTCAATTAATTATTTTTGAGTCACCAGTGAAGAATATTTTCATCTTGCGTACTTTGAGACAGCAGTTCCTACTAACTACACGTGTTCTCGTAATCCGATTATAAGCGTAGTGGTGGCTCCGATGATGAAGCAATTCATTCATACTTTTTATCCCATTTTGGTGCAATTTCTCTACATATCTGTGAAACCTTTAATTTTAAATGCAGTTTAAAAGATGCTTAGGGAAAAACTAAAAAATTCCCGCATGGTAGTCAGCCGGAGTTGAAAACAGATAACAGCAAAATTATGGAAGCTACAACCAATTTCCAATTTCTGTAGGGTTTATTGATATCAACACTGTGAGTAATTTCTTGACATTTCCTCGTTATGACAAGTCGCTGTTTTTGTAATAACCACGGACAGCTTCAGCATATCAGTCCTAGGGTTTCCTATTTTGAGCAACTCTTTTAAAACCCGGGTTTCGGGTTCGACGGGTTTTTTTAATTTAAAATCCAGGTTTTCCCGGGTTTACTTAGTTGGTTCCAGGGGATCAATAGCAAAGAACTAAAATAATAAATAATTTATTAGAATCATTTAATTTATTTCGGAATTTCAAATATAAAAAATAACAGTAAATAAATTTAATGTTAATTAACATATACATATATGTTTAACATAAATAAAAGTGGTACAAATATCTCATTTTTTATAAAACTGCCTTACAACCATCATTGCACTCAACGTATCATCATTGAGTCGGCTTCTGAGTTTATTAGCAAAGAGACCCATTACAGAAAATGCTCGTTCTGCTTCCACCGAAGTTGGTCGAATTGTTGTTAAAGACCTGAAAAGTTTATCTAGCATTTCAGGTCGGCATTTTGTTGCCCGAAATAACTCAGTTTCTTTTCTTATGCTATATGAACCAGATTTTAATTTTTTATGATTTTCCTTATTATCATTCTCCTGCAGAAACATACTAAGCTCATCAGATAGGGACATTTGTTTAGTACAAGCACCAATACTCGTAGCATCATCTTCAATTCCATCTTTAACTCCCACCTCAACTGCTACTTCTGGTTCAGACTCTGACCCATTATCATTTACGTTGAATAATCGTTTTATTGAGGTTGTTGCCAGATCAAATATTTTGTTTTTAAAAATTTTACTGCCAAACTCATTATATGATTGGTCTTAGTTCCAAATTAAGGAATGTAATTGGTGTTTTACTGTATTAGATAAATAACTAATTCCCCGGATTTACATTAAAAATTCCCCGGGTTTCGAGCTCGTAAAATCTCTGAAAAACCCGGGTTTTCGGGGAAACCCGAACCCGAAATATACCCGGGTTTCCCCGAACCCGAAAACCTGGGTCAAAAACCCTAATCAGTCCCTCTCCACCTAACTCAAATGAACTTTTCTGCTATATCAGTGTTTCCCAACAGTTTTCGAGTTGCGACCTCCTTCAGTGGTTTCCACGAATTTTGCAACCCCCTTCCCCCCTACATATCTTCATTAAAAAGATCTTTTAAGACATAAAGAAAACCCACTAAAATGCATTCTCCACACTTGAATTCCAACTAAACGTTTCATTGTTAAAAAATGAAGTTTGTAAGAAATCGAGAACAGTAAGATACATTCATCCCTCAGTCAAAAGTGTTGAGAAAGTTTCAGTTAGGTAGCGCTAATTTTCTTAAATGATTATAGACGACGTTTGGTGGCGCTGCTTGACTGAGATAATCTCTCACCCTCTTTACCTCGATACCATGTTACTTTAGATTTTCATTCGAACGACATAGATTTTGATAGGTCGTATTTCGAACGAGCTCTATGCTGGTATTTTTGATTGGGTTTTAAAACTTATTTACATTGTTTTTGTGTTATTAAATAATTGTTTGCTATGTTTAGCCATGCACGGATTTCTTTTGATTATTCTTTGATTTACCACTGAACCACTTTTAATTTTGCAAGAAAGTAGGGACTGAGTGTAACAATTTTATTTAGGCAAGCGTTTTTCTATTTTTATCTATATATATAAAACAGTTCCGTAACTGACTCATTCACTGACTGACATACAACGCACAGACCAAACCGCTGGACCTAAAGGGCTGAAATTTTTCATGGCGATTCTTCTTATAGTGTAGGGGTGCACTAAGAAAGATTTTTGAAAAATTCTTCTTAGATTTTTTAAAATTAAATTTTTAAGCTGTTTTTGTAACTTTTTTTAAGTTTGCATTTAAAATAATAATTTGAGGGTTATAAAATTTATATCACGAGAAAGATCATAAAAATTCCTTCAAAATGAAATCTTTTTCGAATCTTTACCTCCCTTTTCTGATTTTTGGTGACTTTTTAAAGATTAATTTTTTAGAATTTAATTTGTTAAATGCTGATCACGTGATTTCTTTTCTGGTACTTTAAATACATTTATCGTCACGTGCATAAAAACTAAATAGACAAAAAAATATTTTTTTCTTGCTAATGCGGCAGATGATTGGACATTATTTTGTCTATAAAAATATCCCTTACGATTTTTTTATAAATATGTTTTTTTTTACATCAATTGTATACATTGATCGTCGTATTTATTATAAATATATATATATTTATATTTTTTGGCATTAATTGCATACATTGACCATTGTATTTAATTTGAATGTACTCCGTAGCGAATTTTCTGCTAGTTATATAATTCTGAATCCAATAAGGCAGTTTCATTATTTATCTTGAGACTTTGTTCTGCTCTGGAAAAATAATGCAACTACTTTATTGATTCAGAATTATATAATAATAATAATTACAAGATAAAAAAAAAACTTTTTATATACCATGTTTTCTAATTTTCTGTTGAATCATATAAACTTGACAATTCTATGAATTAATAAATACTTTTTAAAAATTTTTTTGATGAATTATCCCATCAACTTCAAAGAAAATGAAGTTAATTGGAAGTTAACTTGCATTTAACTTTTCGTTCCCGTTCCGGCCAATAGATGGCTGCACCAGTCTACAACACAAAATTAACTGAAAATATCTGGAAATTAATTTAATTATGCTTAAAGATGGCTAAAAGTATTTAAAAAATGAATTGTCATCATGTTCCGAGCTATTGTAAAAGTTTCAAATGTCTAGCTAGTCGGGAAATTAGTTAAAAATCGATTGCAAGATTTGTACTTGACAAACACACACAAACACACAAACAAGAAAGCAAGTTAATAAAAACACGGTAAAAATAGAAAAACTCTTTCCTCAATAAATTTCTTTTATTCCGTTTGGGAATTTACAACAGTAATGCCAAAAGTGACAACAGGCTGATGAAAGACAAACTAACGTTTAGAATTTGTGTATTGTACACGTAGTATATTACCGCGATTTTCATTGACGCCAAGTAAAGGCGGTAGATTTCTAAAAAACTGAGTTAGGTCTTTGAATAAGACTTTTTCCTTTAAAATACATCACTGCCCTATAGTTTAATGGGAAATAAAATTTATTCATCTTAAAAATTCTACGTTTGTTTTCTTTATCAATATTTTAAAAATTTCATCTTTAACGTTCATTTTAAAGAAAATATTTGATTCATTTTAAAATTCATTTGAAAGAAAATGCTTGTTTCCCCATTTTTAAGGTCATTTTAAAAAATACTTTTGTTTTCTGCATTTTAATATCCTCGCCAGAATTTGTTGTCTTTATTTTAAAGAATACGGTTTTTACCTTCCTTTTAGAATCTATTTTAAAGAATACGTTTTAATTTGTTTTCTTCGCTTTAGAACCCATTTTAAAGAAAGGTTTGTTTTCTTTGATTTGAATTTCGAACAACCCATCATTCTCTCTGAGTGCTAAAACGGAAATGTTTTTCCAAAATTCTTAAATGCAAATATTTCCAATGAAGCAATCGTGTCATATTTAAAAAGATCTGAGAAACCGTCTTTATTTCATCCAGATTATTTACTGATAAAATGTAAAAAGGACCAACAAACAAAATATGTTTTGCAACGTAGACACGAAATATATCACTTTATTTCTCTTCAACAAACTTAGAGTTTGTCGCTTGAAAGGAGCTCGAATGATACAAAATACTGAAGCAAAAGAAGCTTTTTCAATTAATAATAAAGTAAAAACGTAAGCAATTTTCAGCTCAATTCCAGATTGAATCTAAGAATTCGTTCATTTCGAAAAAATGCATTAAAATTAGAGATAGGTCGAATGAACCTTTAAGTTTGTTTCAGAATTTCTCGGTATTCTTTTAAGAGCTAAAAATGCCGATGAAATTGTGATAGATGCTCTGAAACATTCGATTCAAATTTGTTCATGCCTATGGCAAAGGTCACCAATACATTGCCCGAAACTTGCAGGAAAATGATTTTTTTCAGCTAAAAATTGAAGACGCCGTTTCCTCCTCATCATTCAATTTCCTTAAATATTTTATGCTTTAAAGCGAGACATGTTAAGTCTGCTGTGTACTAACCCTATTGGATTTGATCATCTCAGTGTTAACCTATGGAGAAAATTTGTGTACTATTTACAGCTACATAAATGCTGATAATCCAATAAAAATGGTATTTTCAGTTAGCCTGAATATTTTTGCACCTTGCAACAGAATTCATTTTGTAAATTTCGTCCACCAAAGGAATTTATGTGCGTTTAAAACACATTATACCAGATTTTTCAAACGAATAATTTAAATTAAAAAATATTATTTGCCTTTTAAAAAAATCAAAAAAATGTCCCAACGTGTAAAATTGCTTTCTTTATTACGAAATATAATAAGAAAAAATCTTTCAATCCAAGTCAGCAATCCTTGGACACATTTTCTCCATAGGTTAACATTGAGGTGAGCGAATCCATTAGGGTTAGTACACATCAACCTAAACTGCCGATAGCTTCAGACTGAGTTACTCCGATTCCAAAGAACTTGACCAGATCTGCACAACATGCAACCCGCCATCACTCGCTCTGCGGCTGTTATAGACATAAAAAAATACAGAATATTATTTTTAGATTTACAATATTACGAAAGGAATATATAAGCAATGAATATTGATAAATATAACTAAAAATAAATAATCCAACAGAGCTAGATACTTATAAAAAGAATGCAGACAAAAAACACACAGAAATCAAGCACTCAGGGATCCACGCACCAGAGGCAAGATTCTGTAGTAGTGCCGGAACTGAACCAAAAATCGAGGTTACCGACTGGTCTCGTCATCAGGGAGCCTAACTAAATCAGTTACCTCAAGGGGAACTTTCTGAATAGGATGCAGGTATAACCAAAAAACATCCTAGGGCCCCAAGTTGCCCATTGAAACATTTAGTCAAAAGAAAATGAAAAGACTTATACAGTAAGGGCAACCTACAGTAAGGGCAACCTACAGTAAGGGCTCAAAGCACCATACATGCAAGTACACATACAATCCCAATGAAAAGCCAAAGATGCATACATACCCTAATTCCGTAGGTGACGGTTATGGCGAAACAACAGCCAATTTTACCCTAGTAGTTACGTCACTGTAACAACCACAGCTCCACACCCCATTGAAATTTAAACAAATGTAAACAGAAACCCTGTCCTAAACGTCTTTAAAAATTCCTGAGTCTAAATGCCATTTTTTAAAAACTTTTAAATTGCCGAAATTATCAGGGAAATTGTTCTTACATAGGTTTTCCTCGAAAATGCTACATGCCTCCAAAAAATCTTCAGCGTTTTTACAGATGTTTTTTATTCTGTATAGTAGTGAGTAGAAGATATTATAATAAATTTTATAGTTCAAGTTGCTATGGAAATTGGTAAACGTGATAACCTCAAAGTTAAAATCCAATCTTTTATCATATATCCCAATTTTTAATTCGCTATTTTGAATTTTAATTTTTAAATCCAGATAAGTCGCAAAATGATAATTATCATTAGTCCTGTTTAAAGTTAGTTCCTTTGGGTAGATTTGATTAAGAAATTCCAAATCGTTGCAGTTAAAAATTATAAGGTCATCAATATACCTAAATCCGGTAATATTATTTTTTGGAAGATAAAATACTTTTCTTTTTCCAATCCATCCCATTTTCTTGATTCCCCCAGCAGCTTTCCATAAAGTAATAAGGCCCTCATATCTTTTCAAGTTGTTCAGGCCTAAACTAGACAATAAAAAATCCACTAAAAATCAATAAAGATCAGCGAAACATAAAAACAAATTTTGATATTAAATGTGACATATCAAACCCTTCTAATTATGAATAGGTTGATTAAGTAGATGGTGATTTATTAAGATCTTGATCATTATGCAAGGATCTCAGTGACTTTACTTTTATTATTATTATTATTTTTTTTTGTAAAGAGAAATAGAGTTAATACATATTCATATGGCATTTATAATACTTCTGCGCAAAGTTAAAAATTTTGTACCGGTAACTGCCGACTACCTTTTGCAATAAATCAATTGATTTAAATATCACTTTGAAAATCAGATGACAAGTAAATTACAGCCTATAAATCAAGTAGTATTAATAAAGCGTTTATGGACGTTCCGCTCCTGACTGAAAGAATCGTGTTCATAGAAACCTTAAGAATCCTTTAACGTATCTGAAAGAGATGTTTCCAAGGGCAAGTACAATTTAGTATTCATACAGAGTTAAATATTGATTGAATCTGCGTGCGTGTTTCGTTTCATTGTAAGGTTTTTTTTTTTTTTTTTTTTTTAAATCTTGGTAGTTATAAGATGCAGAAGAGACGCGAGCTTAGCGAAGTAAAACCACGAATCTGGGAGAGTGATAATTATCGACTTAAATGATGCTGTAGTATTAATTTTTTCAGATCTTTTCACTTAGTATGCGTAATAGTGAATGAGGTACATTTTCGCAGAATTAGTTTCATTGAAATGAAGTAATCATTAAAATAGCATTTTACACATAATAGAAGATAGTCACATTGTGTTATCTAACATAACCACCTTCTTGCGTTTGTTTCAAATAATCAAAAGAATGTTAAAGTTTAATACCCATTTTTGATCTATAAAATTAGCTAACCCAATTTAAAGGCAAATAATTCTCCCTTACATCCCTCTTTTCGACTTTAAGGCTGCTGTATACTAACTCTATTAGATTTGCTCATTTCAATGTTAACCTAAGGAAAAAATGTCTCCAATGATTGCCGACTTAGATTGAAAGATTTTTTAACGTAGGATTACGTTCCTCCATAACGGTCCTTCGGAAAGGAAAATTTCAGCCGCTAAAACTGTCCGTCCTTCTTCGCGAGTTATAACTTTGGCAGCGCGCCAAAAACAGTCTATATGTTAGACAAGTTAAACAGAAAAGTACCAAGATGCGTCAAAATTTTGACATACATATATGTATATATATACATACGTACATATATATATAGATACATATATACATACAAAAGAGGTAAGCAACGATAAGTAATACTACGTTAATAACCCGCGGTAGTTTCGTTAGAAGAGACTACCTGAATTTTATTTTTAAATTGCACTCTGTACTAGAGAAAGAAATTTTACTACTTGACGCATATTTCTTTTTTTAAATGTTAATAATATTTTAAAATTTAAATTATTCGAGGAAAAATCTGGTATAGTGTATATCAAACGCTCATTAATTCCTTTGGTGGACGAAATTTATAAAATGAATCCTGTTGCAAGGTGCAGAAAAGTTCAGGATCTCTGAAAATACCATTTTTATTGGATTATCAGCATTTATGTAGCTGAAAATAGTAGACAAATATTTTCCATAGGTTAACATTGAGGTGAACAAATCTAATAGGGTTAGTACACAGCAGCCTAAATTATTATCCTTAAATATTTTATGAAAATAAACAGCAGTAAAATTTACATAAACTCATTCTTCAATACCGTATTACATCTTCACAGGGTTTTAGCTGCTGTAATCGTATTAAACCGTAGAATATTCATACAAAATAATGGAACACAGATGCCAAGGTTTACTAGTTGGATAGTATTTTTTCAGACGATCTCTACAGATTCAAACGAATTAAAAGTGAACTTTGAACATTTTTTTGGTCCATCTGTTTACTTTGTCAGTTCTCTGTGGTCTACTATCGCAAGCAAATAATGGTGCAAATCAATCTGATTTGCAGAAAGTTTTGTTTTTTAATTTAATTTCTAATTCCTGGTTATCGATATCTCTGGTCACGCAGCATCGTTTTTGATTTCGCTCGCACAGTTGCGTTTCGTAACTCAAAAAACTTTTGAAAAATATTATTTTCAAATATTTCTATGGGTCTAAAACTCAGATCACTAGTTATTTTTTGCAACCATATGATTAAGAGAGGAAATGTCGATTTAAAAGTTACAGAGGGAAAAAAGCATTTAGTTAAAATTTCAGTCAGCTATTAGTCTTAACCTTTGGAATTTATTAAAATTATATGAAAATTAATCAATAAACTCTACCTGTGGCAGTTTACATGCTACTGACGGTAATTACTTACATATTAGAACTGAAACTTGTCCGCTTGTCCAGAAAGCTCCAAATATACGCGACAGTCCCGTTATTTGTTCTTGTTAAAAAGTTATGTTTGAGGTTAATTTTTTGAAATTATGTTGAAAATTTGTGATTTGCCTCAGATGGAAGAGGATGGAGAACCTTTTTATTGTATTCATGAGATTTTACCAGCTCAGCGTGTTTGCCAGAACAGCCATGACATAGGGCATATTTTAAAGAATTTTCACTGGTGGGGCAAATTTTTTACCATGTTTGTGTCGAGTTGTCTTTTAAAGTTGAACTTTATATGTTGTTTAATGACTCAAAAAGCATCTTTAAACGTATCGAATTATTGTTAAGTACTCATTTATTATAAACAAATGATTTTCATTACCTGAACAAAATATAGTTTGTGCAATAAGTAGACATTTCCATCAGATTCTATAGAAAATTATTATCTTTATGGAAACAAGTCTCAAACGTTTTTACAAAAATCAAATTTTGTTAGAAATATAAAACTGATAAATTCAATTTCCATCAGAATCTGCGAAATAAAATTAATATAATTATAAATATTTAACATACGATTTGTTCTGAATATTACGAATTGTTCTGAAATCTTTCAAACTCCATGTTAAATCCTACTAGATTAAAAAAAACATATTGAGAACAATTTTGGTTAATGTAAAGAAGCGGTTACCCCTTTCAGTGGTTTGGCGAAGTTTTTAAGATTTGCCAAAATCACACTAAAAGACGATGGTAACGAAAACATAGCAGCCATAAAATTACGTGTATATCTATACTAATAAAGGGACAAGTGGAAGTCGAGAGATCACGTGACCGTAACTCACCGGGCGGGCCACTCCTCGAAAAAAAATAGCCGCAAATATACAGGAAAATCGGTGTATTTTTTTTCTCATGAAAGTACATAAATGTTACATATTTGGAAAGAGCTTCGAAAACTGATAATTTTTTCTGCGTACACTTATTCTGTTAATTCAATAGTTTTAGAGATACTTTCATTCTACAATCACTCACTGCTGAGAAACCAAGTCATCTGGTGCAGTGGTGCTGCCATCTGTCGGCAGCGACGGGAATGAAAATTGAAAAGAATTTATTCACTTGAATTTAATATATTTGTAGGCTTTTTTTTCTTTTGTGGGGCCCGAAGTACATAAATATGTTACACGGATGGCTTGAGCGTAGCTAGGCGAAGCCCGGCTAGTACATAATATACAGTCAGTTTAGGGTCACGATCCAGATTCCTTATGTCAGTAATGTTAAAATTACTCGTTTTTAAGGAACATTAAAAAAAAATCCTATTGAATATAAGTTTCTATTTTTTTACTGTATATTGCCTGACGTATATTAAATACTTTAACCAGAGCTTTTATAATTTAAATAACTTGTTAGTTTTATTTAAAAATATATAACTTCTACTATATGTATTTTTTTTAGAAACACCAAATGTTTATGTTACTAAATTACTCTAAATTGATATTTTAAAAATATCTTCGTTAAAATATGTTATATTATGCATTTATTAAATATACAAAGTTTGAAAATAATCATAGCAATAATTTTTGAAAAATGTTCCTTAACTGGCAAAAAACACTGTTTTGAGAAAATCAACATTTAGTGAAACATTCTCTTGTGCTTAGTGCATGCCCGCTCCATTGCTTGGATCATCTGGGTCATCAGCAAGACTGTCTTCTAATTTACATTTTTTCTGTTTTCTATTTATTCTGGCTTCCTTGGTTTGCTGTGAAACATCATATTGAGCTTTTATTAATCTTGTCCGATCTGCTGTTTGCATTACTCGAGAATTATAAAAACCTGGAGATATACCTAACGTTGAAAGAACTTTGCACTTCGTAATATTTCCGTCATTATAGGATGCAATTGCTTCAAATACACCTGTTTTTAAAGTTTCTAACTGCACAAAAACATTCTTTAGGATCCGTGACCAGATTATACTATTTACACTCTCATTGTTGTTTTGTGTTTTCCCATGTAGACATTTGGCAAGTAGATTAGGATCTGCTAAATCTCTATAAATGTTTTTAATGTAATCCAGTACTACTATTGGTAAAATGGTTGTTTTGGTTGGAGCACGGGAAATTAAAAAAATGCAGCTATGAATGCAGCGAGCGGTTTGTTTTGGTTGGTGAGGGTGTAACGCCAGGCGTTTTAACAGATGGTAATAGTTCTTTAAAAAAATATTAAAAATACTTCTAGTGCAGCTAGAACAAATATGTAAATATCATCACAAGCACAAGATTACATACTTTTCAAAAATGCAAAAATTGGAAAATGCATTTTTTTGTCGAAAATCGTGACCCTACCCCCTTAAGGCAATTTAAAAGCACAAATATTTCAGAATAATTCCTGAATGACATTCTTTACTCATAATTGAAACGAACAGGAACATGAAAAGAACAGGATATTGGGTAATTTCCCATTATACCGATCCATCGCCAACCTGTTGACTCAGAAGAGTTTGTTAGGCCGTCTGCACACGGGGCAACTCAAAAGAAACTGATAACCGACTCAAATCACAAACCAGTCCGTGATGAGTAGCAACCTATGTAATTGAATGGAGCCACGCACACGGCGCAACTGGTTACAAACTCGTCGAACGAGTTTGTAACCAGTTGCGCCGTGTGCGTGGCTCCATTCAATTACATAGGTTGCTACTCATCACGGACTGGTTTGTGATTTGAGTCGGTTATCAGTTTCTTTTGAGTTGCTCCGTGTGCAGACGGGCTTAATTTCCCATTATACCAGCGGTTTCCAACCTTTATGCTACTACGCCTCCCTAAAAAATAAATTTTTTTCTCGCGCCTAACTAAAAAAAAAAAATCTTTTACCCCGCCTCCCTATCATTTAATCGATATAATAATATAGACACGCTTTAAATAATAATAACTTTATTACAAAAAAATGAAAACTACAATTACAGAATAATAAGATTTTGCTATAACAATACGAACATGCATATTTATTTTTATATTAAATTACTAATTAAACTACATCTAACGCATCAAAATTTAATGCGAGGATTGTTTATTGAAACAAAGTTTATCATATCTTGGAGGCAATGTGGAGAGTAACTCCTTTTCGACTATTAACCTGCTTCGATATTTGGTTTTCATTGCAACCAGTGCCGAAAAGCCCGTTTCGCATAAATAAGACGTTACAAACGGTAGAAGCCCTTGCATTGCTTTTGCAATACAAAGATTCATACTCTCCACTAAGATTCACTCAAAATTGAATTATGATTTTATTTTGAAACTTTACGCACACGGCGCAACTGGTTACAAACCCGTCCGGACGGGTTTGTAACCAGTTGCGCCGTGTGCGTAGCTCCATTCAATTACATAGGTTGCGACTCATCACGGACTGGTTTGTGATTTGAGTCAGTTATCAGTTTCTTTTGGGTTGCTCCGTGTGCAGATGGCCTAAGACACATTTTGGAAATGTCTCAAATGCAGAAAAAAAAGTCCGGATTCGCGTCGGGACATGGCTCGATGGAAGTCGCTTAACATTTATGACGTGTTTGCGTTTCATATACTGCTGGTGTGATGGATTATCGTTTACAAAGTTCTGCCAAAAGCAGTTATTGATGAGTAATAATGAAAAAGAACTTTTTATATACCATGTTTTTAAATTTTCTGTTGAATCATATAAACTTGACAATTCAATGTATTAATAAATACTTAAAATTTTTTTTGATGAATTATCCCATCATCTTGAAAGAAAATGAAGTTAATTGGAAGTTAACTTGCGTTTAACTTTTTGTTACCGTCCCGGCCGACAGATGGCTGGACCAGTCTACAAAACAAGATTAACTGAAATTGAATTCAAATCTGCTTAAAGATGGCTAAAAGTATTAAAAGAATGCATTGTCATCGTGTTCTGAGCTATTCTAAAAGTTTCAAATGTTTAGCTAGTCGGGAAGTTAGTTAATTATCGATTGCAAGATTTGTACTGGACAAACACACAAACACACAAACACACATACAAACAAACAAGAAAGCGAGTTAATAAAAGCATGGTAAAAATACAGCAGTTGACTGGAGAAATCATATGCGGGAGGTTATTCTGGAAACTCTAGTACTCTAGTACTTGAAGGTAAAAAAATTAGAGGTGAAGGCAAAATCATCGCAGTTGATGAAATTTTGTACAGTAAACGTAAAAACAATGCAGGACGTGTTCCACCAGAACAGAGGGTTGTTGTTGGAATACGTCGTGAATACAAGGAATGTTTCATAAAAAAAGTACCCAATAGAAGTGCACGCTGTTTAGCAACCGTAATTGTGGAAAACGTATTACCTGGTACTATTATCTACACAGATTGCTAGAGAGGGTACAGAAAAAATATCTCCATGACGCGGGGTACATTCATTTGACTGCAAATCATAAATACAATTTTGTAGATCCCCAAACTGGAGTCCATACCCAAAACATCGAAAGGCTATGGGGTTCATGTAAATGGCGAAACAAACAACAACGAGGTATGAACAGATCACATTAAGATTCGTACCTCGAGGAGTTCCTGTGGATTCACATTTCGAATGAAGATCCTTTTGAAGCAATGTTGATAGGAATTACAAAATTTATGCAATTAATAATAAATTAAAAAAGAAGTTTTCGATATTTATAATTTAGTTATCAAAAAAATATGTGATGTGATTAAAAGGTGCGTATTATCTTGTATTCATTTTATTTCTTTAATTGACGACTTTATGATATTATAATTGGCAACCTCTCACGTGACGTTGGCGATGGGTCGGTATAATGGGAAAGTACCGGATAATGTGGTGCAAATAATAAAGAGGAAACAAGCACTAATAAAAACAGTTATCAGTCGAAGGTTAATTTTAGGCTGCCAATAATAAACACTAGCATCTATGTCACTAAAGATAAATCCATTAAATACAAATCTGTTATATGTTCTGCTATCAATCTTATAAATGAATCAGATAGCAATAACTTCGCCGTACTTATCGCCCACGTCAAAAGAGGTTTCCACTTCTTTACAAGAGCCCAGTTTTTATATTTTTCGTAATTAAAAAAATAGACCAAACTGATGAACTGGAATCTATTGTAAGTATGTAAGTTCTGAACATACAAATACAAATGCGTAGAATGCAACAATAATTGCCAAGTAAAATAAAAGCTTCGTATACAAAACGAATTTTTTTAATATAATATTACGATGTTACCAAATTCAAAGAACTCTTAAAGTAAAATAATTAAAATATTACAATGTTATTAGTTAAAAAATATCTTTTATTAAAAAACTAATACATAAAATATTACGCTGCTACTAATTCAAATAAAAGTCCTTAAATTAGAAACACACTTAAAACAATCTGATTTTACTGATTTTATTTAAAGTTTTTCCAGCAAAACCGAATGAATAAATATTGCTAAGTTGCCAATTCAAAGTTTATAATACAAAAAATAAACAACTGAAACATTTCAACGTTTTTATCGCTACTTGTTTAAATAAGAGTTTTGAAATTGCTTTTGCAGTTTAAAAAAAAAATCTGCCAAAATTATGCTACGAGAACCGTAATGTCACGCATTGGCTGTTTTCGTTTTTCACAGCTGTGTTACGTAATCGACAAGTGTCGTGCATAAAATCAATACTGCAACTATCGAATATCTGTTTTGTATCTTTACTCTGCTCTTCCATTTCACTCCATTTTACTTTTAGAAATGATTCACGGAGAAAGAAGATTTAAACTGTTTATGAAATGTCTTTCATCGATGCTCACTTGCATAATGTATTATAGTTAAATGCCGCATGAAAGAAAAAGACAGAATGCACAGACTTGCCGCAGGAACACCTCTACAGTCCACATGCACCTGATCTGGCAGCCAGTGTTATCCAAGCTTTTGGATCTATTTAAGACTTTTTCTTTTGCACTATTTGTAGATACGACAATACACGCACACACACACACAGTCTTAAATAGAACCGAAAGCCTAGATGACACCAGCTGCTAGATCAAATACCTATGAGCAGTAGAGGCGTATTTGCGGTGACAAAACAAGCTTGAAAAGGGCAGCCACAATGGCTGGACAGTCAAATATATGTTCTGGAGAAAGCATTTAGAAGCATTTATTTAGCCTTTATTTATAAACCGATAAAAGCATTTATTCAGAAATCTTAAATTTATACCGTTAAAAAAATTTATGAATATTCTTTTGAAAAAAAAGTCTTATCGAATAACAATAGGCACCGCCGACAGATATAATTTCGAAGGTAGAGGTCGTGGAGGTTGCTTTTGTTAGGTTTTAACGTTTAGAATGTAACGATTTTTTTACCATGTTTTTATTAACTCGCTTTCTTGTTTGTTTGTGTGTGTGCGTGTTTGTCCGGTACAAATCTTGCAATCGATTTTTAACTAACTTCCCGACTAGATAGACATTTGAAACTTTTAGAATAGCTTAGAACAGGATGACAATGCCTTATTTTAATACTTTTAGCCATCTTTAAGCAGGATTAAATTCTTTTTCAGCTAATTTTGTTTTGTAGACTGGTGCAGCCATCTATCGGAAGAGACGGGAACGAAAAGTTAAACGCAAGTTAACTTCCAGTTAACTTCATTTTCTTTCAAGTTGATGGGATAATTCCTCAAAAAATTTTGAATGTATTTATTAATACATAGAATTGTCAAGTTTATATGATTCAACAGAAAATTTAAAAACATGGTATGTAAAAAGTTCTTTTATCTTGTAATTATTTCCCAATAAAGTCAGTCGTCCATGCATATTGTTCTCACTACATGCCATGTTCCATAAATGGCATATTACCCAATGTATTAACCTCCTTACCTTAATAATTCATACCGCCATTTATAAAGGTCTTTTTGGATAGCCACATCACGGTCGAGTTTTAGATTAACTGCACATTCCACCTTAAGCAGTGCTTCAGGCGATGCATCAGATGATATCTCAGATCTTTTTCCCCGATGTTTAAAGTACGGAGAATTTTCCTTACGGTTCTAATTTTTTGACAGACATCAATAACGCAAAGTTCTTTTGAAAAATTAACTACTGAAAAATTAAAACTTTTGAAACGACACGCTGTTTATTTACACGTCTAACTTCATTGGCAGGAAAAGTAATTAAAAAATATGCATTCTCAAATCACTGATTAGAAATATACTAATATACTGAGAACAAAATATTCCCCATCGCTGAACATTAGGATTGAAAATTTATCATGTCAGCAAAGCCCTTAGAACCAGGATTAACATAAAGATCAGGATGAAAATCACGATATTATGTTAAAAAAAAAAGGCACGTCTAACAGAATCAAAAGAATAGGGATCGTTGAGATGTAGGGGAAGTTTTGAAGGATTTATTTAGCTTTTTTAATGAGAAACGCCACTACTACCGTATTGGCTCAATAAATAACTCTAGCTGACTTGCGACTATTTTTTACGCGATAATATATTCATGGAATTCATAGATATCAGCAACATTCTAGCAGAAACTTGTGCAATGTTTGTCTGAAATGTTAACGATGTTGGATCCTTGGAACTACCTGCGGTGAAACATACTTAAAAAGTTGCTATGTTGTAAAGAATTTCTTTTGATGATGTCATACGGTCACATTCTGATTAGAAAAACTACAATTAAGATGCCAAAAGAAAATTGCGAGACATTTCATGAGCAACAAATTTTCCGTTCTACGTTACTTTACTGCTCACACATTTTTTCTGCTGGCATGAATGTGAAAGAAAATGGTGGCCTCAGATTAGAAATTTAGTTTGAGTAAATTCTTTAAGTGTGCACATTTATTTGGGCAATAGGGTGAAAATTAATATGGACAAACAACACTTTCTCTTCTATATATATGTAAAACAGTTCCGTAATTGACTGACTGACTGACAGATAATGCATAGACCAAACCGCTGGACCTAAAGGGTGAAATTTTGCATGACGATTCTTTTTATTGTGTAGGGGTGCACTAAGAGAGATTTTTGAAAAATTCTTCTTAGATTTTTTAAAGCGGATTTTTTAAATTTTTAAGCGGTTTCCGTAACATTCTTTAAAGTTTGCATTTAAAATATTAACCTGAGGGTTATAAAATTTACATCACGAGAAAGATCATACAAATTCCTTTAAAATGAAATCTTTTTCGAATCTTTACCTTCATTTTCTGACTTTTGGTTAATTTTCAAAAATTAATTTTTAGAATTTAATTTATTAAATGCTGATCATGTGGTTTCTTTTCTTTTTGTGATACTTTAAATTAATTTTGCGTCACGTGCATAACAACGAAATAAATGGACAAGTTTTTTTTCTTTCAAATGCGGCAGACGATTGGACATTATCCAAAAAAATATTAAAATACAGTTAAAGAAATGTTCTTCAAACTATACTATAATAACTGTACTATATTCTTTAGTGTGTTCAGTTAGATTTAATTCCAATATTTTCTTCTACATTATTTTGTCTATAAAAATATCCGTTACGATTTTTTTATAAATATATTTTTGTGTTTTTTTTTGCATTAATTGCATACATTGACCGTTGTATTTATTATATACACATATATATATATATATATATATATATATATATATATATATATATATATATATATATATATATATATATATATATATTTATTTATTTGGCATTAACTGCATACATTGACCATTGTATTTAATTTGAATGTACTCCGTAGCAAACCACGGGTATTCAGCTAGTTTTTTTTATGAAATTCAAAATCATCCGTTCTTTAATAATCCTAAACCATCTGCTCTTCTCTTTTTCACAGTTTCGACGCTTCTCTCATAAACCTGGCAACACTTTAAAACCGTCTGCTTTTCGTATTCATCGATGAAAGTGAGTTATTTAAGCATGTCTCCTTGTTCGTTTATTTTCTCGATATTTTCTCGTCTTTGTGCAATGTTTTCCCCACAGGTATCTCGCCAATGAAAATGTATAAAATTTAAATTCTTTTAGTGTTAAAATCTGTAGTGTTAAAATCTCTGTAGTGTTAAAATCTCTGAATCTTCTGTAGTGTTAAAATCTCTGAATAGCGACAACCAAGTGACAGGTTTAGGAGTCCCCAAGGTGGTCGATGATTTTTAACACACAGATTTTTTCAAGCTTTCGGGAAAGATCGGATACGCAAGGCTTATAGCTCCCGACCCAAAGAATGTTAGAATTCGACGGGGGCTTCATTAATGGATTTTTTCAGATGTTTTTTTAATCCTCTGCTGCTAGTGACTGTCCCACAAGGTTTTACGTGCCGTTACAGGCTACTGTGCTAATCCTATTGGATTCGCTCACCTCAATGTTAACCTATGGAGAGAATTTATCCAAGGACTGCCGACTTGGATTTAAAGATTTTTCAAAAAAATATTGTACTCCGTAACGAGAAAGAAACCTTGGGGCACATCTTGGGGCATTTTTCGTTTAGAAAAAATGCAAATATGTTTTTAAATTTAAATTATTCGGGGAAAAAATCTGATATAGTGTGTTTTAAAGGCTTCTAAATTCCTATGGTGGACGCAATTTATAAAATGAATCGTGTTGCAAGGTGCAGAAAAGTTCAAGCTATCTGAAAATACCATTTTTATTGGATTATCAGCATTTATGTCGCTGTTAATAGTAGACACATTTTCTCAATAGGTTAACATTGAGGTGACCGAATCTAATAAGGTTAGTAGACATCAAGCCTTAAGAGCAGTGACTTCGCCATCTATTGTACGAAGCGTGTAAGATTTAACATTATAATAACATTCCCTATTTGAACGGAACAAAATACTCTCCCACCCAACCTACTCTCGAGCCATAAATTACTCAAGTCCTGTATTAAACAAAAGCGGTGAAAATGGTGCTAGCATTAACGATCGTTTTTCGATTATTCAACACTTTTTTTTTTTTTGCAGTGTACTTGAATATTTTCAAAATAGCGCTCTAATCATAACGAAAATTAGGCCCGGGAAGCGAATTTCAAATACGTACATGTATCTTGCAACAGAAGGGAGGGCTAACCGTAACAGCCAATGAGCACTTGTTCTTTACTACGCGTGCATTTGGACTTTGAAACTTTTATGTTTGTTTCTATTCTGTTTATCTAGTCACTCACCCTGTGTGTAGCGTTTGTTAGTTTTCTTGCTCGCTTATAAATTGGAAAGAAGATCAAGTATTTTTCTGTATAAAAAAATAAATAATAAATTAACGCACCTTTTTAATATCTAATAAAGACTTTGAATTTATGCATTTTTTAATAAAAAGCTACTTTCTGTCAACATTATTCAATTTTAGGCAGCAGAAGAAATTTTTCAATGCAAAAGTTTCTTGATTATCTTTAAAATTAGATGTTACATGTTGAAATGTTGCATCCACAAGAAATTTGAATGCACTAGAAACCATTCAAAAATCAATCAATCAATCATAAATAATAATCCCTACAAAAGAATTACTATTGAAAAAGTAGAATATGTTAGATATGTTTTGAAAAGGTTCAATTAAATTCTGACAATCTCCAAAAATGCCTGATTGAAATATAAACAATTGACAGTTTAACCGTCCGAAAATTTTTTCACCCAGGCAGAAAATGATTCTTCATCCTGGATATTCGTTCTTACTTCACATTCAAAGTTATCTTCATTTAAAACAGTGGAGAACACAATTTTAACGACAATCGGTAAACTTTCATTATCCGCCATTAAACCGTTGAGTGCTTTTGAAAACAGAAAGCATGCGCTCGCGATCATTGGCCGTTACGGTTAGCCCCGCCCTCGGTTGCAATATCCATGTACGTATTTGAAAATCGCGTCCGGCGAACAACATCAGAAAATTGTGTCAAGACAATCACCGTAAGCGACTTTAAATGAGCTGTTTTGGTTACGCTGCAGTTGTAATCCCGTTATTGACACACCACTACAATAACCAGACTCGAACCCGTTAATACATTTGATAGAAATAGTAAACACAAATAAGAAAATCTAAGTTATTTCATAAAAAATTCAGATGCAACATGTAATAGCACATTAACTGGAAAATATCTGTGCTGATATAACAGCGCCGCCCCCCCCCCAAAAAAAAAAAAAAAAAAAAAAAAATCTAAGCAGACAAATCTAGTTTCCGGAACCACAGTGCGGTCTTGAATCACGCAGTAGGCATGACTATTGCGACCTTTCGGAATCGGCTCTGAGTAGTACTTTCCAGTCAACTTAGCCCGTCTGCACACGGAGCAACTCAAAAGAAACTGATAACCGACTCTGGTTACAAACCCGTCGGACGGGTTTGTAACCAGTTGCGCCGTGTGCGTGGCTCCATTCAATTACATAGGTTGCGACTCATCACGGACTGGTTTGTGATTTGAGTCGGTTATCAGTTTCTTTTGAGTTGCTCCGTGTGCAGACGGCCTTAGAACTTGTGTTGCAACAGATGAACAATCAACCGCACTCCAAGCCAACCAACCAACCAATGTAACCGGAAAAAAAGTCTTAAAGGCTGAAGAATGTCTAGAAAATATTAAATTTCTACAAAACGAAAGTTGTCGTAAGTTTACCCTGATTAGTAACCAGTAATTTTTATTATGAAGACTCTTTTGAAAGTTATCTAATTAATTTTTATACTTATTGATTTTTATTTATTTCATAATACTCTAACCCTACTATATTTAAGTGTTTGCACACTTTTAATGAAGATAAAATAAGCTTCTGTTAAAATATTGGCGAGTATGTTGATTTGTACTAGAGTACTACAGTTATGTACTGCAACACGAGGTTTAAAATATAGTTTCTTTTCCCCTCCAATGCGGCAGACGGTTTCTTTTTTACCGCGGTTTAAAATATAGTAAAATATAATATTATTTTTCAGTATTCATACCGATAAATATCTTATATAGACTGAATAGACTATTTCCTTTTGTGAACCACTCCTATATCTATAGATTTTCTAATGCATAGAGCAATGGTGTGCAAACTTTTTTTGACCGTGGCCCTCTTTCTTTAAATAAAAGATCCCTCAACCCCCAGTGAAAATTTTTTGGTAGTAGCAATTAAAAAAAAAAAAAAATTAGAAAAATAGAAAAAAGAAATAAGCAAATTTTAAAAATCGATGAACTGTAAATTTTGGATAGATTATTTTTTACATAACTAGGGGCTTTGCCCCTAGGCTCACTACTCTCGCTCCTTTGTTATGGCTAATAGCGAGATACGTACATAGAGGTGATTCTCGGGCAATGTAACAGCTTCCATCCATTTACTGTTGTCACCCTTAATGCGAAGGGCGTTTCATCACTGTTGAATTATCAGCTTTAAAATTCAATTAAAAATCGAAAATTGAAGATATCGATTTGAAATGAGGTTTATATGAATAAGAAAGCTTTCAGCTTCCAGATGATGTAAATATTTTCTGTGTTAGATATAAACTCGAGGAGCATCGATATTACATCCACATAGGGGATGATATTTCTTGAAAAACTGTGTTTCATTTTTTGATGAAAATAGTAGCCTGTTTAAAAATATTTTTAAACAAATGAGGTCTAGTTTGAAAGAGAAATGTCTGTAGTCTTAGATTGTAAAAAGATCAAAATTCTACGACCATTTTTTGGCGAGTTATCGCAATCTGAAGATGAAAAAGTCAATATTTTCCCACAAAACATAAAATAAAAAAATACTTAAAGTCCGACGAAGATGAGACATGTCTTACTTTGGTCCCCCCATTTTTCTGCATCCATTGGTATCACTCTCGACCGCATACCCCCAGAGGTTTCGGAGGAGATAGCGGGACAAGCTTTTGACAGCAGCAGCGGGAGTTACTTTTTTTTAGAATAGAGAGATAACAATAGAAAAATTCCTCACCTTTCTCAGTCATTTTTGGCCAATCTCATGTGACTAAATTTTCATGTTTAAATTTCGATATGTATTTGTATTTCCTTTTGGTAAAAATTAACAAAAATTAAAATTAAAAAGAGCATTATTTGAAAATTATTAGCATATTTATAGCAAATATTTGCATTAAATAATTCAGTACGACATAAATTTACCTCAGACTATCCGCAACCCTCCTGTAGATCGCGACTTACAGTTTGCGCACCGCTGGCATAGCGTAAAGGTATGGATTTCGAAATATTACTTATTTTTTCAGTTGAAAAGAAAATGAGAAACATACATTTTTTTAAGATTTACAAACTTACAAGATCTGATGGTTGTTATTTTTCGTAGAATAATATACCCATTGTTCCAGTTTCGAAATAATTCCTCTCTTCCATTCATTGTTATTGCAACAATGCTCCTTATTCTGAGTTAAAACTCGCATTTTGAGGCCCTTAAAAGTTCAAAAAATTATTCCTAAAACGAAATCAAACTTCATTGTTCGAGGTAAGAAAAGAGCCTTAATACGATTTTCTGAGTTTAGATTGTGTATCTGGTCTTAAAATGCCTAAGAAGCAACAAATGGGTTTAAATTTCTTTATCAAGAGTCTAAGGAAATGCATTCATCTCTCTCCTCTCAATTTAAACTGCACGCTTAATGTTTTTTATCAGAACAGTTTTGATAACACCAGATAAAAAATAAACGACAAAAAACTAATTTATCAGTTTTATCACCTTATTTTAACTATCACCCATCTGTATGTGGATTCATTTTAGAAATTGTTTTGCGTACGTTCCTTTTAATATTGCATGTTGAAATATTTTGATTTTTCATTTTATATTCATCTGTTCTGATAACAATTCCTTTCTTTTTTATAGCAGTAAATGCTGCTGAAAGCATTCGACTTTAGTAAGACGCAAAGTGGGCATCTAAGATGAAAATATTTTAATATCGTCCTGGCATTCAAGTAAATACTTTAAGGGATTCTAATAGAGAATAGAGAAATAGAGAAAGAAATGTTACACCTTTGGGCATTTTTCGTTTTCAAATAATAATAATAATACTACTACTAATAATAATAATACAAATAATATTTTAAAACTTAAATTATTCGGGAAAAAAATCTAGTATAGTGTGTTTTAAACGCTCCTAAATTCCTGTGGTGGACAAAATTTATAAAATGAATTCTGTTGCAAAGTGCAGAAAAGTTCAGGCTATCTGAAAATACCCTTTTTATTGGATTATCAGCATATATGTAGCTGTAAATAGCAGATACATTTTCTCCACAGGTTAACATTGAGGTGAGTGAATCCAATATGGTTAGTACACAGTAGACTTAACAATAATTTGATACCGAAAGCTTTTTAACATAATGTATTAAGTTCTATAACAAACTACTCAGATATTATTAATAATAACTGATTAGTTGATAACTAAACAATACACATTCGAAAAGCTTCTACATGTCTTGCCGTTTTCATAAAAATGAGAATTTATTGACTTTATGGTAATTTTAGTCAACCAAATTTCCTCTGTCTGTGGAATATCTATTCCAAAGTCTTTCAGTATCTTATACGCCACATTATTTTTATTTAATTCGGGAACTACACATATCATTGCAAACAGGTACAAGTTGTTACTAATCTTATCAGTACTTCATGAATTAATACAACCTTATGATGATGGCCAAATACTAATAATCAACGTCTCAATTTCATCTTCAGGAATTACAAGAAATTTTAAATTATCTAATCCTCTTGCAAATTCATGAATTGCTTCCTTCATATTCCAACTTGTTAATTTGGTTTCTTCCTGATACAAACGGACCCAAAATTGGAATAATTTTAAAGGATATTATGGATCTCCAAAACTTGGATCTGAAGAATTTTGCAAACACATAACAAAACCGCTAAGTGTTTTAGATCAGTGCTCGCCAAAATCAAAGTGTCTCAGAAATTGATAAACGGAGCAAGCGCAATGTTCAAAGCAATGTCTTCTCCATCGGAAAGCTTCTAATGCTTTGAGTATGACTAATTTTATTGTTTCAACAACATGAAAATATTCGAGTATCAGCTATTAGCGTTAAAGTTTCATAATACATTGGACATCGTTATTCTAAAAACTTAACAAGAGTTTCACTTCAAATTTGCTTCAAATTTAACCGAGGAAATCGCATTGTGATGGGCTGACCAAAGTACCTCAGTATCTCTTAGAATCAGTATCTCAATCAATATCACACCACTCAGTGCAGTTATAGCAATACATTTATATAATTTTTATGTGCAACCCACTACTTTCAATAGAAAATGAGTTTGATCGATGAGGACTCGGATAATCTCTGCAGTTTTGCTTTAGCACTTACCGTAAAATCTTGACTACAGAGGCTGTTCACACATTTTTTAGACGATGTATACTGTATTCACAAAACTAAATTACATAAAATTCTTCTGTTTTAAATGTTCTATTTGACATCCCTTATTCTGAACTATCTTTCGACACCGCAATTTCCAGGATAATAATGCCTTTTGAAGTGTCAGAAGAGGTATTCTATCCCATTCCTCCTGAACAGCTTTCCAGAGTCCTGTAAGGGTTTTGGGACGACGTTTGGATAATGCAGATTTTAAAAGTCCGAAAGCACAAAAATCCATAGGTGATACATCGGGAGATTTAGTAGGGATATCAGTGAATGGTATGGCCTTGATACCAGTTTTTTGTTCCATTTCTTTTAGGAAATTTACAGTGGATTTTGATGTGTGACTGCTAGCTTTGTCCTGATGGAGTCTCACAGATTGATGGCACTGTGGGTAAAGCGATGGTATTTCATTCAGAAAAATTGGCGATAAAATATGTTCCCGATAGTATTTGGAGTTAATCTTGACATTTTTTCCACTCTCTTTATTTTTAACTTGCCATTATAAGAAAAACCAGCAACAATCATGAATCCCATAGAAAAACTTTCTTTCGATTCTTTGAACCATGTACTTAAAATTTTTTTCTCCCCTTTTATGATAAGAAATGGCTCTTTTTTGTTGCAATCATTTAAATACACCCATGATTCATCTATTGTGACAATTGTTTTCCATTTTTCTTTGGATAAGTGTTTCTCATATAGAATTCTGCAGCGTGTCCTGCGTTCAGCGATATGATTTGGAAGAAGACGATGCACATTGCGTTTTTTCGCTTTCTTAAGATTTAAATCAACGCTTATCATTTTGTTTACAGTGGACACCGAGTATTTTAATTATTTTGCAACTGTCCTTTGACTAGGGGGATTTTCTTTTAATATTAAACAACGTACCTTTGCAATAGTCGAAGATGTCCGTTTCTTCCTTGGATACTTGTTTGGAATTTTTGTCCCACTTGAGGCTCTAATTTCACGTTTATTTCCTTTCTTGTTGACGATATTACCTATCGACGCTTTAGATATCACAAAACCATGACTCTCACATCGTTTTTGGATAACGGAGTATGCATATTTCTCTTCGGAAAGAGCATAAATGTAGCCTTTGAACCACTGCTTTGTTAAAAACGCCATTTTGAATAAAAACAAAACTTTCAAGCCGCAGACGATAATTTTGACTTTTAAAAACATAGTACAATTGCAATTATTTCTTTTGCAGCAAACGATTTTTTATTACCGCTTACCAAAATCGTCTAAAAAATGTGCGAACAGCCTCTGTACTCGTGTACAAAAAAAAGTAGTTTTAAACATTGAATAAACGACAAACAATAGATGAGCTGTAGTGAAAGCTTCTAGTGAAAGTGATTAAGACTGATAATTTCACAGTATTGTTTGTTTTGAATTAAAGATTTAAGTTTTTATTCGCTACCGAATTTGACGTTTTCGTTTATTTTTATTACAAATTTTATTTATGTTAATAAGTATTTGTGCAATTTTTAAATAAAATATTGAAAAGTTATGGGTGCGTATAAATTTAAATTTTTAATTGAAAAACAAACAATACAGTGAAATTATCAGTCTTAATCACTTTCACTAGAATACACCTCATCAATTGTTTGTCGTTTATTCAATGTTTAAAACTACGTTTTTTTTGTAGACGAGTATAATACGCACCAACATTTTTGCGGACTAAAATGTGAAAAAAAGTCCGTATTATACTCAAGATTTTACGGTAAAAGATTAAAATGAAGTACACATAGAGAGGCACCACCAGATGCATAAATCTGTGCAACTATATTTTAATCCAGTGGTGAGGTGGGACGATGCGAAAGAACACTTTTAACTTTTTATCAAGATCGCAGTCTTTCACGCTCAATTCAGAGAATATTAACAAATAAAGAAAGTTATACATGGGATGCAGCATTGTGGTGAATTCTCCACTTGAAAACTTAGTCTATATATATAAAACAGTTCCGTAACTGACTCATTCATTCACTGACTGACTGACTGACTGACTGACATACAACGCACAGACCAAACCGCTTGTGGGATCTAAATATTCTTTTATCCAATTGTTTACTTTAATTGAATATCAAATAAGGCTTCTTACCTTGTTCCCAGGTGGTTCTTTTTTGCTGCTGGTTATTCAAGTTGCTATCTTATTCTTAAAGAATATTAAAACTGAAGTCACACTAAAACAACACTACGAATGAATATTATTATATTTTCCTTGGTTAGATACTTTACACATTACGGACATTAAAAGATATACAATTTCTAAGCTAACTATTTACAAACATTGAATATTAATTATCGGAAGTTTCTCATCTCTGACTGAGACGTCTATCATGCTTCGCGATCAAAACAGTTCTGCTAGTCGTTACATAAAGTCCCGGATGAGCTGGGAAATTGTCTGGTGATGCTGCTGTTACGTCACCTGATCGCGTTCTATCGAATTCGGCGACATATTCCCACCTTGAGTATGGAAGATGTCTGAAATACTCAATTTGGTAGCCGATTATGTCCCAGTCTATCAACGGGTTTCACCATCCGGCCGTACTTGGTCTTTTTAAGCTGCCGTAACTGAGCAATCGGAGCTTCTTCTGACAGATATTGTCGCAGGTTCAAGTCCTCAACTTGGTTTCCCTGGAGCTCTAAAGGACAAAGACGTTGGTAAGGACGCAAAAGTTCTCCTGTTTTGGTTTTCACTCTTGCAAGTCGGGATTTACCATCCTTCCCTGGGTATAATTTTATCACCTTTGCTAATGGCCAATCAATACGTCTCAGCTGACCATCATCTATGAAGACTAGATCGCCTTCTTTGATCTCGACACTTGTTTTTCGAGTTTTTATGCATTCTCTTAAATATCCCAGGTATTCACTGCGAAACCGGCGACGAAGATCATCTCTGATTTTCTGTCTGTATGCGTATCTTCTGCGCATTATTGTCTCATCGATACTGTCGAAGTCTGGCACTCCTGTGTCACGAATATCTTTCATGAACATCTCTGGAGTCAAAGCTATTAAATCTGATGAATCTTCTGATATATATGTTAAGGGTCTGGAGTTGATAATACTTTCTGTGTCACAGATAATTGTGTACAATTCCTCTAGTTGCAAGCAGGCTTTTCCTATCACCCTTTTCAGTATTGACTTAAGGATTCCTATTAACCTCTCCCAAAATCCTCCATACCAGGGCGCTGATGGTGGGATAAGTTTCCAATGAATTTTCCTTGTGGTTGCGTAATCTTGAATGTTTTCCCAATTAACTGTGTTCAATTATTTTCTGCTGCCTATCATATTTGTGCCATTGTCGGAGTATATGGTGTGCGGCCTACCTCTTCTGGCGATGAATCGCCTTAAAGCTTGCAACAGTCCATCAGTTGAAAGGGTTGTGGTAATCTCCAGGTGAACCGCTCGAAAAAATGCACATGTAAACAGTACCACCCAGCATTTTCTACCATCCCTTAGAAATAGTGGTCCACACAGATCGACCCCTGTAATGTCGAAAACGTTGGCATCACGAACTCTATCCTCAGGCAGGGGAGAGCTCATTACCTCAATGGGTTTTGCAGAAAATCTCTTACAGCGGGTACAGCTCCGTATAACTTTGCGAATCATCTTCCTGCACTTTAAAATCCAGAATCTTTCTCTCAAGATTGACATTAAAGTCTGCACCCCAGCATGGCTTGATTTTTCGTGTTCTTTTCTGATCAGTTTGATGACAAGAGAATGATCAGATGGGAGGAGGATAGGATATCTGAATTCAGGCAAATCTTTTCTTCTCGAAATTTTTGATTCTATTCGGAGAATGCCTAAAGAATCAACAACAATTTTAAGGGTTTTTAATTTCTTATCTTCTGTCCCTTCAAAAGATTCTTTTTGCACCGTCTTAAAAAGTATCATCTCAGCTTTGTTCATTTCTTCTAACGTTAAATTGCCTACGTTCTTGTTTACATTACTTGGCTTACAAGTAAACGAAAATCTCAAAATCCAGGCTGTGACGCGCACTAATTTGCTATATGAAGATATTTGGTCATAAATTTGTTTAATCGGACTCTCAATATTGGTCGCACCGATAACTGTCTTTTTCTTTTCCGAATTTGTTATATTAAAATCTGGAAATGCTTCGGATTTGGGCCATTCACCGGGAGGCTTCTTTAGCCAATCAGGACCTTCCCACCATTTAGATTTGGAGAGAGTTTCAGGACTGCATCCTCGAGAAGGTAAGTCAGCGGGATTCAAGGGTCCAGCTATATGATTCCACATTCCAGAATCGCTCAAAGATCTGATTTCTTTCACCCTGTTATAAACGAAAGTGGCCCAGTTCTCATTTCGTTTGATCCAATAAATCGCGTTTCCTGAGTCTGACCAATAAAACGTTTGGATTTCTTCTAAGGACAAATCATTCTTGACACTGTGCGCTAATCTTGCCCCGATCATACAAGCCAATAATTCAAGTCTTGGGATCGAGGTTGTTTTAATTGGAGCAACTCTAGATCGGGCTTGTATCAATTGACATTCTACCGATTGTTCGGTTTCACTTCTAAGGAATATACATGTCGCGTATGCAGAACAACTTGCATCACAGAAAACATGCAAAGATGTGCTTTCATTTATTTCAGGAAACTTTCGTGGAATTTCTATATCGTCTAAAAGTTTTAATCGGTATGCCCAATCTACGAATTTCTTGGAGATCATTTTTGGAAGATCGGCATCCCAACCAATCTTAAGTTTCCAGCATTCTTGTAACAGTATTTTTGGCATCAATGTTACTGGAATTAAAAAACCTTGAGGATCGTAGATCTGGTTTGCTGTAGACAAAATTAGCCGTTTATTTATTTGGCCATCGAAAATAACGTTAATATTTTTCAGGTCACAGCTCAATGTATCATTTCTAACGTTCCATTTAAGACCTAACAGAGAAACAACTTTTTCCTTATGTAACTCGTTGCTCTGAGTTTCTGGCATTAGTGAGAAAGGAGTTTCTAAAATGTCTTCTTCCCAATCTTCAGATCTATGTTTATTGTATACCCAGCCTCGGAGATCGAATTTTCCCGAGAACATAAGTTCCCTTGATTTGTGGACAAAGTCCTTTAATTCATCTAAAGAGTCTACGCTAGTAACACAATTGTCGACATACATCGACTTTCTTAATTTATTAGCCACTCTTTCCAAGTGTTTGGGTGAGTTTGTCATGAGATGTTCTAACGTGGCGGCCAATATAAAAGGACTTGAGCTGACCCCGAAAACTAGACGTCTATGTCTTAACACTTTCAATTTTTCAGGATTGCCCTCTTCCCACCAAAGGAATCGCAGATAGTCTCTATCCTGCGGGTTGATGTTAATTTGGAGAAAAGCCCTGCGTATATCAGCTGTGAGCCCATATTTCCCTAGCCGAAAGCGATTTAAAACACTCGGAATCAATTCTATTAGGTTGGGTCCCTTTTCCAAACAGTCGTTCAAGGAAAGGGAATTTTTGCCCTTCGCAGACGCGTCAAAAACAGGACGAATCTTTGTCGTCGAGGATTCTTTGACTACAGCCCGGTGTGGTAAATAATAGCACTGAGAAAGTTCAATTTCAGTGTCTATTACTTCTTCAATGATATTCTCATTCAACCATTCTCGAAACACGTTTTGGTAGGCTTCAAGATGTCCAGTTTCTTTCAGTTTTTTTACTGTCGATTTTAATCTTACTTCAGCAGCTGATTTGTTATTTAAAATAAAAGTTCCTGCTGTATAGGAGCTAGATTGGCAAGTCAAGTCATTGCTGATCTAAAAATACCAAACCTAAAGATCTTTTATTGGAGTGACTCTACAACAGCTTTGAGTTGGATCCAACGAGACGACAGATGGGGAACGTTCGTATGGAATCGCGTTCAAGAGATCAGATCACTGACCCAGAAAGACGATTGGCATCATATTGCGGGAAAATTTAATGCGGCTGACCTCCCATCAAGAGGATGTTCTCCTGAGCAATTTCTAAATCTGAAATGGTGGAAGGGACCAGCATGGCTTAAAGAACCAAAATCAATTTGGCCACAAAGTAATGAATCACCTGACGAATTAGAGATAAATTCTGAAATACGTAAGACATCAGTGACAGCCCATGCTAAAAGTACAGAGCCTGATGCGTGGTACTACAGATATTTCTCTTCTTACAATAAAATAATACGGCTTATAGCTTGGATATATCGATTCATTAACAATTCTGGGAAGAAAAATGTCCTTAAAGAACCTAATCTTACATGCCATGAGATAGAGAATTCCGAAAGAGTGCTCATTTCTTTGATTCAAAGAGAAGCTTTTGACAAATCTAGTGAAGATAAAATACGATCTCTTAGACCAGTTGTCGATGCGTTTGGAATAATTAGAGTAAAAACGCAAGTCATGTATCGACAAGATACGGAAAGTTTCAAATATCCAGTGCTTTTGCCATCAGATCATCCAGTTGTTCATTTGTTGATTTCCTGGAAACATCAAGAATTATTACACGCAGGGGTTTCCCTATTGATGACACACCTGAGGGAGAAATATTGGATCATAAAGGCCAGGAAAACTATTCGGACAGTGGTTGGACAATATGTGCGTTGTAAGAGATTCAGCGCTCGGAAAATGGAGACAGTGCCAGTAGCATTACCCCCAGAGAGAGTCCAAGACGCAGCAGTATTTCAGGTCGTTGGCATAGATCTAGCGGGCCCTTTGTATCTAAAGAGTAAACAGAAGGCATGGGTCGTATTGTACACCTGTGCTGTGTACCGAGCGGTGCACTTCGAACTGATTACATCTCTGTCCACCGAAGCTTTTCTCCAGTCATTGCGGCGGTTTATAGCCAGAAGAGGTAGGCCAACGACGATCTACTCCGACAATGGTACAAATTTTGTCGGGGCAGATAAAGCCTTTTCGGAATTAGACTGGAATCAAATTTCTACCGCTGCAACTCTTCGCAGAATTCGCTGGAAATTTAACCCTCCTACAGCTGCCTGGTGGGGAGGTTGGTGGGAGCGGCTGATCCAAATGCTGAAAAGAATTTTGAGAAAAGTTCTAGGAAGAGCCTCACTAACCTATGAAGAACTTAACACCCTCCTTTGCGATTGTGAACAAATAGTAAACTCGAGACCCCTAACATATGTGACAGAAGACATAGACAGTTTGATACCATTGACTCCGGCTATGTTCTTACAAGAAATAAGGTCTTCCGACGTTGAGGATATAGACACAATCGACACTCAAGAAATGAATAGAAGAATCAGATACAGGCAACAGGTCAGAAGCCATGTTCGTGAAAGATTCCGTATAGAATATCTTGGCCAGTTGCAACAAAGGACTTTACATCGAGCACAAATGAAATCCCTAGCTGTAGGCGATATTGTGCTTTTGGAGAGTGACAGTAAGAAACGTACCTATTGGCCATTAGCGCGAGTATTAGAGTTGATTCCTGGAAAAGACGGGCAAAACAGAGTTGCCCGTGTAAAGACTGAGTTTGGTGAACTGTTAAGACCAATACAAAGACTGTTTCATTTAGAGATCGACAAAACATTACCTTATGAACCAGTACTTCGTACAAAATGTGGAAGAAAAGTGACTGTTCCTGATAGATTGTCTTATGATTGAACATTTTTTATATTTTGATTGATAATTATTAGTTTTAGTGCATATTATGTAATTATGTTTAGTGTCATTGAATATTTTAATTTTTGTGATTGGTTGTTGAGTTTACCTTCAGTAAACTCAAGGTGGGAGGATATCAGAAATGAGGCCTCTCTCGTACATTTCCTTTTGCCTGTCAGCAATAGTCGCCAGAATGTTTTATGTATGTTTATGTAGGGGGCGACGCAATGCTTGCTGGGAAGGCGCAGAGTGAGTTTCAATCCCGCTTCTGTCTGTGGTCTATGTAACATGTGTGTGTGTGGTGCGTCTAGTGAAGTGATAAAATGTGTTTCTGTGTAGATTCGTCTCTTTCTTGAGTTTTTGGCCTCGACCCTTCATTTTAGAACGATGCGTAATATCGGGTAGAAATTACGGTCGTATTTGTGAAAATCACCTTTTTCTGCTTCAGTTTCTTTTGTCGTCTCAGGGCACATGACAGCAAGATGTCTTCTAAAACATCTCTTACATTTAACATACGACTTGCAAGATTTTACCCGGTGGCCTAGCTTCAAACACGAAAAACAAATTCCCCTTTTAAGCAGGAACTCTTTTTTTTCTTTCATATTTTTATTGCTAAACAATTTGCAATCGTATAAAGGAAGTTCATTCTCACAAAACAGGCATCTGTCTTTATTTATTGCTGTTTCATTTAATAGCAACGCAGCGGTTTGCTTTCCCCCCGAAAAAGCCGCAGACTTGTTGACGCGAAATTGTTTATCTGTGTGAACTATCACTTCACTACTAATGGTCAATGACAACATGCGTTCTCTACTAATCACTTCCGCTTTCAAAATCTGAAGTATTTCATCTACTTTCCATTCATCTGATCCGCATTTTTTAGTGATCTCTAAAACTATATCAGAAGGCAACAATTTTATCAATATTGGAGCTAACAGGCTCCCATAATTTTCAGAGTTTATTCCAAGTGCATTTAAACTTCTGATTTGTGTCTCGCACGAATCTAATAATTTTCTTAGAGCTTGTACATCTGAGGATCGTTTTACGGGATGCAGAGTAAGAAGTTTGTTTAAGAGTGAATTAGTTACTAATTGTTTCTTTCCGAACCTTTCCGCAAGGGTATCAACAACCGACTGATAGTTATTGTTTGTAATCGCAAAACCTTCTATTGATCGAGCTGCATCGCCTGTAAGATACGATTTTAGATAACTGAGTCTTTCTACATTAGACAAATCTTGATTTTTATGAATGGCGGACTCGAACTGGTCCCAAAACCTTTGCCAATCACAAAATTCTCCACTGAACTTTTCAATAGTAAGCAGCGGTAATTTAATAAAGGGGGATTCGACTGCTCGTTTTTCAATAAATTTTGTCCCTTCAATATCATCATTTGCCGTAGGAATTGAAATTGAGGGTTTACATTTTGCAACTGCTCTTTTTATTTTTCGTTTCGCTTTTAATATGTTAGTAGTGTACTCGTCACATTTCAGAACTTCCTCGTTAATCTCCTCTAATTTTGAGACCGCAGTTTGAATTTCAGTATCTAACTGTATTAATTCCTCTTGTTTCAAAGTTAACTCATCCAAGAGGTCTTCTAAGTGTTCTATACTAACGTTTTCATCTAAAATAGATGTTTCTGTTTTCGTTATTAACTTCGTAGCGAGCGATCTAAGTGTACTCCGTTTTTGTTTGGCTTTATCCATCTTTTACTTTTTAGTTAATGTTTCTTTAGATTCAAATCTTAAATAACTTCAACTATCATTTATTAAAGCCAATCTTAATAGCAATCAAAAAAATATAACAGCAATCCTGTCGCGGACGCCAATTTTATGTGGGATCTAAATATTCTTTTATCCAATTGTTTACTTTAATTGAATATCAAATAAGGCTTCTTACCTTGTTCCCACGTGGTTCTTTTTTGCTGCTGGTTATTCTGTACATCAAGTTGCTATCTTATTCTTAAAGAATATTAAAACTGAAGTCACACTAAAACAACACTACGAATGAATATTATTATATTTTCCTTGGTTAGATACTTTACACATTACGGACATTAAAAGATATACAATTTCTAAGCTAACTATTTACAAACATTGAATATTAATTATCGGAAGTTTCTCATCTCTGACTGAGACGTCTATCATGCTTCGCGATCAAAACAGTTCTGCTAGTCGTTACATAAAGTCCCGGATGAGCTGGGAAATTGTCTGGTGGTGCTGCTGTTTCGTCACCTGATCGCGTTCTATCGAATTCGGCGACACCGCTGGACCTAAAGGGCTGAAATTTTGCATGGCGATTATTCTAATAGTGTAGGGGTGCACTAAGAAAGATTTTTCAAAAATTCTTCTTAGATTTTTTTTAATTAAATTTTTAAACTGTTTTTTAAACTTTTTTTACGTTTACATTTAAAATAATTCATTGAGGGTTGTAAAATTTATATCACGAGAAAGATCATAAAAATTCCTTCAAAATGAAATTTTTTTCGAATTTTTACCTCCATTTCCTGATTTTTGGTGAATTTTTAAAGATTCATTTTTAGAATTTAATTTATTAAATGTTGATCACGTGATTTCTTTTTCTGGTACTTTCAATAAATTTATCGTCACGTGCGTAACAACTAAATAGACAAAAAAAATATTTTTTTCTCTTTCTAATGCAGTAGACGATTGGATATTATCCAAAAAAAAATGCATATCCCTTACGATTTTTTTATAAATATATATATATAGATAGATATATATTTTACATCAATTGTATACATTGATTATCGCATTTATTATAAATATATATATTTATTTTTTGGCATAAATTGCATACGTTGACCATTGTATTTAATTTGAATGTACTCCGTAGCGAAGCGAGGGTTTTCAGCTAGTTAAGTATATAATGAACCGCGAAGCCGATTCTTATTTTTAGAAACTTGTATAGAGAAAGGACTTCATTTTTCATATCTCATAACAACATTTTGAAAAAAGTTACATGCGTTTTTTATTTATGCTAAGCCATAAATTATGACTAAATAACATACAGGAAAATAAATTTGTGGACATTTTAATACCAAGCTTTGTCTGCGAGTTCAGTTTCTCGTGAAAAGTAAAATTTAAAAAAATCTAAGAATTGACTATATTCAGTTTGTAAACAGCTGTCATCAATTGAAGAAAAAGCGCTGAAGAAAACCCCAGTTTTCTAAACTTTTATGAGATCAGAAAAATTACAAATTTAAGTAAAAAATCTATTTTATACTAGCTGAATACCCGTGCTTCGCTACGGAGTACATTCAAATGAAATACAATGGTCAATAAATGCAATTAATGTAAAAAAATAAAGTAAGTAAAAATAAAAAAAATTAAAAATTGTAACACATATTTTTATAGACAAAATAATGTAGTAGAAAATATTCAAATTAAATACAACGGTCAATGTATTCGATTTGTATGTTTAATATCCATAAAACATACTAATTTGAATTAAATTCTTAAAAAACTTCTCTCTCAATTAGTCTAGTGGTTAAATTTTATCTTTACCTGTATTTTAATATTTTTTTGTCAATTTATTTCATTATGCACGTGACGCAAAATTAATTTAAAGTATCATAAAATTAATTTAAAGTATCATAAAAAGAAACCACGTGATCAGCATTTAATAAATTAAATTCTAAAAATTAATGTTTAAAAATTCCCCAAAAATCAGAAAATGGAGTTAAAGATTCGAAAAAGATTTTATTTTAAAGGAATTTTTAGGATCTTTCTCGTGATATAAATTTTATAACCCTCAGATTATTATTTTATAGGAAAACTTAAAAAAGTAGTTACAGAAACAGCTTAAAAATTTAAATTTAAATATCTAAGAAGAATTTTTCAAAAATCGTTCTTATTGCACCCCTACACTGTAAGAAAAATCGTCATGCAAAATTTCAGCCCTTTAGGTATAGCGGTTTGGTCTGTGCGTTTTCTGTCAGTCAGCTACAGAACTGTTTTATATACATTGATAATTAATCTTTAAGAGAGGGTGGAGTTAGGGAAACTGTGCCAACTTAGTCCTCACCTGTGATCAATGAATGCCCTTATCAGCAAACGTTCAAAAATTGTACGCTCTGTTTTATGAAAATTTTCAATTTGGACACAGTCCAGTCTGATATGTTAGACTGACACTAATTTCCCGATAGTTAAAATTTGTTTTAAATTTGATTTAATTTCCGATACGCTGAAAAAAAACAGATACAAAATTTCTGTTGAGATAATGATCAGTTTGGATTTGTACGAAAATTCACGTTTTAAATTGCTTTTATGTGCCAGATCTAGTTCAAAGTTCATAATTAAGATTGCTATGATACTAAAAATAAATGTAATTATCCAAAACTTATTTAAATAGGTAAAAATTTTCATTGAAGCAAAAATGTTTTCTTAAATGTTTTAATCTATCTCCTTTCTTAAAAGAAAAACGAAAAATCATTTTTAGAGTCCTTTGAAAAAAACTAAAATATTTAAACGCATTTCTTCTATTTCCCGGCACTTTTTAATCTTTGTTTTTCCCATTACTCTTATACCTTTGCTCTGTAACTGTATTCAGGACATTTGAAACAAACTACAATGCTTTCTCAAAAGACCTGTGTAATGTGTAGATACATACCCTTTCTTTTTGAATGCATTTTAAATCAATAATAGGAAACTAGAGCATTATATTAAACGTTTTTTATGCTCTCTCTGTGTAATTATTAAGTAGTCATTTTGATTAGAATTTTTTCCTGTAAGCGTATGATAATTATCGGGAAGCTGAATGGAAACTTGCGATTCCAGTACATTGTGTGATTGTCTCACTACACTGAACTCCGTCATTTACAACTACAATTGCTTATTGTTTTCGGACTTATACCATTTCCAGTACAACATTATCCCCATTTTTTATGTTGCCGTTTTTTTATGTAGTGGTTACACCTTCAGAACTGAAATGTCACTTGTTAGAGCGAATGTCGGTAGCGATTGTTTAAAGAATCGGTCTCCGGTTTCACAGAAAATTTAAGATGAAAACAATTTTGAAAAACATTTTCAGCTTTTTTGGGCGATATTCGAGAGAGACATAAGTGTTGAATAATATGAAGTAAAATTCTAAGATTTTTTTTAGTTTCGTTTGATTGTGTACATTTGATGTTAATTTGTGGCTGTTTATACTTTTCAAATTAGTTTGTTAAATTTGAAAATTCATAAAATTTTGTTGGGAAACTAATTAAGAAAATGAAATAAAACAGATATTTTATATTTTGGACATAAACAATCAATAACTACTTTACTTCTCTATGAAGTCTCTACTTTAGCTATTCTATGAAGTTCATTTTTCATGTCGTATTTGTTGACAAGCTGCGATCTGGGATATGATCAGTTAATACACTGCAAATATCTGTCGTACGTCCAGTTTATCTCAGTTTGAATACCCAACTGAGTTGATAACGTCAGATAACAGTTATCCACTGAAAATAAACTTCCTTTCCTGAATCCTTGCTACTTCAAAATTATAATCAACCTTAAAACACTTAAGGGGACAGTGGACCTTCAAAACTAACTTTCTTTTTTTTGAATGGATTTACTTGAAATTTGAATATGTGATTAGTACCATAGATATGTAAAAGTTGTTAAAATTTAAAGATGAAATAGTAATAATTCATGAATTATGAATTATTAATTATATCAAAAATTGGCCTAATTAAAAATGGTCCATGCGCATTTCTTTTGCATATAACATGGTAATTTTAATTTACAGGATACCTTATAGAACTAACAATGAAACTTATTGCTTATTTTAAGCATTCATTAAAAATATAAAGAGAAAAATATAATAATAGTGAAAACACCCTTTTTATTACCCAAAATACCTATAACTCATCTTTTCAAGTACAAAATTTAGAAATTCTGAGCTACGAAGCATAATTTTTTGCAATAAGATTTATTTGATATACAGTTAAGTATATAAAACTTAAATTTCAAAGCAATACGATAATTAGAAATGCGCCTGGAGCAGTTCGAATATTCGTATGACATGAAAATTTTTATTTTGAGAAAAACACATTTAAAGTTATTGCTATTAGTAACCACATGATATCTAAATTAAATACAAATGCCTATAACTAGGAAAGTAATCACAGAAATTAAAAATTCTTTTTGCAAAACATTCCTACTCGTCCGTAGTTTCACAATTCAATAAAATAAAAAAAAATCGAATTTTTGGAAAAATTTCACAATTTTGAAAGTCCATTATCCCCTTAAAAGATCTCGAATCTCCGCTTGATATATAATATTTCAACGAAAACCGCTAGCTCGAATTTTCAGTACTCAAACGCCCTCTTTTGCTGGATAGACAGTTCATCAGAATGCAACAGTGGAAATACAAGCGGGATTTTGAATTAAAAAGTGAAAACTCAAATTGAAAGTTTGTGAAGCAAGTTTGAATGTTTGTTATTGAAGATCAGTTCATCTGCAAGTCCCATCTATTGTTTGGACCATCAGTACTAGTATACATATCTAGAGGGCCAGAGGTAACCTAGTGGTAGTGCGTCGGCTTTCGGTACTGGGGGCGCTCGGATCGAATCCCGGCAAGCGCCATTCTTTGTGTCTAGGCCGGATATGGGTGCGTTGAATCCGTAGACAGGAAAGTCCTTCTATGAGGTCAGTAGGTGGGGGACGGTACGATCCCCCAGATGTCACCACTGGGGGTGTTCGGTCAAAATTGAGGTGGCATCTGGCTAAGTCGGACTTTGACCCTTGTGGTGTCATTATAAACTGAGACGCACCTTCAGCCCGCAAGCCTGTATGGATCTGGTCTGGAATACTTCCGGCCAGGGCAACAACAACAACAACATATCTAGGGACTCTAAACGGATTGCGAGAGGACACACAAATTCATCCTTATTTTGATATTTAAAATTCTGCAATCAATTCCATGGTTCGAGTCTCTTTATTATTAAAATTGACCGAAACGCTTCACGGGTGAAAAAATTCCTTATTACAATATATATGCACTATAATCATGAATAATAATAAAGCATTAAAAATGTCCATAAAAATATGAAAATCATATGTTGTGACAACATTAGCAGAGAATAAAGGAAAAAAAAACAGTCAGCTATTTCCGTACGTCACTCGTATTTATCCTCATTCTATGTTTCACGAAGCGATTACATCCTCATTTCGCCATAAATCACATACGTAAAGCAATCTTGTTATTCCACCTAAAATTAGAATTTTCGGATAGAAGTTATCGAGAGATTATTTCTGGGCAAGAGAGTCGATTACTATTATTTTCTGCTTTTTTTTTTCTTATGTAGGAAAATATCTTTTGCTTGAAAAATACGTTGAGATTGTAATTCGTTTCGCAGAAGGCTGAAAAAGAACACCAAGAGTGGATAATTTGTTGCACATGCTTACATTTGTGAGTATGTTGCGGATTTCAGGATTAGTTCTGATTAATTTGTTTTTCTTTGGCAGTGTAGCACATTTTAAGTTGCCAGATTCTTGTCAATAATTTCAAACGTCGTCGGAAACTTTCCCGGTCTATAAACAGTGTCTAATTTTGTACGTCATCACACTAGATACGGATCGTTCAGTCATAAAGTTGTAGCAGCTTAGAAACTTGTTTTTGTCTGGAACAGAGAGTCATTTTTCATTCTTTGTAATACTTACAGAAAACTTTGTCACGAGGGATGGTATTAAAATATCAGATTATCATGTACAGGGAAACTTAGCCGGTAGGACCTTAGCCGGTCTTTGAAATCTAGAGGTTTTGGAGTTCGATTCATACACTTAGTAAGAGCTCGTTATATATATACAGTGGCTCCCAAAAGTGTTCGTACACTTACGATTTTCAATGAAATAGGGGTCTATCCATTAATTAAAATGAATATTTCAGAATGGGTATTTAATAATAAGATCTATAATATATTCTTAACAAAACTACATAACATATTTTAAAAACATAGTAAAACTTTATTTTTAAGAAACCAATAATCAAAAAGTAACAAAAACTTTATCTCACAAAAGTCATCGTACACTTGTAAAAAACTCTACATATTAGTAAATATTATAATTTTTCGTTAAATTAATATTTAGTAGGATATACTTTAGCATCCACAACTGCTTTTAAACGTCTGTGAATAGATTGCACTAGTTCTTTTGTAATTTCTGCATCAATATTCATCCATTCTTCCATCATAACTGCTTTTAGTTCGCTTTTCGTGTGAATGTCGTGTTTTCGTACTCGAACCTCCAGTTCTATCCAAATATGTTCTATTGGGTTTAAATCTGGCGATTGAGGTGGTGTTTTCAAAACTTGTGGGCAATTATAGAGACACCAGAGGCGAACGTTGAGAGCCGTGTGCTTAGGGTCGGTATCTTGATAAAAAACAAAGTTGTTTACAATACCCAAATTTTGGGATGATAATTTTAAATTGTCTCTTAAAATATTTATATAAACAGCATTATTCATTATGCCATCAATAAATATCAAATTACCTAGTCCTGATGCTAACATCCACTCCCACACAAGCACACCTCCACCGCCATGCTTAACTGTTCCTACTGAGTTCTTGGGATTAAGTTCCTCATTTTTTCTTCTCCATACAATTATACGCCCATAGGAAACACAAATGTTAAAATTGCTTTCATCGGCAAATAAGACAATACATTTGGGGGCTTATTTATTATTGATAGTGCGAAGGAAAGCCTAAGATTTCTGTTTTTCTCACTTACAAAAAAATTTTCTAGGGGCAGAACGCCCATGTAATCCAGCTGCTCTGAGAACTCTTCGAACAGTTTCGGGTGAAATTTAAGTAGAAAATGTTTCATTAAATTCTGCAGAAACTTTTGCAGCACTCAAACGTGGATTTTTTCACAAAATTTCTAATTATAAATCTCTGATCACGTTTTGTTAACTTTGCCGGACGACCTTTTCTTACCTTGTTTTTGATCCGATTTTCTTCTTTAAAGCGTTTTATCACATACTGCACAGTAGAAAGGGATAAATTAAGTAATTTAGCAATATTCCGAACTGATTTACCACTACTATGATGAAAAATAATCAATTTTCGGATGCTGTTTGTTGTTTCTTTACGACTACGAGCCATTTTAAAATAATAAATAGAATATTACGGAGTAGGCAAGCAAAAATGAAAGCCAAACGATATTTTAAATGCCACAACAATTCAAAAATAAAAATAAAGCGCCAGACAATAATTTTAATTATGAATTTATCCGAAAATATTTCAGTGTACGATGACCTTTGTGAGATAAAGTTTTTGTTACTTTTTGATTACTGGTTTCTTAAAATTAAAGTTTTACTATGTTTTCAAAATATTTCATGCAGTTTTGTTAAGAATAGATTATAGATCTTATTATTAAATACCCATTCTGAAATGTTCATTTTAATTAATGGATAGACCCCTATTTCATTGAAAATTGTAAGTGTGCGAACACTTACAATTATATATATATATATATATATATATATATATATATATATATATATATATATATATATATATATATATATATATATATATATATATATACAGTTGGTCCTCTGTTTAACGACGCTCTACTTAACGACGATCTCTATTTAAAGACGATATTTCCCAGTCCCGGTCCCTCCGACGTAAAAAAATTCTATTTTAAGACGATTTTGTTTCTATTTAACGACGATTTTTTCTTACATGATAAACTTTTTCTTCAACATTTTATCTACTGGAGGGTTACTTTCTGTGGGGGAGTTTGGTTTCAAAAACAGACCCGGAATTTCCTTTATGTTCGTTGCAATCATAGACTTGTTGCAGTGGAAAAAACCGGGGGAGGGGGGATTACTGTTTCTCGGAAGATCGAACATTCTTCCCTGGTGGATCGAATTTCTTAGTGCGGGTGTAGAATCACTCTATTGTACCTACCATGTTGTCATGTGATTTGCGAACTGTCCAAAAGCACCCCTCTCTCACTCCTTCTGGGAAGCACGTGTTCATGTTTAGAGAATTGAGGCAGTGAAAGGCAAAGTTGTGTAAATCACATTTTCAACTTTTTTTATTTGAGGGAAAATATGTAATCTCCATGTTCAATTTATAGTGGAATTGCAAATAATTATTGTTGGCAATATTATAGTAATTATTATGAATAATAATTTGTTCAATTTATAGTGGAATTTTTGTAGTTTTTGCAGTAAAACGCTTTTGACTTACACCACTTTACTTACTGACTTACACCACTTTGCTTTTCACAGCCTCAATTCATGGTTGGGTGTAGGAGCTCATTCCAGTACGAATACGAGGTGAGCAGAGCAAAATGGCATCAAAGCGAAAGCATCTTACGCTACACGGAAAAGGGAAAATTTTTGAAAACTGGGAAGAAAGTGTTGGAATAACAAAAGTCCAATTTGCAAGACAATTTCAGCTACCCGAGTCTACTCTCAAAGGCATTTTAGCAAGCAAAGAGAAAATTCTTGAAGAAGCACAAAAATTTGGTTTGAGATCCAAATCCAAACGGCAGAAAATTCAATGTGGCCGATCAGAAGAGTTTGAGAAGGCAGTCCTGCAATGGTTTCATCAAGCAAGAGCATCTAACATTCCAATTTCCGGAGTGATATTTAAAGAAAATGCTATTATTCTGGCAGAAAAGTTTGGAATGCAAAATTTTCAGGCTTCGGCTGGTTGGCTAACAAAGTTCAAAGAAAGATACGGGCTTGTATTTAAAAGCATATCTGGCGAAAGTGGCTCCGTAGATGAAAAAATAGTGGATGAATGGAAAATAGTGCTGAAGGGGAAATTAGATGGGTATGATGAGAAGATCATATTCAATGCAGATGAGACGGGCCTATTCTACAATATGTTGCCTAATAAAACCTTAACGTATATGGGCGAAAAGTGTTTTGGTGGAAAACACAGTAAGGAACGATTGACTGTTTTACTGTGCACTAATTCGGATGGATCTGAGAAATTTCCACCACTAGTTATAGGCAAATCAAAGCAACCAAGTTGTTTTAAGAATATCACCAGGAAATCTTGTGAGTACCGCAATAACAATAAAGCGTGGATGACATCACAAATTTTTATTGACTGGATTAGAAAATTTGATGCAAAAATGCATCGAGAAAAGTGAAAAGTTTTACTTTTAATCGATCGATGCACTGCACATACTCCAAATATCCCTGGACTTATAAATTTGACTATCCATTTCTTACCAGCTAATTGCACTAGTAAGTTGTAGTCATTAGACCTGGGTATCATTCGCAGTGTGAAAGCATACTACAGAAAGTCTTTAATTAGGAAATTAATAAACAATTCGGCTGACAGTATAAAAATTAGAAAATTTACAATCTTGGAAGCAATGCACATGATAACATCAGCATGGAAAGAAGTTTCTTCATCCACAATAAAAAACTGCTTTCGAGTTGCTGGAATTCACAAATACCTTGTAATGGAACTGCAAAGTACGGATGTAAAAATCAACGAAGATGACATTACCCCTGATGAATGGAGAAGTCTTGTTGAAGATGAGGATGTTTCAATTCAAGATTTCTGCAATTGTGATAAATATGTTTTAACAACAAATTTCAGAAATGTAGAGCAAATTTATTAAGATATTGTAAAAGAAAACACAGTGTCAGACGAAGAAGGTGAAGTTGAAGACACGGAAAACGAGACACTGCCACCGTCTTACACAGATGCAATTTCTGCTCTAGATGTTCTCCGACGCTATATTACATCGAAAATGGAAGGTGACTCATTTAACATTTTAGAAAATCTGGAAAAGAGATTAACGAAAACAAGGCGAATGAAGCAATCAACACTTTTTGAATTTTTTAAAACGTAATTTATTGTATTGTTTGTACTCTTTTTTTTCAATGTAATTTGAAATAACCTTTTGTGAATAAAATAATGATGATAATAAAAATAACATTTTTAAACACGCCAATATATTAAGAAATATATTGACAGTCCTAAACCTGTAAAGTGTGAAGGGAAATGTTATTTTTTCACAAATTTTGTTTAAGGACGATCTCTACTTAAGGACGATTTTTCACGGTCCCTTGAAAGTCGTTAAACAGAGAACCAACTGTATATTAAATTGGCAATTATTTGAACGTCGTGTCGTAGCGATCGCAAGTCTGCAGCTGAATCCCGTTGCAGATGACGTTTAAAAATATTTGTATTTCGCGTTTTGAAGAAGAAGTCTGGCAACTAAGATGACCCTGTACGAGAGTAGTAGAAAAAAGAATTCTCCTGTATTCGTTGTTAAGTTTTTTGCTTGATAATTTTTGGTATCCATGTTATTATTTAATTTGTGCGAGTCGTATTTTCAGTGTTAAATTTATGTAATAAATATTTTACAGTGTAAGAATATGTATGTTGTAGAATAATGTGTTGTTGCTACGCTAGAACATAAATATTGCATTTCCGTGTTCAAATAATTGTCAGTTTAATTATATAAGCTTTGTTGATCATAACTTCTTTGTCACAATTGCTGTTAAGTCCCTTATTGATAAGTATATTACACACGGTAATGCACTACTGAATATATATATGTATATCCGAGAAAATATATCTCACCGTTTGCCCCTTGGCCCTCTCGTGTAAACTCGAAACGTGCATTCTTCCTAATTTGAACCTACCGTGCAGCATATTCTCCTTCCGAGAGTTGTGGGTAAAGTTTATTGATGGATTGGTGCCTATAGAGTGAAATTTGAAGAAATGATTAGCAACCATAAAATAGTCCCTCAATACCTAGCAGTCATTTCCATTGTATATAATTTAATCATGGTTTCTTAGTCAACTTTCCTACTACTATCATATTCACTAAAGCAGTGATAGTCAAGTTATCTATCCGCGTAATGCATTTTAGATTTAGTCTCTAATAGTTGAAAATGCACGCCGATGAGCCATTTCTTACGTTTTGTATTTAATACCCATTTTTGGACAGTTTTATTTCGACGTCCTAAATCCATTACAACTGCAATAGATTTCAAGAAATACCATTACTTGTTAAAAGCAAACGTGACAAACGAAGAGAAGTATCGTTATTTTAAAAAAAGTTGTATTATGTGCCGATTTTGTAAGCACAATTCAAAATCTCTCATGTCACGAAATCAGGTTATCCGAAAATGACATTTCCATGGAATAAACCAGTTTCCGGAATTAATTTTATAGTTTATGTAACTTTCTATTTAATTTTTTTTTATTTTCAACTGTTGCAATAATAATCGTTTCTTGTCTCTCTCTCTATGTCTTTGTTTTTGTTTCTCTTTCAAATCTGCCATTCGCATCCATTACTTTTTGTGAAGCGAATTCTTAGCAATATTAAATATTCAAAATGAATATTAGACATACGGGTTATAATTAATTCCTTTCCATCCCCAATTATTTCCTAGAAAATAAATAAAGCAATGAGATGATGGAAAAATAATTTCACCATTTGTTCTTTTCACTCCTCGATAGTTCGAAAGTATCCATGCATATAGTAGGTCGGTTTACCTGTATGCATGTTTAGCACTGCACTGAAAAAGATTACCGATCTGGATAAAATTTTAATATCTTCCCACGATGTGTTAGCTCGTCATCTGACCCTAATAATCCAGCCATTGTACGGTTTTAGATTAAACAGTCGTTACTAGAAATAACCACAGAAGATTTACTTAAAGTTATCTGTCAGCAGAGCCGGTTCCACTGGTGAGGCGACGAATTGAAATAGGCACCAAAATGAGACACAGTAAAAATACGAAATTTTTAACGAATAAAATAAATATTAACAGTTTAATCTAATAAACGAAGCAATTAATAAAAATATACAAATATTAGTTTATAAATAGACTTTTTTAATATAAACTCCTGAATTTGAGATTATGGTAATTAAATTTTGAACGCCTATTTCCTAACGTTATTGTAGCTCTAAGAATTCTACCTGTCACTATAGCAGCTGCTGAGAGCAGTTTTTCTAAACTGAAAATATTCAAGAATTATCTGTGAACAACAACAACTCATGAGCTATTGGATAATCTGGCAATAATTTCTACAGAAAAGACGGTATGAAAAAAGACAATAAACTGTAGAGATGCAATCAAACAATTAGCTGCAATAAAGGCCCGAAGAATGATTTAGAAATTATTTTTATTACATAACAAATTATATTCAAATTTTGGGAATATAATTTCCTCCAGCAAATTTCTTTCTGAAACGATGTTCAGTAACTGCGTTTTTTCAAAAGTGAAATATATCTTTATCGAAAAATATATTAATTTTTATCATAACATATCTTTGTTTCTAAAAGTAAATTTTAAATTTCGATTATCTTATACGTTTCTGAGTGTTTAATTATTTTAACTAATAGATTTATACTTTCTTAAACGTTTTATTCTTGCCTTCTTTTGGGCTTTATAGAGTAGCAGAGAGTGGCAACACAGATGTCTGGTTTTTAAACGATGTTAGCTTTTTCAGAAAGTTAACGGAACGTTAGCGATCGTTGTTTTCATATGGTTTTTCATTTAAGCATAAAATTGGAAAAATAAAATGTCACCAAAAAAAGGGGCTAGATTTGGTGGAAATAAAAACAATTCCCCAAGGAATAAAATATTATCGGCCTATCAGCAAGCTTCTCGGAATGTGGAATCTGAAGAACACAGATTTCGAAGGCTGGAAGCTGGTCGCACAACTCATGCTGTTAAGAGAGCTGGAAGAACAAGACAAGTTGTGAGATTTACCAGTTTAGAATTACAAGTAGCAGCTTTTGTTTACAATACAGTAAGTGCTGGAGTCATTGCATAGTTCTATTGGAAAATTCTGCTAAACCTGTAACTTCAGCTTTTTTTTTTTTTGCTGCAATGATGACAGGCTGAATCTAGCTGAATTCTGAGGAGTTTATTATAAATTAATATATTTTTATATTGGGTTTTCATATTCTTGATGTGTACAACATTTCACAGGCTTTTATTATACTATGTAATTTATATTGTGTTTAATTTTTCATGCAGAGTTCACAAGGCTTAAAGAAACTTTCACATTTTTCCTTTTCAGCTTTTAGTGGTACAATGATAAAAGGCTGAATCTAGCAGAATTCTGGGGAGTTTATTATAAATGTATATATTTTTATGTTGGGTTTTCATTTAAATGATGTGTATAACATTTCACATTCTTTTTTATACTATGCTATCATGCATGTTTAATTTTTAAATTGATTTTGGTAAACAAACATTCTTAAAATCTCGGGCATCGACAGGTACTCCTGCTATTGTAATATATCTTTAAAATGACCAACTTTGAAACCGAAATTCTTAGTTCTTCATAGAAGAAAAAATGTTTAAAAATTTTTTTTTTTCATTTCAAAAATTTTTTGGTAAATTTTACTGTAATTAAAATTTTTATTATAGGAATGACATAATAATTGGTCATTTTAATTAACACATTTATATTACATGTGTATAAAATTTCATGGTATTCTAGCCAACTGTACTTGGGATATGTGCGCAATGACATAACAATGAAAAAACAATTATTGAAATTTTAAACAATTAAAAAAATTCTCTGCAAACTAGAAAAATTTTAGAGCCATATTTATAAAGTATACAGGGTATTTAACTCACAGTAAAATTTTCATATTTCTGATTAAGCGATTTTTATAACCACTGATTGAAGATAGGGATATGTTTGTCGAGTCTCTTAGCCTTCAAAAGGTATCCCTCAAGTTCTTTAAACCTAAACATGCTCAGTTCCATACACTGCAATCTTTTTATATATAACCAGGATTCAAGAAAAAATAAATCCAGCTTGATTAGTTTCGAAAGTGAAAACTTTAATTTTTTTTAAATATTTTTGAATTTTTTGAATGATTGTGTGTATGGGAATAGATTTTCGGGGAATTAAGAAATGTACACGCTTATCATCGTTATTTGCAAGTTAATATTACCTATGATATTTGAATAGCAGAGTGGTTAAGTGGAAACGTGTTGTGCCCATAACCACAAAAGTACCCTGTGTCGAAACCATGCTCTGTTAACTGATTGTCTTTTCTTATTCCAAAATCAGATATCTTTACAATCCTATTAACTTTTTTTTTCAAAGTTCCAGTGTTTGCCCTTCTTTTTGTAGATGAAAGAACGGTTTGATAAATATTTAAAATATATTCTTTTTAATTAGTTTTAAATGTAGGCGGTTTTATTCCCTTTTTGGATAATTCCGAATAATATAAAAAATTCTATCAGATGTTTGTTTAAAAATAAGATATCAGTCAACGGGAAATGCATGCTTCAAATATTTTTCATAGCAAGTAAATACTAACTAGCATGCTATATTCACAGCCTTTACCGTATTTTTCGGACCATAAGACGCACCGGGTGATTAGACACCCCTCAAATTTATGGGAGTACTTTTAGAAAAGAATATTTTTGTATTTTGTTAGGTATATAAAGATAGTTTAAATTTCTAACAAAATAAAGATAAAAAATGTTATACAAATATACATAATAAATATATATATATATATATATATATATATATATATATAAATAATATATATATAAATAATATAAATATAAATAATATATATATATATATATATATATATATATATATATATATATATATATATATATATATATATATATATATATAATAAAATATTCATTTTATTTTAATGTTACCTTCGGACCATAAGACGTACCCCAATTTTAAGTCGATTTTTTTATGTAAAAAGGTGCGTCTTATGGTCCGAAAAATACAGTACATCGTTGAGTGGCGCAGTGAAAGCGTCTTAGACGTAGAATCAAAGGGTCCGTGAATCCAAACCAAACTTTTCTAAATGGCTATTTTTTAACGTATGAATATGTTGCTCAATAACGGTCCTCCGGAAAGAAAAAATTCAGAGTCCGTCGCGAGTTATAATTTTGGCAGCGCACCAAACACAGTAGCAGTAAACAGTTAAACAGAAAAGTACCAAAATGCGCCACCCCCCCCCCCCCCCCCCGAAAAAAAAGGGTAAGCAACGATAAGTAACCCTACGTAAATAACCAGCGGTAATTTCATTAGAAGAGACTGCCTGGCGTATTGTTTTTCTTTTCCTTTCGAAAATCATGCCACTTGAAAAAAATTTATTCTAAGCATGCTTACTCTTAAAGATTGCAAATTTATTTTACCTGCGAGCCCGATTCGCTCAATTTTTTTAATACATTCAGTTTAAAGCTAAAACATTTCCAGCGTACAAATAGACTCGGATCCAGGATTTGCCCTTGTAATGGGCTCCTCAGCAAGGTATAACCGATTAGTACGCTGGAGAGAAAGGTTTGATTTGGTTTGGAGAGCTACGACCAACTTCTGCTACGCGAAGGATAACTAGACAGGGACCTACTGCTCTAGGCTGATTCCGAACGGCTACATACGTCCATGCCAAGAGTGGGGCTCCTGTACCAAACGTCAGTGCCCTAGTCATTCGACGGTCGTCCGGCGCTGAATTTCTGTAATTTTTTAATGGTGATTGACAAAGTGCAGTCATCCACCTTACACTTTCAGAAGTGGGCGCTTTTATTTTTCTTCATTTACTTCCCATTAAATTTTTGAACAGCTGTTAGCTCAGTTATAAATTTTCAGGCTATTAGGAAATATATAATTGTATCATTTTCCATCGCCAGTCGATATTATGCAGGGTGTCCATAATTAAAGTCCCACTTTCAAAAGGCTGCAAAAAAAGAACTACTGGTCAGAATGACTTCAAATTTGAACTGAATATACTGGAAGAAGGGGGAAACGATTTAGCATAATAAAAAAAATAATAAAAAAATTCCAACCGCTTACAGCGCCATCTATTGATACATTTTGGGACTTTTTTTTATTATGCCAAATCATTTCCCCCTTTTTCCAGTATATTCAGTTCAAATTTGAAGTTATTCTGACCAGTGGTTCTTTTTTTGCAGCCTTTTGAAAGTAGGACTTTAATTATGGACCGAAGTCTTATGGTCCGAAGGTAACATTATGTATATACTATACCCTGTATATACTATACTAGCTGAAAACCAGCACTTCGCTACGGAGTACATTCAAATTGAATACAACGGTCAATGTATGCAATTGATGCCAATAAATAAATAAATATATATGTATATTTATAATAAATACGACGATCACTGGATCAATGTATGCAATTGATGTAATATATATATATATATATATATATATATATATATATATATATATATATATATATATATATATATATATATATATATATATATATATATATATATATATATAATCGTAAGGGATATTTTTCTAGACAAAATTATACAGAAGAAATTATTCAAATTAAATCTAATAGGACATACTAAAGAATATATTATAGTTAATATAGTACAGATTGAGTAACATATCTTTTACTGTATTTTAATATTTTTTTGGATAATGTCCAATCGTCTGCCGCATTAGCAAGAAAAAATTTTTTTTTGTCTATTTCGCACGTGACGATAAATTTATTTAAAGTGCCAGAAAAAGAAATCACGTGACCAGTATTTAATAAATTAAATTCTAAAAATTAATCTTTAAAAATTCACCAAAAATCAGAAAATGGAGGTAAATATTCGAAAAAGATTTCATTTTAAAGGACCTTTTAGGATCTGTCTCGTAATATAAATTTTATAACCCTCAAATTATTATTTTAAATGCAAACGTAAAAAAAGTTACTAAAACAGCTTAAAAATTTAATTTAAAAAAATCTAAGAAGAATTTCTCAAAAAATCTTTCTTAGTTCACCCCTACACTATAAGAAGAATCGCTAAGCAAAATGTCAGCCCAATAGGTCCAGCGGTTTGGTCTGTGCGTTGTATGTCAGTCAGTCAGTCAGTCAGTGAGTCAGTCAGTTACGGAACTGCTTTATATAGATTTTACGCTATTTTTTATTTTATCTGTTCGCACAATTCGTAAAAGCTTTGAAATATATGCATTATATCAGTTTGCATTACATACGCTTCAGTATAGGTTACTTCTATATATTTCTTGTCTCTCATATAACAGATCACACCCACTGTCAATGGCAGCTTAAACTGATTTCGTTAAGGAGGTTTGGGATACTTTTATTTTCTCGTCCTTGTTGTTGCTGTTGTTTATATGTCCCCTGTCGGAAGTCATTCCAGACCGGATCCATATAGGCTAGCGGGCTGACGGGTACGGATCCGGTTTTATAACACCACAAGGATCGGAGCCTGACTAAGCCAGGTGCCACCTCAATTTTGACCGAGCAACCGCAGGGGCGTCATCTGGGGGTATTGTACCCTCTCCTACCATCTCTAACCTCATAGAGGAACTTTCCGGTCTACAGATTTAACGTGCCCATATACGTCCTAGACACGGAGGTATTTAATGGCGCTAGTCGGGATTCAATCCGAGCACCATCAGCACCAAAATCCGACACGCTACCACTAGGCTACTTCGAGCCCTTTCGCGTCCTTCAATATGCTATAGAACTTTCCAAATTAAGTATCCCGAACCACTTCTTTATTTCGTGATCACGATGCCCCATACAGTATCTTATACTGTACTGGCATTTGCCCACAGCATTTTTATGCCGTTCTACCTCTTCGTATCCTGCTGTATACCTGTGCTATAGCTATCTAACTCAGAATGGGAATTTTCAATGTTTACCCATTTTAGAATGCATATATCTAAAATTCCTCGGAAGGTATCTTTATGAAATTTTTCCTCAGCGTTTCTTCGTTCTTTTTTCATTAAATTGTCTTCAGAATTTTTAGTTTAGAGTGTTGTTAGAATAATCCCTGCGAAAAAATTCTCCCGAAAAAAGTTTTTTTCCTCTTTAGTGTGATAAAAATAATATAAAGTTTTTATAAATCCTTTAGATATGTCTTTAAAATTTTGGGTTTAGTTTTTTTTTAAAACAAATTTTTTTATAAGTATTAGGATCTTTAAATTAAGAGACTTAAAAAAATCGTAATAAAATGTGTGTAAATAAAAAAAATTAAATAACCACCATTGCAATTACTCTTGCAATAACTCTTAGGGCCTGTTCACCTAGAATTCGTGAGCGTCAGCGTTACTCGTATTGATATATTTTAAACCAATCACATACTTTAACAATTTAGGGGCTAATCATTTGGAGGTTTGTAATTGGTTAAATATATTTCAATGCGAGAAACGCTGACACTGACGGATTCTACGTGAACAGGCCCTTAATATTATTGCATTTCTGCCGTTTTATATAATTACCTGCTACGCTGTGCTTCACTAAGAAATCAAAACTAAAGTTAAAAATCCCCGTGCATAGATACGCGAGAGAGGTGTACAAGCTGTATATACAGTTGCTTCTTGACATCAAGTCTTTTGAACATCTCGGTCTGGTTGTCGGTAAAATGTCGCTTTCATAACCTGGACACATAATCCCCAGCTTTACCGCAAAGAAAACCGGAGACTATTGTATTTCTATTCGTTATTTATCAAGAACTTTTCCGCTAAGGAACATTTGGGGAATTTCCTTTTTTTTTTTTTTCTCTCTCTCTCTCTTTTTGGGATGAAGTCTGGAGCACAGAGAAAAGGTAGTCCTCCACCCTTCTAGATACTGGGCATTTTAAGCCCTTGATTAAGCTTTGTGCTATAAAACGAACCGAAACAAAGAGAGGTTTAATAACCGTTGCGGGAAATGACAATGGCCGACACGAGGCATTACTCCGCAAAGTTGTTGCGACTGTTATTACTCGGTGAACCTTGACGAAATGGGAACATGACAAATATTTGTTTTCGTTTTTCTTTTCAAGGGATTATCGTGACTTTATCGTATGTCTTTCTGGTGTGATACATGCCTTTTTTAGTGTGATTTAAGAATAAACATCGACGTCTCGTCGACATTGTCAAGGAAATGGTACATTTTAATTTTCGATTAAATTAAGGATCAAAGTAATAAATGTTTTGTTAAGTCGTGATTACAGTTTGACTATAACTTTACACTTAAGATTTTTGGACATTTAGAAATATTTTAAAGATATTTATTTTCTTTTTTACTGAGACATATAATATTTCCAAACAAAAAAAAAAAGAACTGTTAATCCGAGGGCGAGACATAGCCTAGTGGTAGAATGTTGGCTTTCGGTAATGAAGGTGCTCGGATCGAATCCCGACAAGCTCCGTTAAATACCTTCATGTGTAGGCCGGATATGGGCATGTTAAATCAATTGACTGGAAAGTTCTTTGAGGTCAATGAGTTGGGGAGCTACGATTCTCCCCAGATGTCACCCCTGGGGGTGCTCGGTCAAAATTCTTCCTGCTAATCGTAAGCGCCCTAGAGCGTGTCTCCTTAGGAGCTAACATTAATTCCCTTACCACGATACTCATCCCATCTCGCTCACCTACTTACGTGCTGCCGTAGCGCAGTGCCATCGCGCTGACCTGGAAAACCCTACGTTGTGGGTTCGGTCCTAGGTGGTGTCGCTTCTTCAAAATTTCCCTATCTTGATATTTTAAGTTTCCCCCGAAGAAATCTGCAATCATCTCGTTACGAATTGCATGACCCTGAACAAGGCCTTTTTTTTCTTTTTTGCAACTTACCATCTTTTTTTTTTTTTGGCTGAGGGCCACCTTTTCCTTAACTTGTTAATTATTTTCATCTTAATATCTTTAGTTTTATTAAATTTACTCTTTAATCTTAATTTACTTAATCTTAATATTTATTAATTTTTAATTTTTTCGTACCCTTCAACTTTTGAAGGTTCTAAACTAATTATTTATTATTGAAGTAACTTGTATCTCTAAACTTAACTTATCTTAATTATTTTAACTACTGAGCACATTAACATTGATTACAAATCATCTTGCGACAGGAGATAAAATCATTTGATCAAGGCACTCCACTCATCAAACTCAACTCTGCTCGGTCAAAATTGAGGTGGCACCTGGCTAATTCGGACTCCGATCCTTGTGGTGCAATTATAAACCGGAGCCGCACACCTCAGGCCGCAAGCCTATATGGACTTGGTCTGGAATACATTTCCGACCAAGAGGCGTAACTAACAACAACAATATTAACTCGAGGTTATAAGGATTGTAACTAATTGTTACTACTCGTATTAAAGGTTTATTGTTATTTTAAGTCTATCGTTTTTATTTAGATGTAATATTACATGTGAAATCTCTGACAGTAGATGATAGATCTTAATATCATGTCACCTAATGACGAAAGGAAAAGCATTTCAATTGTTCGTTTTTTATTGTCAAAAGAAATACAAATGAGAGATTTAAAGCATCCAATAGTTTCAAGCGTATTAAAAACTTTCTGATGGGCTATTCTCTAAACTAGGATGATTCACTTACTAAGTTATCACACTTCTATTTTTTTTTTTAACTTTTGAAGCAGCCTGCAAGTAGATGCATTCAAAATGAGAGATGTCTTCATATCGGCATTGAATCACATATAGATGACTAATGTTGTGAATTTTAGAAGTTTTTAGCGGTGCGTGAGGCCCGTTTGGCAATTAAAAAAGAATTCCTGTCTATTAATATGGTTTGAAAGTTCCTTTTTATCAGTTGTAGCTTTGAATCAGAATAGCTTTAAAATCAGAAATTTTTAAAAATCCTCTGTTCCTTTTTCGAATTAAAAAAAAATATGCTTTTTCAGAAAATTCTCAGATTTGCATCATATTTATGTCATAAATTTTGTTGTGATAAAAAACCTCCCTCGGCAACTTTTTTAGCTCAGCCAATCATAGATGTATTTCGCGATTGCAGGAAATAAACGGAATGGAAATGATTCAAAGAAAACGTTACAGCACGTTCTTTCATTTATTGTATAAGCAGACAATTTCCCCCAGAAAGTTATTATCTAGACTCAATATGGCCGAAGTTTGCAGCTATCAAATCGCACGAAAAATGACTTCCACTTCTTAACGCCTACTCTTTTCCTCGTTGGAATGTTGTAATATCCGTTTCCCGCCTTAAGTCTTTTTGGTAGATTTGCTACTTGCGAAATCTCGGCTTGATTATTTTTATTCCCCTTGACTCCGTTTAAACACTAGAGGGGAAAAATACTTCGCATTTAAAGAG
>OU015503.1:42910798-42933298 GCA_907164885.2 Dolomedes plantarius | reverse complement strand
AAAACAGTTCCGTAACTGACTCATTCCTTCACTGACTGACTGACTGACTGACATACAACGCACAGACCAAACCGCTGGGCCTAAAGGGCTGAAATTTTGCATGGCGATTCTTCTAATAGTGTAGGGGTGCACTAAGAAAGATTTTTCAAAAATTCTTCTTAGATTTTTTTAAATTACATTTTTAAGCTGTTTTTTAAACTTTTTTTACGTTTGCATTTAAAATAATACATTGAGGGTTATAAAATTTATATCACGAGAAAGATCATAAAAATTCCTTCAAAATGAAATTTTTTTCGAATTTTTGCCTCCATTTCCTGATTTTTGGTGAATTTTTAAAGATTAATTTTTAGAATTTAATTTATTAAATGCTGATCACGCGATTTCTTTTTCTGGTACTTTCAATAAATTTATCGTCACGTGCGTAACAACTAAATAGACAAAAAAAACATTTTTTCTTTCTAATGCAGCAGACGATTGGATATTATCCAAAAAAATAAATATTCCTTATGATTTTTTTATAAATATATATATATACTAGCGGACCCGACAGACGTTGTCCTGTTCAAACGTTGTCATTCTATCTGAAGTACCTGGCGATGCTCGGGATTTTAAGAATGTTAAGAGCTGAAAGGGAAAAATGTCAAATTGTCTTTAGGAAAGTAAAGAATTTTGAAAAGTAAAGCTGAAAAGTAAAAATGTTAAATTGTCGAATGTTTGTTAACCATAATCAATTTAAAAACTAAACACAGTATAAGTAACATAGAAAAGATTTAGCCTTTATCATTGGAGGAAAAAAATCCTCAAAAGTAAAACATAAAATATATAATTTTATAATAAACCTACAAAAATCCATTAAAAACTAAACGCAGTATAAATAACATAGAAAAAAAAGCATACGAAATGTTATACATATTAATAATATGAAAACCCAATTAAAAATGCATAAATGTATAATAAACTCCTCAGATTTCAGCTATATTCGGTATTTCATCATAAAAAAGCTGAAAAAATTTAAATATATAAAATAATAATTTTTAAAAACAATAAAATTAAATTCAAATTAAAAAATAATAAAATAAAATAAAATAATAATTTAAAAAAATAACAAAATAAAAGCTGAAATAAAAAAGGCCTTAAAAAAAGCTGAAATAACAGGTCTAGTAAAATTTACTCGATTCTGCATTCGAACCCCAGTCGAGAGCACGGTACTTGCGCGACCATCCGAATACGCCACGATGATTCTTTGTTCTTCTGAGTAAAGTGAAACATATTCGCCATTGGTAAGTTGTTGTGGGCGGGTGATTATACATGTAAAAGGAGTTTTTAGTCAGAAATAAGTTAGCAGGATAGAAGCTTAGTCTTCAACTCTTCAATAGACACAAAGATATAGGCGAGGGGGAATGCAGTAGCGATTAAAAAAGATCTCGTGTCACTTAGCGTGGTTGATTCGAATTTTCCATCGCGTGTCGAGAATATCAATATGCCGTTGGATCTGATCTATTTTAGAGTATAAAATCTGACTTCAAAGATTATTATTTTCATTTATTATTCTGGTTTAATATATCTGACTTGAAACTTTTTGATTTTATTTATTTTTATCTTTTCGCTCACTGTTTGCTAACTAAACCTAACGTGGACGCCATTATCCTGAGGAATGATTCCACAAACTGTAACAGCTTCCATTTACCGGACGCACCCCCTTATAAATTGTTGGTTCTTTATTAATTAATTAAAAATATAAAAACATTTTCTATCGGATCAAATTGTGAATCTAAACCATTCTCGATTCAACTTAATCGCACACACAAAATTTCATAAAAATCAGTCCAGTCGTTTAGGAGGAGTTCAGTTACATACACACGGACAGAAGAAATATATATATAAGATATAAATATTTTTTTACATCAATTGTATATATTGATCGTCTCATTTATTATAAATTTATATATTTATTTTTTTGGCATTAATTGCATACATTTACCGTTGTATTTAATTTGAATGTACTCCGTAGCGAAGCGCGGGTTTTCAGCTAGTATACTTATATTTACATGGGGCGTGAGAAGTAATGAGGGAAAATATATGTAATTTTTGTAATTATGTGGGGATCAAAACTCTTAAAATAACCTCGTTCTTTGGCTCCTGACCTCAAAAATGCCAGCAGTAAAATTAAATCTTGAACTAAATCTTTGCATAGTGTATGGACTTATCTCTTTCAAATGCATCAAGTCTGCTCTCCAAATAATAGTACACGAAAGGTACATAAATCACTATCCTATTTAATCTGACAGAAACAAAAAAAACTGGTGCAATTTTTAAAAAAGTAATCCCGGAGAATTCTGATAAATTAGGTTTGTTATTTTGATAGTCGGGTTGCGTTATTCAAACTAATCCTTAACAAGAGAGAGAGAAAAAAGGACAAAAACCCTCCCAAGCCTACATGGTAGTTGGAAAGCGTAGGTTCCTTTACAATCAAAAACCACTTTTACTTCATCTTATCCTCGACATCTCATGGCTGTAATAACTAGAGTGGAACAAGTAAATATTGCCTTCTTCTTGAAGAGCAATTTTGTCGGGACAGATGAACAATGGATCATTCATGTCATCTCCGAATAATCAATCTCTATCTTCCTTATCTGCAAATTAAAACACGCTGCCATTACTCCGTGATGTCACACTGCAGTCACCATCTACCTACTGTTTGAATGATATCAGACACATTAAGCTTCCCACCTGAAATCAAAACGGGCGGCCTTCGCTCTCTGCGGAAGGTGTATTATTCTTCGCAGAAATGGCGACCTTGGGACTCTGGTTAACCCGAGTCCTTGAATTCGCGGGTTTAAAGAGACATTTCCTTTTAAAATGCCCAGCGTGCTCTGGGGGCATGATAGTCTCTGGACCACGATCGGTCAGGTGGCATCGAATTAGAGGGAAAGAGTTATTTTTTTGACACAAGACGTCAGGAAAATCACGATTTTGGTGTGCAAAGAGCAGACAGTGCGTTTGTGCGAGTGCTAAGGAACAGATGCGCAGGTCACGTTTCCTTTATGAGCGTGGGGAAGGGATTTAAAGATTCCGGAATGAGTCGTTTATTTGCTTGCTCGTGAATCATCCGCGGCATTTAAAGGAAGAAGAGAAAGAGAAAATATCATTCCCATGAAGTCTCAAAGCGGATAAAAAAGGAATATTTATTTTGCTCTGATACGATGTTTAATTAAAAAAGCTTGTTATCAGTGCGTAAATCTAACAGAAAATTCTATATTTTTGGAAAACATAGTTTCATAAATGTCAGTGAACACTGAGTTTTCCAGTCACATACATGCAATGGGAAAATATATTTACTCTGAATTGTATCTAAGACAGAATTTCTCCGTACAAAGTGAAACTTCCGTTTTATGCAAAATTTATGTAATGCACACTACAAATAAGCCAAAGTCCACAATTTTAAGCAGTTTTACATTACATCAGCTATTTTAATTTCCATAACCGCTTAAGCTACAGGTTATTTAGAGGTGAATTAAAAACTAAGATCTTACGAAAAACTTGATGTCCAAGGAAAAGGGTTTTAAAAACTTAGCGAATAAATTCGAAAACAGGCAAAAATTAGCCATAAAACCAGTGCAGGATTTACGTATAAGCTACACAAGCTATAGCTTAGGGCCCCCAAGAAAGAGGGGGGCCCCAAAAAAATTGTCGGCGTGAGCAATTGTCATATATACTTAAATATACTGCAGCATTATTTGTCCCAATGCCGCACGTCCGGGATGTCCCATGCTCTTCACCCAATTTTTTAGCGTGTCTTTTTGAAGAACAAAGCACTATTGTGCCTAGGGTTTGCATTACCGATAACCGGTTAACTGGTATTATCGGTAATTATGACTACCGAAATTACTGATAAATTTCGACAGCAAATGCCGGTAAGTTCGATAATTTTTAAAATTATTTCATTATTATTTTATAATAGAAATGGAACGTTTTAAGTATAAAATTTCTTTTACTATATACACGGGGATTCCCCTGTGTTGCTCCGCTACACTCGAGCATGCGCTGACCTTTTGTAGTTCGAGTGAGCCGGCAGACGATACAATATTTCTGACCTTTTATTTAGTATTTATGGACTTATAAAGGGCCCCATATCTCAAATAGCTTAGGGCCTTATCAAGTCTAAATCCGGCCCTGCATAAAACTCGAAGCTAGATCATGTAGAAAACCTGGCGTTAGATTTGAAAGCCAGACTGGGCATTGGAAGTTCACCTCTTTGCCATCTGATTACTCAAAAAGTATTCGTATATTACATTGTTAAAACTATCCTGTATAGGAGCATTTCATGCAATTTTTGTTATCAAATGTTTATCTTTTGAAACAGGGGTGTCTTAAGGCTGCTACTGTGTACTAACCCTATTGGATTCGTTCATCTTGATGTCAACCTAAGGGAGAAAATGTGTCCAAGGATTGCCGACTTGGATTGGAAGATTTTCAAAAAAATGTATTCCGTAATACAGAAAGGAAGTTCACACCTTGGGGAATTTTTCGTCTATTAAGAAATGCTAATGATATTTTAATACTTAAATAATTCGGGGGGAAAATCTGGTATAGTGAGTGTGTTTTAAACGCTCATCAATTCCTTTGGTGGACGACATTTATAAAATGAATCCTGTCGCAAGGTGAAGAAAAGTTGAGGCTATCTGAAAATACCATTATTATTGGATTATCAGCATTTATGAAGCTGTAAATAGTAGGCCCATTTTCTCCATAGGTTAACATTGAGGTGGGTGAATCCAATAGATTAGTGCACGGCAGCCTTAACATCTGCACTTGCCTTATTCGAAGTCATCACGACGGAAGAGTCGAGAAATGTTTCCGAAATTTGTGTAACAATAACGAATTATCGGTGTTCGTAAGAAAGAAGAATGAAAGATAAAATACTCAATGGCTAAGAAAGATTTAATTTCCCTCAAATATTGATTGTCAAATAGTTTCACACTGCACGAGAGGAGCACATTTTGCTAAACGTGTTTGCGCCGTAGAAACTTGTCTAGAAGGTCGCATGCATGTTGGCTGAAACTTTTGCCCTTGGAACGAGGAGCGAGATGGAACTTTTGAAGTTAAATAGATCTGAGAGGTTGGATGGACTTCTAAAGAAGCTACAATGTATGAATATGGGAACTCGGATATCAAAACTTCCTTACAGCTTCTTTTACCAGAGAAAAGTATGAAAACATTGAACGATATCATTTGGACAATATCCAGTTCCCCTTTTATTGGATTTTACGGATTTTTATTTATTTTATTTTAATTTTGAAATTTTAATTTTTTTCGCATTTCATAAAATAGTTTGTAAGTTTTAATAGTACAAGGAGCAGTACATATTAACACCAAAGTTGTTCTTTCAAATGTTCAGTAGCAAAGCGCCTAACCTTTTTTGTATTCATTTTAGAATGTCCATACAAGTTTAGCCCCCACCCCCCTCTTTTAGCGTTTTGCAGGAGAATATCGGGCGTCAAGTATGTGTTATCACGTCCCCACAAGGTAGCTTCACTGCCGAGGACGTATATAGCGTTAAACCGAGCCTGGCTAATCTCTAGCCAAAACATCCACATAAATTATCTGAGAGGAGACAGACTTAGAGTAAATAAAATACTCTTTATTCAATTATGCATTTACACATATGTACAAAATATATACAATATTGCCCTTGCAGTAGAGAAGTGGCTCACCGCCAAAGTTAGCTTCATGGGGACGCGGCCCAAATGCACGCGTCTGATCCCAAGCCTGCCGGCCAAAAAAATTCCTCTCTCGGAAAAGAACCTCTGCCTCTCAGAACGACCGCTGTCCAGCGTCGTCGGTAAAGTCTGTTTCCCGAGACAAAAGGCTACCGCCTTTTATCACCTCCTCCCCGGTTCATTCTCGAAAAGCCTGGAATATTCAGTAAACGATTAATAGTCCTCATTTCCGGGTCTTTTACGTCACTTCCGCACGTGCCATCCTCTGTCATTTCTCTCTTGGGCGACACTCAGGACTAGCCCACATTGTCAGGCGAGGGGTCCTACCTTTCATAGGTCATTCGTCATTCTCTGTCTCCAAATTACTGGACAGTCGCCCTCGGGTCCGTTAACCTGCAACAGATGGGACTTTCTGGAATAGAAAACATCATTATTCCTTCCTTTTGAGTTCCTCCGCCGCCAGGAAAATCTTTCCGGATGCCCCGCACGCATCTGAAACTCTTTCAAACAGTTCTCCAAAAGAACACATGTGTGAGAAGAGACAATTAAGTCCACTGCTTGTGAAAAAAGGGGCTGCGACGTGACAATGTTTTATTAGAAAAAAGAAGCAGTAGTTTTTTATATTTTTAACGACGTGAAGTAACTTTTAAATTGGCATACTAATGAAAAATGCCATGTGACTGCCGCATTGGTTTAAAAAAAGAAAAATGCGAGGAGGGGTAGTAATGAGATTGAAATTTTTTCCAGAACTAAATGATAAATAAATAAATAAATAAAATATAAAGTATCAGATTGATTCAAATCAAGTACTTTGTTAAAACTTCTATACTAAGATATTAGACCTAAGTTTGTACAGCCATGATCATGACATAAGATCAGAGGCGTACTTTTAGCGGCCCTGGGCGAAACATATTTACTGGCAATAAAATTTCTCAACTATTCGGTATTTTACAACTATTTCATGAAAACGGACAGATTCCAACAAAACGGTTTATAATTCTTCAAATGACTGTATGTAATGACTGACAGATAGTAGAAACTGATATTGAAAAAAGGGATTGATAATCAAGGTTTTACTATAACTGAGTTGAAGATAAATCATGTTTTTCTAACCGAGAAATTTTTCGAACCAAAAGGGTAGTTTGTCAATTAAGATTCTTTCTACGAGTCTTTTCAAAAAACTCGAAACATATTTTTTTTTATAATTATAGAAACCGCGATAAATGAGGGATTTCTTAAAAAAAACCGTAACATTTAGAAAAAAGTTGCGATGAGGAATAAAAATGGCTGCCCTACATTTTAGTGGCCGTGGGCGGTTGCCCAGATCTCCACCCCCTAAGCACGGCCCTGCATAAGATATTAAAAATACTCAAAGGAGAATTTATAACCGATTGAGAGAATATTTACTCGACTTAGACAACACTCCAAACTAGAGCTCTCACAAAAAAGTAATCTAACTTTCCCTCACTCATCTCTTTCTTAACTCATTATCTTCTTAAATCCTTCCACATATTAATAACTCGTGTAACTACATCTTGCTTGGACGAAATCCACTCCACTGGAAATGCTTTGAGACTTTTCTGGTTTGACAGTATCTATGGACCAGAGGTCTCTGCTGCTAGGCGAGCGGAGAATTTTCAATTTCCCTACCTGTAAATCGCTCGTTTCTTGTCTGCGTTACTCTTCAGAATTGTTGTATCTGGTATCCTTCCTTTTCGTATTCTGGATGACGGTTTAGACAAAGTTTGAGAAACATTATATAAAAAAAATGGCGGTAGGAAAGTGATCGTAACAAAAACTGTTTACTAACAAGAAATAATAATACTGCTCCCCTAAACTGCATTCAGAGGGATTTTCCTCTGGACGTTAATATGTAAATAAATTACCAACGGAGTTTATGAGATGTAATTCGAAATTATATTGCTAGATTACGAAATTTGATGTTATCTTGGTTTTATCTCGATTCTATTCTTTATTTAAAAGATATAAATGACACGTGCGCAAATTACCATCCATAGTTAGTATGCCCCAGTTTGCTTGTCTCTGAGAAAATTCTTTTAAGAGTTGCGGAGTGGGAGGACAGTAGAAAAGTTCGTCCAAAAATCCACCCTAAAGGTTATAATAATTATCAGTAAGCTTTCAGACTCTTCGATGAACTATCCACGCGCACACACACACACACACGCACGCACATCTCTCTATATATATAAAACAGTTCCGTTACTGACTGACTGACTGACATACAACGCACAGACCAAACCGCTGGACCTAAAAGGCTGAAATTTTGCATGGCGATTCTTCTTATAGTGTAGGGGTGCACCAAGAAAGATTTAAAAAAAATTCTTCTTAGATTTTTTAAAGCGGATTTTTTAAATTTTTAAGCGGTTTCCGTAACATTCTTTAAAGTTTGCATTTAAAATATTAACCTGAGGGTTATAAAATTTACATCACGAGAAAGATCATACAAATTCCTTTAAAATGAAATCTTTTTCGAATCTTTACCTCCATTTTCTGACTTTTGGTTAATTTTCAAAAATTAATTTTTAGAATTTAATTTATTAAATGCTGATTATGTGGTTTCTTTTCTTTTTGTGATACTTTAAATTAATTTTGCGTCACGTGCATAACAACGAAATAAATGGACAATTTTTTTTCTTTCAAATGCGGCAGACGATTGGACATTATCCAAAAAAATATTAAAATACAGTTAAAGAAATGTTCTTCAAACTATACTATAATAACTGTACTATATTCTTTAGTGTGTTCAGTTAGATTTAATTTCAATATTTTCTTCTACATTATTTTGTCTATAAAAATATCCGTTACGATTTTTTTATAAATATATTTTTCTGTTTTTTTTTTGCATTAATTGCATACATTGACCGTTGTATTTATTATATACATATATATATATATATATATATATATTTATTTGGCATTAACTGCATACATTGACCATTGTATTTAATTTGAATGTACTCCGTAGCAAACCACGGGTATTCAGCTAGTTTTTTTTATGAAATTCAAAATCATCCGTTCTTTAATAATCCTAAACCATCTGCTTTAATAATCCTAAACCATTAAGCTGTATTTATATCACGAGAAAGATCATAAAAATTCCTTTAAAATGAAATCTTTTACGAATCTTTACCTCCATTTTCTGACTTTTGGTGAATTTTTAAAGATTAAATTTTAGAATTTAATTTATTAAATGCTGATCACGGGATTTCTTTTTCTGGTACTTTAAATAAATTTTTCGTCACGTCCATAACAATGAAATAGACAAAAAAAAATTTTTTTCCCTTGCTAATGCTGCAGACGGTTGGACATTATCCAAAAAAATATTAAAATACAGTAAAAAAAATGTTCCTCAAACTGTACTATATTAACTGTACTGTATTCTTTAATATGTCCTATTAGATTTGATTTGAATATTTTCTTCTACATTATTTTGTCTATAAAAATATCTCTTACGATTTCTTTATAAATATATATATTTTTTTACATCAATTGTTTACATTGGTCGTCGTATTTATTGTACACACACACACACACACACATATATATATATATATATATATATATATATATATAAAATAAAACCAAATTTAGACTGCAAAAATCGACTCAGTTCAAAAGCTTCAAAACCTAACGTAGCAAAGCATTTTTCTACTTAAATCCAGCCTGTGTAAAGTAAGAATAAACGTACAAGAGTGTTAAGTAAAAAAATAAAAGCGCACGACACAAACTCTTTTACGAATCTCCAAAATCGAATGAAACAGAAAAACAGCGAGCGTTTTCTGAAAGCGAAAACAGAAATAAGAAGAGATTCTGTTTCTGACGCTAATACACTCTACTTAAGCGGAAAGTATGCGAAATAAAAATCGCCGGCCTTCAGTGCAATGCGACAATTTCAAACGGCCTTCAATTCAGCGAACGTTCGTATACTTCTTTTCTTTCACTTTTCAAAATCATGAGTCTCGGGAAAAAAGAAGTGCCAAACGAAACAACAGAGCTGTCACGCGTGTTGTGAAAAGAATCAGTAAAACTAAAAGAAGTAGAAAAAACCCCATTTTTACCTCTTTGTATAAACACGGAGCTTTAAGCTGCTGTAATTTCTGTTTCAGGAAATCTCCATAAAAACGAGGTGTCTTAAGAAACACAAATAAAAGCAACTTTAAATAAAGCTTTATAAAAGGTTCGGAGTCAAAGGTTTTATTTGTAAAAAAAAAAAAAAAAAAGGTTTGGCAAAGACTGCAGTACGAATCACCTCACTTCCACTTTTGTTCCGCTAGGTCTGTAATACGCTAGAGCTTTGAACTCACCGTTGTATGGAAGTTAGTTTTAGACTGAAATTAAGGTCAGTTATTATAAGATAAAAACTTTCTTTTTATAACAGCTTCCGTTTCTCTTTTTTTCTTCGTAAAACGTAGAATAAATTACATACTTATAGCCAGATATATTATTATTACCATGCATTGTCTGCGAAATTTCAGTAGGCAGTGTAAGGCGATTAAATTAAAAAATATTGCGTCTACAACGTACAAACTCAAATCTCATTACAGAGAAAACTATTACTGTAGTGGGTTGGAACAGGATTTATAAGCAGGGGAATATTTTGTTGGATTTTTATTTTGGACACTTCAAAAGAAAATAGATACTGTGTCTGTAAAAAAATGTTAATATGCCTACACGTATGGAGAACAGTTACTTTAAGATGAAATATACCTAATAAGAGTATTAATATTAATAAAATATAAGTGTACGGGGTACTTATTTAATTTTTTCTACTAATGCAAACATTATTCAAGTAACATGCTCGTATATTGGAATCGCAAAATGGTGGCGTTGCTTTTCATCCAATGGGGAAAGTTACATAAAACTTATACTGAAGATTCAGTTTGAATTAGAAAGAAGTTTCTTCTAAAATTTGATTTTCTCAGTCGTCTCCTGTTTAGCGATCACATATCATGAATATACATACATATATAAAAGAAAGACAAATTCCTCATTTTAGTTTCAGAAAATTGAAATTGCAGTGTCTGTTTTCATAATTGCAACTGAACACGACTGCCTTCATGTGTACAGAGGCTGTTCGCACATTTTTTAGACGATTTTGGTAAGCGGTAATAAAAAATTGTTTGCTGCAAAAGAAATAATTGCAATTGTACTATGTTTTTAAAAGTCAAAATTATCGTCTGCGGCTTGAAAGTTTTGTTTTTATTCAAAATGGCGTTTTTAACAAAGCAGTGGTTCGAAGACTACATTTATGCTCTTTCCGAAGAGAAATATGCATACTCCGTTATCCAAAAACGATGTGAGAGTCATGGTTTTGTGATATCTAAAGCGTCGATAGGTAATATCGTCAACAAGAAAGGAAAAAAACGTCAAATTGGAGCCTCAAGTGGGACAAAAATTCCAAACAAGTATCCAAGGAAAAAACGGACATCTTCGACTATTGCAAAGGTACGTTGTTTAATGTTAAAAGAAAATCCCCCTAGTCAAAGGACAGTTGCAAAATCATTAAAATGCTCGGTGTCCACTGTAAACAAAATGATAAACGTTGATTTAAATCTTAAGAAAGCGAAAAAAACGCAATGTGCATCGTCTTCTTCCAAATCATATCGCTGAACGCAGGACACACTGCAGAATTCTATATGAGAAACACTTATCCAAAGAAAAATGGAAAACAATTGTCACAATAGATGAATCATGGGTGTATTTAAATGATTGCAACACAAAAAGAGCCGTTTATTATCATAAAAGGGGAGAAAAAAATTTAAGTACATGGTTCAAAGAATCGAAAGAAAGTTTTTTTAAGGGATTCATGATTGTTGCTGGTTTTTCTTATAATGGTAAGTTAAAAATAAAGAGAGTGGAAAAAAATGTCAAGATTAACTCCAAATACTATCAGGAACATATTTTATCGCCAATTTTTCTGAATGAAATACCATCGCTTTACCCACAGTGCCATCAATCTGTGAGACTCCATCAGGACAAAGCTAGCAGTCACACATCAAAATCCACTGTAAATTTCCTAAAAGAAATGGAACAAAAAACTGGTATCAAGGCCATACCCTTCACTGATATCCCTACTAAATCTCCCGATGTATCACCTATGGATTTTTGTGCTTTCGGACTTTTAAAATCTGCATTATCCAAACGTCGTCCCCAAACCCTTACAGGACTCTGGAAAGCTGTTCAGGAGGAATGGGATAGAATACCTCTTCTGACACTTCAAAAGGCATTATTATCCTGGAAATTGCGGTGTCGAAAGATAGTTCCGAATAAGGGATGTCAAATAGAACATTTAAAACACAAGAATTTTATGTAATTTAGTTTTGTGAATACAATATACATCGTCTAAAAAATGTGTGAACAACCTCTGCATTTAAATAGAATGGGATTTTTTTTCTAGTCGTATATACTGTCTTTGCAATTCCGACAACGTGGACGAGAAGCACACCATGTCCTGCTCTGCTTTAAATGGGCGTTTTCTGTAGAGACGTCATTGGGGGGTTCGTGATCACATGAGAATTTTGTCTTTGTTACTTTTCTTGTTTATGTATTTTTCATTTTCTTCTCCTTTGCAGTTTTGTCTTTTAGACTTTTTTTTCTGTATACCATAGGACTTTGTCCACAGGTTTCTACAATAGAAATTTTTTTAAAAAAAGTTTCAGAAAATCCCTTTTGTCATATCTCAAAAGTCAGAACATCAGTACGAAAATTTCTCTAACACTATCTTCACCTTTTGCCTGTTTTTTGTAGCGAAAAATATTCTTCGGATTTAACATTCTCAGCCAGCGATTCTCAACCTGTAGTGCGCGTGCCGCTTGGGGTACGTGCTGAACTGTTCAGGGGTAAAATTTTTGGTAATGGCAGAAAAATCAGCTTCTTGTAATAGAAGAGCATTACTAAAACATTCCGAATTTTTTTTTCTGGAATTATTACAAAAGTTCAGCCGAGAAGAACGGTCAATAAGCGAAGCAAGATAAATTTTGATCATCTTCGCAGAGTTTCAGAATTGATTCTACGTCACTGCACCACCGCTCCTCTAGCTGCACAAAAAACGAATAGATTTTCCAATTTCCAATTTCCCTTTTCAATGCTTTTTTTTTAAACATTCTATAGCTTTTTTCAGTTATTTTTCTCTTAAATAATCTTAATTAAAAGTATTTTAACACTCTTTGATTTGTCTTCAAGAGAGCGAAGACCCCTCTTGTCCCTAGAGTACAATCAGTGAAAAATTTGTATCAAGGGGATACAAGGTTAGAAAAAGGTTGAGAAACGCTGCTCTAAGCTTTTGAGACTCTTTTACTGTGTCTTTCTTCAAGCTAGAAAATGTGTTTCTGACGAATTATTTCATACTCTAGTTGGTATTCAGAAGCATCAAAATTGTACCGTCAGAGACACACTCGAACACTAAATTAAGGATGATACATATTATAATCTATCAAATTACTTTTTCTTGTTGGAAGTATGTGACGAAACAAAACGTCTCAAACGCTCATAGGGTTGAATCGTTTCATGAAAAAGGGCATTAATTTGTGTAAGGCCGTCTGCACACGGAGCAACTCAAAAGAAACTGATAACCGACTCAAATCACAAACCAATCCGTGATGAGTCGCAACCTATGTAATTGAATGGAGCCACGCACACGGCGCAACTGGTTACAAACCCGTCACGGGTTTGTAACCAGTTGCGCCGTGTGCGTGGCTCCATTCAATTACATAGGTTGCGACTCATCAAGGATTGGTTTGTGATTTGAGTCGGTTATCAGTTTCTTTTGAGTTGCTCCGTGTGCAGACGGGCTAAGTCTTCCATCAAAAAGAAATGACGTAAAGGGAACTTTAGGAAAAGATTTTTTTGTCCAGTGTGGAGGCACTTGTCGTCAAACAGTCGCCTGTACTACGCCGCAATTTTACTGCCCATTTTATTGTTGGGGGCACCATATAGGCGGACAGCATTACCCCCTATGAAGGAACGACACGAACGGAGGCATTTTTCGTGGCGCGACGCCAGGATTCGATCCGAGCACCCTCAGCACCGAAAACCAGCGCGCTGTACCACTGGGCCACCACAAGCCCACTTTAGGCAAAGTGGGAATACTTGTCAATGAAACAATAACAGTAGTTCAACTGTAATGGAATATCATTAAAAAGTAATATTTATATATGCATCATTCATAGGGTTTCTCGTTTATTTACAATTTTTCTATTCATGTTTAAGAGTTCGGTGCAAAATTTTGTATCTGTAACATTCAGTGCATTTTCAAATAATTTCAGTATAACAGATAAGTTGTTTGTTAAGGAAAAATTGATTATTATTAAGTTGAAGCCACGAACGCCTCATAAATGGATGTGAAGAATTCAACTTACAGAGAAGCTTTAGAACGAGAGATTTTATGTTTTGATTCTTTTATCCGATAGGATTCAAAGAGAAATAAAACTTGTTAAATTCATTTTTATAAATTTTTTAGTATTCATTAGAGGAAATTAGAAGATGTTTGAAAAAGTTTTTACAAGTTCCAAAAAAATATATTTTTTCAGTTAGATGAAATCGTGGCAAAGACATTCCGATACCATGGTAGTACAAATCTAATGGACACCTATGTTGAGCCCCTAATCTCGGTGCAAGCTTCTGAGAACGGATAAAAATAGTTTTCTTTTCTCCTAGATTCTATCCGCCAGCTTTAAAACCACTAACACGACTTAAAATGATCTACATACAAGTCTTTTGTCTGGAATTTCCCGACAGAGTAAATAGAATTTCTTGAGGCTATGAATGTCCGTTTGACTTAATCATTCTTGAAACTTTTATCTGAAGGTATGTTGAATGATTCTTCTTAACAACCTTCTTTAATATTACTTTACACTTAAAGATACGCATGCAGAGGATACAGGTAATTAAAAACCCTTCGGCTTGGAAGTGAAAAAAAAAACTTCCCGAAATTGAATTTTCCTCGAGCATAGTTAATTGTATCAACGCTAATTAATGTAGGAGTAGTGTGACGGTTAATTGGCGTGTGTATTTTAAGAAACTTATCGCCTTTGTTATTCGCAATATAAGGAAATAAAAAATAATCGATCAGGTTGGCTCCTTCCTCGTGTAGCAAAAGCTGACCGAAGTGTTCTCAATCAACCTTTATACCTTCTCACTGTTTTATACACTGCATAGTTTCGTGTAGAAATTACAGTATATTTTGCTGGATCGAGTGGAATAGTTTTGTAAATTTCATACATTTTTCTGTATGTATAATTTTTTTCCGTTTCTAGAGATGCCGGTTTCAACAAATCTGTTGACAATACAAAGAATTATTCTTATGCATACACAATCAAATCATTGAAAGGCAGTGCATATGCAAACCCCCTCTCTCTTAACACACACACACACACACACACACACACACACACACACACACATATATATATATATATATATATATATATATATACAAGGTGCACCCATAAAGTAACCGGACAATTTTTTTTAAATAAGAAAAATATTACTCACCGTCAAATAAATTTATCTCCTTGAAAATAATCACCTAAGGAGTCTATACAATTTTTTCGACGTTTCTTCAAGTCATCGAAACACTGTTTATAGGCGTTAGAACTAACCGTTCGCAAAATACGCTTAACATTTGATTTGATATCCGAGACGTTTTCAAATCTCTGTCCTTTCATGGCCATCTTAAGCTTAGGAAAAAGGAAAAAAATCAGCTGGCGATTAGTCGGGAGAATATGGTGGGTGATTTATCACTATAAATGAATGTTTAGCTAGATATTTTTGTACAGAAATTGCTGTAGGGGGCCTAGCATTATCATGTAAAAGAAACTGTTGCCCAGAATCAAACAGTTCCTTCCTAACTCGCCTTATCCTGTTTCTTAATCGAAAAAGCAGCTCCTTGTCAAAATACTGATTAATTGTTTGATTTTCAGGAACAAATTCGTGATGAAGAAGTCCTTTGTAATCACAAAATGCAAAATCTATGAAAGGACAGAGATTTGAAAACGTCTCGGATATTAAATCAAATGTTACGCGTATTTTGCGAACGATTAGTTCCGACGCCTATAAACAGTGTTTCGATGACTTGAAGAAACGTTGGAAAAATTGTATAGGCTTCTTTGGCGATTATTTTGAAGGAGATAAATTTATTTGAATGTGAGTAATATTTTTCTTATTTAAAAAAAATTGTCCGGTTACTTTATGTGTGCACCTTGTATATGTATATATATATATATATATATATATATATATATATATATATATATATATATATATATATATATATATAGATTTAGATGTATGTATAGTGGGATTATCATCGTGGAGAACGCCATCCCCTGCAAGAGATAATGTTCCACCATAGCATGGACTAGTGAGCTAAAATTTCGACATAGTCCTTCAGATTAAATCTCCCTTTTTAGGGTTACAATAAGGCCTGAAGAAAACCATGAGATGTCATCCCAAACCCTGATAGATCTACCTCCATGATTGACTGTTGAGATGAGACAGCCAGAATCTTACGCTTTTGTGGGTGTTCTCCAGACATACGCGCATCCTGTTGCGAGGAACAATGTGAACAATGATTCGTCGGACCAAATGCCGTTTTTCGACATATTACTCGACCAGGATTTGCACTCGTGGAAACATTGTGGACGATATTTTGTATTGGCATCTATTAAGAGTGGTTTGGGAATAGCTACTTTTCCGTAAATGCTTTGTTTGTGAAGTTCCCTTCTACCTCTGATGGTTGATACCGGAACATTCAGATGCAGATTGAGCTATTCCATCATTTTAGTTCCAGTTGTTTTCTTTCTTCATGTCACAATCCGCTTCAATACCTCGTCCGCCTCTTTCACCCAGCTCTCCCTTTCGTCCACTATTCTGTTTGGCAAAGGATGTTTTTCCGTGCACTCTGTATGCTATCATGACTTTCGATACCACAGCTCGAAAAACGCCGATTAGCCTGGGGGTTGCAGTAACAGATACTCCAATTCAAACGCGCTCAAACAATTTGCACTTTTCACAAGGTCTGCAAGAATTGGCATTTTACGCTGTTCCCCCCAAAAGCACGATGCCCTTAGCTTCATTACTGCTACCTGACAGTAGAATAATATATACACTATATTATATAAAGAATACCGGGGGACAGACTTGTTTTTTAAGGAATACGAAGCACATTCATAAACACCACTGATATTGATAGGTGTTTCCATTATTTTGATAACCACCTGTATATGTATATCTATATATATATATATATATATATATATATATATATATATATATATATATATATATATATATATATATATATATATATATATATATATATATATATACATATATATATATAATGTGTGTGTGTGTGTAAAGAACCACACTGCTTGAAACTTCCAATGAAGAGTCGAACTTGACAAACACGCGTTTAATAAGACATTAAGGACAATTACGCGTAAACATTTAAAGAACATAACACTTCGTTAACATCATCATTTACGCGCCAACAGTCGAGGGATCCTCTTCGAATCTAATTTAGGTTCTCTTCTCGCGTTTGGCAACGCGTGACGTCATCATCTACGTCACTGGTGTTTCTCCTCTGGCGACGCGTGTCGGAGAGGGATGTAGGCGTCCAGGGGTTTCTCATCAAATCTCTCATATATATATATATATATATATATATATATATATATATATATATATATATAGGTGGTTTGACACACCAATTTAACGTCCTCACGATAAGTTTTCCTAATATACACCAAGAATGGTTTTAAATTACGCGTGTTATAAAAACGCATTACAATATCAGACTGAGACATTTTCTTATGATCTAAAATTAGGAGTAAATGCTTTAATAAGTAATTAAAGTCTCACCATCAATTTAAAATTAGAATCTGAATTTGGTAGAAAATGGTTTCTATTTTTCACAAAAACTGATGCTAAGCTACGAGACCCTTTAATAAAGAATATCCGTATAATCAAAATTTCACCCCGATGGGAGGATGCAGTCATTCTTGGACGGACAGTAAATTGTGTTCAGTTTGGAAGGTGAAATGTACCACGTACATTTTTAGCCAATGTCTTTAACTCGAAGCAAAGGTACATCAATTTTTCCTTAGTCACACATCTTTACTTTGCTATTTATAAAAAGTATGTCGGCGAACTCCTGAACTAAGTTTTCGTGTGTACAGGAGGCACTTAAAAATTACTGGTTCTAACTGGAGAACTACAGATCTGTTGGTTCGGAAAGTACATCCTTGAGTTTATGATAGAATTAGGGTTTTAAGGTTGGTTGAATTTCGGAGCTTTGCAATCCAATTTTACTGCGTGATGTCTAAACAGACTAGGACCTAGTTAAAGTCGATTCCGAACTACTGAAAACATTGCCATAAGCCTTGTGACACGAAGGCACAATGTCTCAGCCAGTCGGCCAGTCAGGCGAGGTTAATTGTGTCACTCAATGTAACATTCAAAATAGCAGTTTTTGGTTGTCTTCTTGTCGTGTTACGTTCTTGAAACCCAAAACCAAACCAAATAAACATCCGTGACAGAATTTATCTATGTAAAGCCTTAATTTCCATTCGAATCAACATTCAAACTTGACATGTATACGTACAAGACAGAACTGGAGGGAAAATTAATCCATTTATGCTGATTAGCTTGCATTGAAAGGGGATTAACTTTAGCTGATCTGCAGGACAGAAAAAACTAGGAACAGCTTTAATCCCATGCGTCTACCAATGAAGACAGTTCGTAATGATATAAATATTAGATATTCAAATTTAATCCCAATTGTTTTCTACAAACCGTGTACTCAGTCCGTTTTCAGCGGAACTGCAGAATGCCTCGTTTCCAATTTGTCCTCTCGGATTCAGTCATCTTCCTTCATAAACAATAGATTTATTCCTAACAGTGCTTTGCCGAGATAATAGGGTAAGGAGAAAAAACAACAAAAAAAAAGCTCTCATGGGAGAAAAATAGTAAAGTCTTTTTCACGGGCTGGGTGAACAATTGCAAGCGTGATTGCATTGTTGTTCTGTCCTCTGTGCCCAATGATCATTCTCTGATGGTCTTCTAATAATCGACGCATTCAAGTCCGTTCATTGCCCCGTTTCTCTGCTTGCCTTGAAATAGACCACACCTTGGCGTAATAGACACGAATATCTTGTATTTTCTTGGACCTCAGTTGCACCCTCGGTCATGGGCACTTCAGAATGGCATGGAGGACGAATATATCGAAATAAACGTAATTCTTCTTTGAGGATGAATCTACCTTTTTTTGAGAGGAACAAAATTTAAATCCCGTCAGTTTCCAATTCACAAAGAAGCTTGTTGTGGTCTCCGACGTAAAAAGCAAAATTGCCAAGAAAAATTCGTTAAGGCTCTTTTGTATTAACCCTATTGGATTCACTCACCTCACTGTTAACCTGTGGAGAAAATGTGTCCAAGAATCGCCGACTTCGATTGAAAGATCTTTTAAAAAAAAATTGTACTTCGTAATATGGAAAAAAATTTTACACCTTGAGGCATTTATCTGTTTTTTAAAAATATGCAAATAATATTTTAGAATTTAAACTATCCGGAGGAAAATATCTGGTGTTGTCTCACCAATTCCTTTGGTGGACGAAAATTTATAAAATGATTCCTGTCGCAAGATGCAGAAAAATTGAGGCTATCTGAAAATACCATCTTTACTGGATTATCAGCATTTATGTAGCTGTAAAAAGAAGACACGTTTTCTCCATAGGTTAACATTGAGTTGAGTGACTCCAATGAGGTTATTACATAGCAGCCTTAAGGACATATCACCAATATGTAAGACGTTTTCAATTGCCATATATTTTGTATGGGAAAGAGATGTTCGTTTATTTGTCAGACTGTGTGAATGAAATAAAACGTGTTCAGTGGCTATGCACTAAGCGCACAAGGCAACAAACTACAGTGTGTAACAAAATTATAGGACCACTGTGGATTTTGTGATTTTTACTATAAATAGCATAATTTTTTTAAAATTAAATTAGGTTGATGTTAATAAATGAAATATAAAATATATGTATATTATTTTTAAGAGATATTTAAATATACTAATTATTTTATCAACAATTTCAAATTTTTCCAATCAAATATCTGTAACAAAATTATAAGACCACTAGTTAAAACAAATTTTTTTAATAAAACTAATATGATGTTGATCCACCATTTTTCTGAATAACTTCAAATACTCGATTTTTCATTGAATTAATTAGGTTTTCGAGCAAATATTTGGGAATTTTGTCCCATTCATCCATGATAGCTAGTTCCAATTCATACACAGAATCATACTGACGGTTATTTGCATACACCTGACGAGCCAAATAGCCCCACAAGTTTTCGGTGGGATTCAGGTCTGGACTAAGGCTTGGCCAGTTTAAGACCTCGATTTTTTCTTTTTGAAACCAGTTTTTAGTTGATTTAGACACATGGCATGGCGCATTGTCTTGCTGAAATTTTCAGTTTGATCCTCCTAAAAATGGGCCAAAAGGTATAAGGTGTTGGTAAAGCAGTTGTTGATAACAAATGGAGTCCATTTTTCCAAGAACTCGCTGCAGATCACATTTCCCATCATATGCAAAAGCTCCCCACACCATCACATAGCCACCACCTGTCTGTCTACTGAAGAGAACCCGATGCTCCGTTCGTAAATCATGCCAGTAGAAAATATTACGGTCCGGGCCATCCAAATTAAATTTTTTTCCGTCTGAAAAAATAATATTTTTCCAAGCAGCATCCCAGGTCATGAATCCTTTGCCCACTTCAGCCTTCCTTCTTTATGATGCTTTAACAGTCTTGGTTTTCTTTTTAACCAGCATGGTCGCTTTTAGTTTTATATTTTCTTTTGCAAAACAACGCAACTGAAAGTAACATATGTAAGGAATGTTACCTGTCATCTCAAATATATGTTGTAAGGGGTATTCTCTATAAGGCTGATTCTAGAACATCGTGATCAAAAAATGTCAATTTCCATTACCTCAGAAAAGAGTTAAAGATAAAACTGAGAAACCCAACATCAATGATTTTAAAAACTACATCCCTCTTTGTATGTACTATTTTTCAAAATTAAGATATCTACACTTTATTATTACAACAAATAAGAAATTGTTGGGGAAAATTTTAAAATATAGTGTTGATTACATCACTCTCTGTATGTATTACTGTTTACAATTCAGATATCTACACTTAAAATCATATTAAATAATAAATTGGTGAGAAAATTTCTTCACTTATAAAATGGAGTAAAAATTCAGCAAGTACTGAAAAAAGTGTAGAAAATTAAATATTACTGGTTGTTTATTGTTATGCCGGCGACGGTTAAGCCTAACCTCGCGATTATTTATGCTCTCTCTTTCACGCCTCTCTTAATGAATTATTTCTTCGCTTTCATTCTTGAGACTGTTCCCAATTTTCACTTGATCGTGCAGCTCGCTTTCGAACATTCCTGATTTCAGTGCGTAAATCCATGTTGACACGCGGTTGCAAATTGCGGACGGTCCTAATGTTTACATCTGGTAGTGGCAGCCGTTGCCATTCGGAGTGTAGAAATATCGTCGATTTTTGTGCCGCATACCTACGCGTTTTATATATATAGAAGATTTCCCAAGAGCAACATTTGAATTTGATCTTAAAGTGCGCCAGACTGTCATATGTGAAATAGTTTTACTTGTCTGCTGTGTTATTTTACGAGTAAACAACTTCTGTTTCGTTGAAAGCTTGAAAATTCATCTATTATCGCGAGTTGATAATTTACTCTTTCTGCCAGATCTTTTATAATTTCCATAAAAATCTCTTTTACTTAAAACGTTATGAAAAGCAGTTTTAGAACGTTTAAATATCTTGCTTATTTCACGTTCCGATTTTCCAGAGCCCTTATAAAACCAAATTTTTCGAACTTCTAGTTCAGATAATTCTCCCACGCGGCATTGTGAATTTCCTCAAAAAAACAAACAAATTAAATTCTATTTTCTTTTACAATATTATCGTTTGGACTTTTTTGTGATGTAAAGTTACAGTTTATTTATTAAGCTTTCGATTTTGAAAGAAAAAATAAAATAATTTTAATAACGCAAACGATTTTAAATAAAAAAATAAGTGGTCTTATATTTATGTTACACCGAGATTTCAAAAAAATCGTTTGCTGTGTGAAATTAACTCAATTTTTTTCCTTTAAGCGATTTATTTGAGAAAATATAACTTTTTTCGCTTGCTTCAAATTTTAAAATTATTCATTTTATGCAGTGTAATATTAAAATGAGTGATATTTTGGGTGGTCTTATAATTTTGTTACACACTGTATGTTAATGCACAGGATATTCGAGTTGAATTGCAATAAAAATGGCATTTTCAGATAAACTTTTCTGCACCTTGAAACAGGATTCATTTGATAAATTTCGTCCACCACAGGAATTGAGGAGAGTTTAAAACACACTATACAAGATTTTTCCTCCGTATAATTTAAATTTTAAAATATTATTTGCATTAAAAAAAGGCCTCAAGGTGTGAAATTTATTTTTTTATTACGAAGTACAATTGTTTTTAAAAAAGATCTTTCAATCCAAATTGGCAATCCTTGAACACATTTTCTCCATAGGTTAACATTGAGGTGAGTGAATCCAATAAGGTTAGTACACAACAGCTTTAACTAGGAGCACATTGCGGGAACTGGCAATTAATTAGACGAACTAATGCAATAGCATGCATATCTAAACATTAGATTATTTTTAAAAGTTAGGCCGTC
>OU015503.1:42903448-42910698 GCA_907164885.2 Dolomedes plantarius | reverse complement strand
TTTGAATTTGATCTTAAAGTGCGCCAGACTGTCATATGTGAAATAGTTTTACTTGTCTGCTGTGTTATTTTACGAGTAAACAACTTCTGTTTCGTTGAAAGCTTGAAAATTCATCTATTATCGCGAGTTGATAATTTACTCTTTCTGCCAGATCTTTTATAATTTCCATAAAAATCTCTTTTACTTAAAACGTTATGAAAAGCAGTTTTAGAACGTTTAAATATCTTGCTTATTTCACGTTCCGATTTTCCAGAGCCCTTATGAAACCAAATTTTTCGAACTTCTAGTTCAGATAATTCTCCCACGCGGCATTGTGAATTTCCTCATAAAAACAAACAAATTAAATTCTATTTTCTTTTACAATATTATCGTTTGGACTTTTTTGTGATGTAAAGTTACAGTTTATTTATTAAGCTACGATTTTGAAAGAAAAAATAAAATAATTTTAATAACGCAAACGATTTTAAATAAAAAAATAAGTGGTCTTATATTTATGTTACACCGAGATTTCAAAAAAATCGTTTGCTGTGTGAAATTAACTCAATTTTTTTCCTTTAAGCGATTTATTTGAGAAAATATAACTTTTTTCGCTTGCTTCAAATTTTAAAATTATTCATTTTATGCAGTGTAATATTAAAATGAGTGATATTTTGGGTGGTCTTATAATTTTGTTACACACTGTATGTTAATGCACAGGATATTCGAGTTGAATTGCAATAAAAATGGCATTTTCAGATAAACTTTTCTGCACCTTGAAACAGGATTCATTTGATAAATTTCGTCCACCACAGGAATTGAGGAGAGTTTAAAACACACTATACAAGATTTTTCCTCCGTATAATTTAAATTTTAAAATATTATTTGCATTAAAAAAAGGCCTCAAGGTGTGAAATTTATTTTTTATTACGAAGTACAATTGTTTTTAAAAAAGATCTTTCAATCCAAATTGGCAATCCTTGAACACATTTTCTCCATAGGTTAACATTGAGGTGAGTGAATCCAATAAGGTTAGTACACAACAGCTTTAACTAGGAGCACATTGCGGGAACTGGCAATTAATTAGACGAACTAATGCAATAGCATGCATATCTAAACATTAGATTATTTTTAAAAGTTAGGCCGTCTGCACACGGAGCAACTCAAAAGAAACTGATAACTGACTCAAATCACAAACCAGTCCGTGATGAGTCGCAACCTATGTAATTGAATGGAGCCACGCACACGGCGCAACTGGTTACAAACCCGTCCGGACGGGTTTGTAACCAGTTTATGCTTCTTCTTTTACTTATTATTTTTCAAAACATAATCATTGTAATCTATATATATAAAACAGTTCCGTGACTTATTGACTAACATATAACGCACAGACCAAACCGCTGGACCTAAAGGGCTGAAATTTTGCATGGCGATTCTTCTTATAGTGTAGGGGTGCACTAAGAAAGATTTTTGAAAAATTCTTCTTAGATTTTTTTAAATTAAATTTTTAAGCTGTTTTTGTAACTTTTTTTTATGTTTGCATGTAAAATAATAATCTGAGGGCTATAAAATTTATATCACGAGAAAGATCATAAATATTCCTTTAAAATGAACTCTTTTTCGAATCTTTACCTTCATTTTCTGATTTTTGGTGAATTTTTAAAGATTAATTTTCAGAATTTAATTTATTAAATGCTGATCACGTGGTTTCTTTTCTTTTTGTGATACTTTAAACTCCTTTTGCGTCACGTGCATAGCAACGAAATAGACAAAAAAAATTTTTTTTTCCTTGCTAATGCGGCAGACGATTGGACATTATCCAAAAAAATATTAAAATACAGTAACAGAAATGCTCCTCAAACTGTACTATATTAACTGTACTATATTCTTTAGTATGTTCTAATAGATTTAATTTGAATATTTTCTTCTACATTATTTTGTCTATAAAAATATCCGGTACGATTTTTTATAAATATATATATATTTTTTTGCATCAATTGCATACACTGATCGTTGTATTTATTTTATATATATATATATATATATATATATATATATATATATATATATATATATATATATATATATATATATATATATATATATATTATATATATATATTGGCATTAATTGTATTCATTGACCGTTGTATTTAATTTGAATATACTCCGTAGCGAAGTACGGGTATTCAGCTAGTACTAATATTATAAGGTTCGTAAAGTACTGTTTGAATAAAAAATATTTCTGTTGTGTAACTAATGATCATCGGTTATACAAAAACCATTCTGACCGTTCTCTGAAAACTTCGATGTGCTCTCTACCACGGGAAGGTTGAGAACCACTGGTGTAGACGTTTGTGGGCTTCATATCATGTAACCTTCAAAAGACGCAGAGAAGTTAGTCTTTCCTGCACCCTTAAAATATCTCTAGCACCTCCACCCCAAACCTCCCACGCCTCAGACTATCTCACTGTTATTATTGTCACCATCGCTCAGCCGGCTGGTCTGGGCAATGACCGAATGCCTAGAGTGCTGGCTTTCAGTACCAAAGTGTGTGGGTTCGACTCCTGTAGATGGATGTTTGTAACCGTTTCATATCGGCTTTAGGATATCTGTCCATTCTAATCAGCAAAAAGATTAACGCTGCGTTCTTTACTAGCCAACCACTCCCTTCGCGTCTAATATCTATCTTTCCGAGTCTGTGGTTATGACAGAACGCCATATTTCCTCTTGATAAAAACTGCATTTATATAAACACTTCAGTTTTTTTCTATATATTACTATTGCAAAATATTTTGTGTTATCTATATATATAAAACAGTTCCGTAACTGACTCATTCATTCACTGACTGACTGACTGACTGACATACAACGCACAGACCAAACCGCTGGACATAAAGGGCTGAAATTTTGCATGGCTATTCTTCTAATAGTGTAGAGGTGCACTAAGAAAGATTTTTCAAAAATCCTTCTTAGATTTTTTTAAATTAAATGTTTAAGGTGTTTTTTAAACTTTTTTTACGTTTGCATTTAAAATAATACATTGAGGGTTATAAAATTTATATCACGAGAAAGATCATAAAAATACCTTCAAAATGAAATTTTTTTCGAATTTTTACCTCCATTTCCTGATTTTTGGTGAATTTTTAAAGATTAATTTTTAGAATTTAATTTATTAAATGCTGATCACGTGATTTCTTTTTCTGGTACTTTCAATAAATTTATCGTCACGTGCGCAACAACTAAATAGACAAAAAAAATATTTTTTTCTCTTTCTAATGCAGCAGACGATTGGATATTATCCAAAAAAATGCATATCCCTTACGATTTTTTTATAAATATATATATAGATAGATATATATTTTACATCAATTGTATACATTGATCATCGCATTTATTATAAATATATATATTTATTTTTTGGCATAAATTGCATACGTTGACCGTTGTATTTAATTTGAATGTACTCCGTAGCGAAGCGCGGGTTTTCAATTAGTTTGGTATAATTTTGGTAACTTATTGCGGCTTTCGAGAACTTTAAAATTTTTTTCCTATTCCAATAAATCATAATTGCTCCTTCGCTTTACATCATTTCGATTTACGAAAGGTTTCATAAGATAGCTCTATTTTCTGATAGCGCGGAGCAACTATAGTCTAAAGTTCTGCCGATGAGAAGGCTTAAAAGGGTACTTGCCCCCGAAAGCAAAGGGGGGCGCCAGACACATGATGTGTAATAAAAATAAATAAAAAGCCTCGTCATCTATGCAAATCAATGGATTGATGTTATTCATATAATTTTAATCTATATATGAGGTGGTGAAAGGCAAAGTGGTGTAAGTCCAAAGCATTTTACTGCAAAAACTACAAAAAATTCCACTATAAATTGACTAAATTAAAATTCATAATAATTATTATAATATTACAAATAATAATTGTTTGCAATTCCACTATAAATTGAACAGGGATATTACATTTTTGCCCTCAAATAAAAAAAGTTGAAAATAGGACTTACACCACTTTGCCTTTCACCGCCTCATATGTAAAACAGTTTCGTGACTGACTGACAGATAACCACACAGTCCAAATCTCTGGACCTAAAGGTCTGAAATTTTGCATGGCGATTCTTCTTATAGTGTAGGTGTAGAAAGATTTTTTGTAAAATTCTTCTTAGATTTTTTTATATTAAATTTTTTATTCTGTTTTTGTAACTTTTTCTAAAGTTTGCATTTAAAATAATAATCTGAGGGTTATAAAATTTATATCACAAGAAAGATCATAAAAATTCCTTTAAAATGAAATCTTTTCCGAATCTTTACCTCCATTTTGTGATTTTTAGTGAATTTTTAAAGATAAATTTTTAGAATTTAATTTATTAAATGCTGATCACGAGATTTCTTTTTTTTGTGATACTTTAAATTATTTTTTGCGTCACGTGCATAACAACGAAATAAATTGACAAAAATAATTAAAATACAGTAAAAGATAAAATTTAACCACTATACTAATTGAGATGGAAGTTTTTTAAGAATTTAATTCAATTTAATTCAAATTAGTATATTTTATGGATATTAAATTAAACCTATATATATAAAACAGTTCCATGACTGACTGACAGCCCTCGCACACACCAAACCGGTGGACCTAAAGGGCCGAAATTTTGACAGTCGATACCCACTTTCTGTAATTCAGATGATGCCGTTAACTATCCGGTAGAGATTTTAAATTCCCTTAAACCACCGGGTCTTCCATACCATAAGCTCTCTTTGCGGAAGGGCACATCCGTAATGCTCCTTCGGAATTTAAAACCCCCGAAATTGTGTAATGGCACTAGACTACAAGTCAAAGCCGTGCATAAAAATTTAATCGAAGCCATTATTTTAACCGGATGTGCTCAAGAGGAAAAAGTGTTCGTGCCACGCATTCCTCTAATACCCAATGACCTCCCCTTTGACTTAAAGAGGCTGCAATTTCCCCCTCAAAGTAAGCCTCGCCATAACGATAAATAAGTCTCAAGGCCAAACTTTAAAATATACTGGCGTAGATTTAAGAGACAGTTGTTTCTTCCACGGTCAGTTTTACGTAGCTTGCTCACGCGTAAGTTCGTGGACGAGCCTGATAATATTAGTTCTGCCCAATGAAGAAACAAAAAATATTGTTAATAAGGAAATCCTCTAGAAGGCAGTTACATTATTTTTTGCATTGTAATTATCCTAAAATGTACTCCGTAGTGAAGCACGGGTAGTGTATCTATATAATTTGGGGGCCGGCGTTTAAGAGATAGTCGCTGGTAGTTTTGTAACAAAAATGAATTTCATTAATTTGAGATAATATTTTTTCCACTTGTTATATACCATCACTATTTTACTTACGGCCTTACGCACTTCAGTCAGGGCCAAGGAAAAAAAATTCGTTTTATCGAGAAATCTGTCAAATTTCGATACGTTATATCTAGATTCCACCGTAATCTCGAAAGGAAAATATAAAAGTGCGCGGAAACCTGCACTCATGCAGTTAGCTGTCCATTCAACACACTAGTGAATAGTAAGGTTTGTTTGTTCAACACTTCACACAATTCTCGCACCATTGAAAGAATCGCGAACAACGCGTTTCTTTCCACCGATTAAAACCCCCGAGGCGTTTGTCGTAAAAATCCCAACAATAGTCGGAAACTGTTTTAAAAAGAAGGTCCCGAAACAAACGCGAACAAAAGCGGCTTTTATGCAATTCAAGAAAAAGCATTCCTCGCATTGCAAGCACAATTATCAGTAATTATTCAACGGACCTAACGCGAGGGAAATTCGCTGCATGCGGCGACGCCCTCGGCAGGTCACGACCCTAATCTCTTGCGAGCCAATATCACCAGGCGATAGTGCACACTTGCTCTCCGGAGGACCTGAGTATGATCTTCTTTCTAAAATAAAAGGAGGAAGTTCGGGCTGCCGCAGCCTGGTATGTGAAGGCCGCTTTCCGTCAGAAACCAGAAAATTAGTTCAGGGCCGTTGTGGGCGAGCCCAGTTTTTATAGGCTTGTTTTTACGAAAAGATTCTAGAATTCAAGAGGTACTCTTCTTCTTCATCAAGAGTGCTGGAAATATAATGTATCCTCCGTGGATGTGAACTTGTAAAACAGGATTCGGGTGTTCTCCGCTTTTGTGGGCCTGTATCAGGTTACGAAGGGTGTACGAAAAAAGTCTGCGCCGAAAAGGTTTTTCTGGATATCATTTGAAATATCTGAAACGCAGTAATTATCTCCCTTCGGAGATGTAGGTTAGAGCCCTGATTTAGAACCTAGTAACCCATCGAGCTATTTTGAAGATATAGAGATAATTAGAACTGGCTGAATCAGTTTTATTTATTTATTTATTTTTAACTATCTAACCATTTACATCATCCCCATGTTTGTGTACTAAACATTTGACCAATCTGGTAGAGAAACTACAATGAGACCTCAAGGTCTTTGGGAAAAATATAGCCTCAGATATAGGGAAAATCGGAAAAATTGTGGAAAAGCCTCCCCTCCCCCTACTTTTCCGTTGGCATTTTGTAAGCACTGTATTAAATAGTCGGCTTGCCTTCAACTCGTTTCTGCAGCATTTTTTTCTGATGCCCTAGTAACAAATTAATGCGGATGGCCACTTGATGGCTTGGTTTCTAAAGATCAACTATATGTTGCTTGCTCCAGAGTCGATGAGGTCAAACGTACATTTTGAATCCAGAAGGTGCATAGCAAAAAAATTTTAAAATAAGGAATTATCCGAGTTCCAGTTATAAAATATACCTGCACCTAATATAAATAAAGAAATGACGCACAATATAATTTGTAAATTATATATAACCATGAATTAATTTTAATATGTTATCGTTTAATTTTCCATTTCACATGAAAGCTAGTGCTATAGATATGAGCAGCCGGGCACGACACCGAATAGTTAAAGCAAGAATATTAATTTCATGAATATTAAGTCAAGATGAAAACATAACACTTTACATTTTAGACTCAAATAAACAGTTGAGATGGGCCCTTCAGTACGCAGTGGAATCAGAAAGTTTGGTAGGATTGTTAGAATAAAAGAGGCAAGATGAGATAAGTCAAGATGAAAACATAACACTTAACATTTTAGACTCATATAAACAGTTGAGATGGGCCCTTCAGTATGCAGTGGAATCAGAAAGTTTGGTAGGATTGTTAGAATAAAAGAAGCAAGATGAGATAAGTCAAGATGAAAACATAACACTTAACATTTTAGACTCATATAAACAGTTTAGATGGGCCCTT